>SADC01000171.1:0-212625 GCA_004194705.1 Ditylenchus dipsaci
GGGGTAATCGAACGATAAATTTTTTAATTTCTCGTGATTTTGTATCGTGCAGAACAATTTCCACATGAACAAAAGAAATGATTTGAAGAAATTGAATATCGTCCGTGTCGATGTGATATCGACCTCGACCACGACCTCGACTATGGAGTGTGAGCAACACTCGACTCAACCTCGACCACGACCTCGACCGACCACTGTGAGCAAGCATCAAACTTGTATAGAACCTGGAAAGAGCACCAATCGGAATCGATCAAAGATGCTCTTGTATTCAGAGGTATTCTTATATTGAGATTGACTTTTACATAACTCCCCTCGACAACAAACATGTTGCTCTTATTACAAGGGTGCTCTTATATCGAAGTGCGCTTATATCCAGATTTGACTGTACTATGTACGACACAGAGTCTCTTTGTTACTGAATTATCACCGCAATCTTTGTTTACAGAATATCGAATTTATTTCGCGACAAAAGTTATAAGCATATGAAATCGGTGGAATTTTTCGAGACATCCTTTATGCATAAATTGTTATAAACACCGAGCGAAAATAAAAAAACTAATGGAATAATCGGCAGGACCTTCATATTCAACATCTGTCCAAAAAAAAGAAAAAAAATAAAATGGCTAAAATTGTTTTACGCTACCAAATTATTCTTTCACCCCGCCAAATTATTCATTTATCCCCCAAATCGTAATAAATGAGTATTTCTCGATGTTTTTATGTCGTAAATTTTTTCTTTTGATCATCATGTAGCCCGAATCTCTAGTTTCTGATAAGCTATCAACTGACTCCTTGTTGTTGAGAAAAGTTTGAGAAATACCGTTTTATGAAACAACTTCTCTTTTCAAAAAAATGGGTATTTCTCAAAAATTTTTCTCAACACAAGGAGTCATTGATAGCTTATCAGAAACTAGAGATTCAGAGCTACATGATGATCGAAAGAAAAAAAATACGACATAAAAAACCGAGAATACTCATTTTACGATTGGGGGATAAATGAATAATTTGGCGGGTGAAAGTACTTACAGCCAGAATAAATTTGAAAAGCTGCAAAATCATGCTAAAATTAAATTTTTCTGTCAAAAATAATTTTGATAATGCCCATCGGCCGATGGCATCGGGGTTCGGCAATTAGTTCGGAAAATAAGTATTTCTTCGTAAAATTTGCCCGTTATTTTGTCTCTTATTTTCATTATCTCGATTCACGATATTTTTCGCTGTGAACTCTCTAGTAAAAACACTACTGCAATCGCCCGAATGTCCGCATGTAGAGAATCAACTTTCTTCATGATTTGTCGAGCTAAAATTTCTGCGATAACTGTGGTGCAGGAAATTATAACATTGCATCTTAGTTCCTCTCACATTCTGCTAACAATGTCCCAGAAGAAGAGTCTCAAAAGGAAGCACGCCGAGGAAGAAACATATAAGAAGCAGCAGAAACTAATCAACATGAACCAATCTGGGAAGTTGGTGAGAAGATCCATTGCGATTGGAAGGCTAAGGGAGTGTTTCATATGGCCGAAATCGCAGGTCTCATTCAGTTCTTGATGAGCCTGTCTACGTCGTTCACTATCCCGTAAGTCTATTACACAGTAGTCATTTAAGTGCCTGAGAACGCAAAATCATGTATTTGACAGGGATTCCCTAATCACGACGAAGAAGTCCTGCAATGCGAAGCGTTTGAGCGGTTCATGCCAGCTACCGAAGCTTATGTGCAGAAGGCTAAGGTTGCTCTTGATTTCGTTTTATGGCTCTTATTACCCCTACTCATTTTCAGGCAATCTATGACAAGGTCAAGAAGGAGACTGCTGAGAAAAAGCGAGGCAAAAGAAGGAGCTGCAGACCAAAGGGCGTTATCAACAAAACCTAGTATCAGTGCAATCATCATTCTTACATGTTTTTGACTCATCCAGTTGTTGTCCTCAATAAAAGCTAGTGTGTATTATGCTTATGGGTTTCTCTGTGATTTAACTTCATTGGAATTTGTTGGTTATTGTCACTTCGGCTTTCTAAAACTTTGGTCGTGTGAGTTCCCATCGCTCATCTATATAATGCAGATTATATAATGCAGAGCTCCCAAGTTGGCTGATTTATCTGCCATTTGCTGATTTTGGGCCCTCGATGCTGATTATTATTTTTTGGCTGATTTTGACTGATCCAATGTAGAATTGAAAAAAAGACTAGCAATTTTTGGGTAAAATTGCTAAATTCCCGTCTTTTCTATTAAAAAATTTATACTATAGTGTTGTATAGTGGAATTTCGTATTGTTTTGTTGTTGGTTTATCGCGATTAAAGTAATTTTGTAACAATTGGTGCGACACGGACAATTCACCCCCAGGACAATTCGCCCCCGGGCCGATTTACCCCCGACCGATTCACCCCCAGCCGATTCACCCACGGCCGATTCACCCCAGCCGATTCACCCCCAGGCCGATTCACCCCCAGTTGATCACACTTATTTATTTGTGACAAATAGCCCTCACTCTTTCTTCTGGTTATTTTGTTGGCATAGTCCGTTATTTTGCTGTAGCTTTTATTGCTATTGTTCTCTCTTGTGTGTTTACTCTGAATAAAGAACTCCTTGAATATTTGTGTGTCTTTTTAATAAATAATGATGGGGGTGAATTATAGCTGGGGTGAATCGGCTAGGGTGAATCGGTCGGGGGTGAATCGGTTGGGGGTGAATCGGCTCCGGGGTGAATCGGCTGGGTGAATTGTCGCGCACCCACAATTGGTACTTATCCCGTTTAACCATCCAACCCCCCCCCCCCTTTTCACTCCCAAATTTTCGAAAAATGACCCGAAAACACCTCCGGAGCTCATTTTTTCTGGACAACACAATGCAAGAAGCATATTTGAACACTTTCTGAATAAAAAAATTAATTTTGTCAAAAAATAGCCCCCACCACTTGCGGCTAGATTATCTTTTTAAGTATTTTTTTGACCAATTTTAGCCTTTTCGAGTCAAATTAAAGTAAAAATGATAGATTTGAACAGGTTTTTACTTTATGGGTCTATCGCATAAAGAAACTCTGGTTTGCATGTGTTTTTATGTAACCAGAGTCACTTTCGAGTGTTTTATGCCCAAGGTATGTGAGTATGCGCATCTCAACCCTAGCAACCAAGCGGAAGGTGGCTTGGTTGGCGGTTAAACGGCATAAGGGTAACACTTTACTTGCCCCCCCCCCCCCCACGGCTGACCCACTTTCGAGGTGAATTTTTGAAAAACCGATTGCATATTCGTGTTTCTCGACCCGGATTTTTACGGGAAATGATCATCAGATTCTGTGAAAGTGAAAAAAATTTTTTGGGATTTGCCTTGGTCCCCCAAGGTAAAATTTTAGAAAAATTTGAAAAAAAAAATATTTTTTAAATTGGCGCCTTTTGAATTTAAAAGGGAATAAGGGCTGTATTGGGAGGGGAAGGGAATAGAAGGGGCCACTTTTATGGCAGAACAATAGAAAAGTAAATAATGTATTCTTCGACTGCCTCACCATGTTTTTCAACTGGGCCGTGGCAAAAAGAGACTCTATACGCATTTTTTGATCAAGAGTACTTCTCGGAATTATATCTAAGGTAAGTGAGTGCGCGCATCTCTAACTCTCAAGCCCCTGCGCCCCTTCGGGGCGCAGGGGGCTTGGGGCTTGGAGTTGAGATGCGCACACCACATACCTTAGAACACAAATCACTCGAAAGTGACTCTGGATGCATGAAAAAGCATGCATACCAGAGTTTATTTATGCGGTAGGCCCCAGTATTCAAAACTATGTTCAACTCTTCTTGTTAGTGGCCCTTGTGTGATTAGTGGCCCTTTTATTCCTTCCCCCCAATACAGCCTTAATCCTTTAAAATTCAAAAGGCGCCAATTTAAAAATATTTTTTTTTCAAATTTTTCTAAAATTTTGCCTTGGGGGACCAAGGCAAATCCCAAAAAATTTTTTTTCACTTTCACAGAATCTGATGATCATTTCCCGTAAAAATCCGGGTCGAGAAACACGAATATGCAATCGGTTTTCAAAAATTCACCTCGAAAGTGGGTCAGCCGTGGGGGGGGGCCAAGTAAAGTCTAGCCGGCATAAGTACCTAACAATATGTGTGGCTGATTTTTGGCTGATTTTTAAGTCATCCTACTTGGAAGCCCTGATATAATGAAAACTTTGTCTGAAGTCTAGAGGGCGTGTCCAAAAGCTTTCTAAAACCGGGCGCGGGTCACAATTTCATCGAACTGTTATTTCTCTCTTGTTGAGCTGTTTCGTTCTTATTTAAGGAATTCGTGTTAAAGTTTTATAGATTGTTATTTTTCTTATATGGATCATTTACACTAAAAATCGAAAAAAAAAATCCGGATTTAAAATATTTAACTATTACCGGCGAGCTGTACGAAATCTATAATATTTGAGTGGTTGCGGTGACCGTAAACTGCAAAACCGTACTAGATGAAGTGAAAATCCTACGCAACGAAATAAATATCGCGACAAAATTTTGGCGCGGCGAAAGTCTATCCGCAACGAAGTTGTGGATGCAAAGAAATTGTGGGCGCAACTAAATTAAGGGGTGCTATAAAATAAAGATCCGACATAATTAAGGGGTGCGATGAAATAAAGGTCCGACAAAATTGTGTCATGTATCGTACAAATTATGTGGCCTTTAATGCCAGCTTATCAACGAATTATCAAAAATCTTGAATGATGGTAAGATTTTGCAATTTTTTACATTTTACGAACTCACACGAGTCGTACCGATACTTTTACGAATTTTAGCTGAGCACCCAAAATTTAAGAGATCGATCTAAAAATTTTCTGACTTTCTATGGGTTGAAAAATAACTCACCCGGGTAAGTTATTAGACAAAATACGGTATTTAAGCGCATTGTACGCTAGCCAGAAGGGTATATATCCACTCGATACAAAAACTAACTCGATACAAACGACTCGATACATTGACAACTAGATACACCAACTCGATACATTGACAACTCGATACACCAACTCGATACATTGACAACTCGATACACCAACTCGATACACTTTTTTATCTTTACCTCAAGGACCGCTATTTTTAGGACGTAGGACAGTTCGCATCGGTTTTTCAGTGGACAGTTCGTACCGGTTTTTTCAGATTATTTTTTCCATATTTTTGTCTTGAATATTTTCCTGTTAATTCAAAGACTTATATATACATCAACTTAATGTTCCAGGCGTCAATAAAACCAGGTGGTCATCCACTTGGTTCAAATACCTTTTTAGTGGGTTTTTTAGGTTCCAAAACTTGTTTATGTATTAATTTGATCATTCTAAGGATGGTAAGACAGTATTCAAATGCTGTTTTCCATGGTACTTTTCAAGTTTTCGTGATTCCACTCAAATGACATCTTTCTACTTACGGAACATTTTGAAATGTCGCGGTTAGCGCATAAAAATGACTATGGAAGCCAAAAAACAAAAAATGCACCAAATGGACACCCAAATTCACCAAGTGGTCGTCCACTCCATTAAGCTTATTCGTTGATCAATATAGTAAATGTGGATTGATATAGTGGATTAATATAGTTTATTCTCTCGACGTGATTACTGATTCAGTATTTAGGTGGTCATCCATCTAGACGACCTTGGTTTATGGTTTGAAGTCATGTGGTATAATCAAGGAGTAGTTGACGAAATTTTTTATTTTTCGATTTTTTGAATAGGGGAGAAAAGGCAGTCCTCAAAAAGTCAGTTCGATGCGTCCTTAAGCAGTTGATTAACTACACGTTTCAAAAAAATTTCGAAACGGCTTTTACCGTTTTATCCGGTCGCCGTTTTTTCACGCACAATCCAACGTGTAAAACCGATGTAAAGCGCTAAGATTCCTATAAAAGAATCAAATTTAAAATGCATTCTATCCAACAGATTTTATTGAAGAAGACGAGAACAGACAAGACAAAGAATTAGATCAGCTTGATGCACCATTCTTCGTGAGATCAAGGAAGTGGTCCTACTGCTGCTGTTGCTGCTGCTGATTGATCTTCTGCTTGGCTTGCTCGATGTACACGTCCAAGTAGCCGAGATGATAGGCGACTCCGGTAGCAACCGGTGTACGGTCAGTTCGCCACGCGGTCAGTGCCACGGTCAGTTCGCCACGCTTTTTAAGTGGTCAGTTCGCCACGGTCAGTTCGCCACGCTTTTTTTTCCACTTATTTAATTGCTATAGTTTTGTCTCGAAAAGTTTTCAGGTTATTCAAAAATTTTTGCATGAACCGTTGGCATTCTATAAACCATTAGCAGTTCAGCTGGATGGTCCATGCAACAACATAACCCACTGATGGTTCGGTTGCAACAAACAACATTTTATATGTTTTTTGGTCCCGAAACCTGGTTTCTGTACCAAATGAAGCACACTTAGCACGGTTTGACGGTAAGCACTGTGAAATACTTTTTTGTAAAATGTTTTTTGAGTTTTGGTAATTACGCTCATCATGCAAAAAGAGCTTTTTGTGGATCTTTGCAGATATTTTTTGTAACTATGACTTGAATGTTCAGAGCTTCACAATGTCCAATGCAAAGAAAGATAAAAAGTCGAGCTATTTCACACGGAAAAAATCGGAAACGAATGCTGGCTGTACAAATTGCTTTAAGAATCCTGAATCGCATTGCTTTGAATGGACTTACAAAGATGGAAAGAAGAGTAAAAAAACTGGAACTGAGCGAATCACATTTTTTATGTGCAGCGTGTAGAAGCCTCCGTGATCGAAAACAGGTTGCTAAAGATACACGCTTCCATCTTTGATTGCTATTCGTGGTGTGGACGATCAAATTCGCTGGTCTGGGAAGGAAATGGTGCAAGCCACTGCTGTTCAGGACCAAAAGAGCGCATTTTAGAAAAATCGTGGCGAACTGACCACTTTGAAAAGCGTGGCGAACTGACCGTGGCGAACTGACCGCGTGGCGAACTGACCTGTCTCCGTAGCAACCAACGAAAGCACGAACAGACAGAGCGCAGCACCCATTTTGCAGGAAAGAGAGAGCCGAGGAAGAAAGGCGGAGAAGAAGAAAGCAACTGAACACCACAGAGACCGCGAGCAACACTGAAAATAAGAGAGCGATATTCGCCTTATATACTTCCTGAACAAGTCTTGTACGGAAATGTAAAAACGTGGAGTTCAAATGGTCAAAGTCTCATCGCGACTCGCGAGATCACTTTTATGCACAAAGTACCTTTGCGAAGTTTACCCCTAGCTGATTAGCCTTCTCTCATGTCCACCTTATTTACTACCTCATCAAATAATTTACGCGTCACAATAGTTTTAAAGTGTGTCCAGGTGGGATCGCTTTTTTTCGAACTGTGAATAAAAGATGAATCAAATGAATGGTCGATTAACAAATAGTCGGCTCTATATGTGTTCGAAGGACCCCCGAAAAAATATGCCTTGGTCGCCCCAGTTGTTTTTTCGTGTTTTTAAGTCTTAGGTTTAGGCAAGTTTTCTTTTTTTGTCTTGAGTCTTTGAACTGATCTTACTTCAGAATCACAAGTCTAAGCCCATATCTAAGTCCGTCATCACATACGCTTGCAAACTCGTGCCTAAACCTAAGTAAAAAATCGCAAAAATAAGCAACAGGGGTTATTTTTTTTATTAATTCTAGGGGGCGATTTTTTAGCTGCGTTAATATTTCTTTTTTGAAAGTCTATCTTATCTTCATGATGAATCACGAAAACTACCATATCTACTATCTTATAATAAACGCCCTTCCCAAAACAGTCCAAATGTTGGTTATATGTTTTTTTTTCAGAAGCTCATTAATTTTAAGAGTAATTTCTCAAAGAAATTTTACAATTATGGTACTGATGATCCTAATTTACTTTTTCAATTGCGATTAAAGTTGTGAAATGTCCAATTTACCTGCCAAACGCAGAATTGTAAAATTCTTCTAAAATGGTTTAAAGTCTTATGCGTTAAAATAACGTAGCGCCTTTGTACTCCAGAAATGTGTAACTTCAAAATATTGCAACCTGAGGCAACTCCAAAGACATTACTCCAAAATATTATACTCCAAAAGGAAGAGGCTTTTTTGTGGGGCAAAAAACTTTTCGCGTAAATTTACTTTTTTTGGGGCAAATTTATTAGCTTCGAATCTTTAAACTTTTACAAAGTGATTGCACCATCAGCCAGCTTGCGGTTTTTAGTTTCTGATGAAGTTTCAAAAACAAATTTTCCTCCGCCTCTGCTTCCGACCTCTCCCAGGGACGGCTATCGACTTGTGACACTTTCTGATCGAAATTTATAAACTTTTGATTGAAGGTTCAACCTCAGACAACTTTTATCGACAAAATTGTCGATTTTTATTAAAAAAATTCAAAACTTCGGTCAGAAAATGTCGTGAGTTAGTATTTCACTTCTTCCATGGGCCGGAATCCATCTCTTCGCCGGAGGTATCTCCTGGAAAGCAGCTCAGGCCTGCTGGTTACTGGGATATATACCCAGGTACTAGAGTTGGCCCGGAATTCCAGTTTCGGTTTACCGGAGTTTTAGCATTTTTCGGATTCCAGTTCCGGTCGCGAAAATTGGGGTTCCGGTCCAAATATCAATTCGGAGCCAACTCTACTTGGTACTTGGTGGTAACGAGGTTGTATCATGCAGGAATTTATATCTTAATAGTATAATTTATGTAGTGACAACCAGGACAACAACCGCTTTGCTTGAAAAAATTGACTTTACATTCTGAAATCATTTTCAAATTGTGTTTGAAAACCATCGAGATTTCCAAAAAAATGAACTTCTTTTTCTTTTTCGATCAGAAAGCTTTAGTTACTTACAGCTCTACGATAACACATTTGAAAGTAGGCTCACATTTCATTTCGCGATATTTCATTCATTTTCTCGGAATTTTCCCTTGCAATGAGGAGTGTGTGTGAAAAAAAGTTTTTACTATCTGATAGCTGAGATTTCAGGCTACAAATGGTATTTTTCGGGCCGGCGTTTGAAAAAATTCTGGCCTACGGGATCGATTTTTGGTAAAAAAACATTTTTTTTAAAAAGGCCACCAATAAACCAAGCTTTTCACTAAAAAGCCAGCCTGTAGGCCAACATGTTTTCAAACACCGGCCCGAAAAACACCATGAATAAAATATCGCAAAATAAATGTCGCAATACGAAATGTGACCTTACTCATTTTCAGGCTTTCGAATAAGTGTAATGTTTTTTTAGCACATTCGAGTCTCGATATAGTGGCACCCCCTCAAGTTGGTTCCCGCCTAGGTTCTGACTATTTTTAAGCTCGATTTTTGAAGGTTTTTGGAACCTGATCCGTCAGTCTAGTCCCAAATATCGCAAGGATTCCGATTTTACCGAAGGCTTTTAAAAATAGTCAAAGTTTTGCCGAAAAAACCAGCGGGTCTCGATATAATGGCACCCTTTTTTGAAAATAGGGGGCCACTATATCGAGACTTGACTGTATAATGCTTTCAATAAAAAATAAACGTATTGGCGAGATATAGAGACTTCGACCTTAATAGCGAATACCTACCCCCGACGATTTTCATTTTTTTTACTTAAGTAAAAAGTACCCAATTTAAGTTCCAAACCCCGGAAAATATGCGTAAACTCTTAAAAAGAAAAACGCGAACGTTTAAGCACTGCGCCATGTAGGCCACTTAGCCACTTAGTGGCTCCACCCACCCTTTAAAAAAATCTATTTAGTAGCCATGTTGAATCAAAGCTGGACATCTCCCAACTTATATGAAGTATTTTGTTTCTTCACCCGACCAGAGTTGGAGCGCCTCACATTTTTGTCAAGTAGTATCCAGCGCTACATTCTATCTTTCTTTTCAAGTAAACCATGCAGACATATTCACGAGCTTCTTATTGGTACAATAACCGAAGGATGGAATTTTGAACTTTCTAATGTGATTACTCCGCATCCACTCATGCTTGAAAAATTTATGATGGCAAACACCCAAACAGCATTAAAGTTACTATATTTCAACTCTTACCCTACTCACAGCCAAAGTTTATTCGAATACAAAAGGTGTTTTTGCTTCTAACTAATTATTTTCTGGACTCTAACCACATCAATAGCCTATCCTTAATAAGTCATGTATGGAAGAGCACATATCTAATAATTTCTATTCCGAATTTTGATGTAGCCAAAAGAGTAATGGAACTTGAATCTTTTATCAGACCAAACATCTTGCCTTGTCAAGAAATTCAAATGAACTTTTTCTTTAAACTGAATGCTGAATTCATAGCTGAGTATTCCCTTTTATTTGAATGTGACTTTATCGATTTAGGATTATTTAGCTTTAAAGCTGTAGACACCAAGGCTTTTGTAGATTTTTTGCATTCTATTCCGCTACACAAGCAAAATGACTTTCAAGTGCAAATTAACCCGCTAGAAAATGCTAAGTTAAGCCACATGAAAGAAATTCTGAGGTGCATAAAAGAAGTATGTTTTAATTCTAAGATAGTCTCGGCATTGTCTTTTGAGGGTCTATGAGCCAATTGAGGGCATAAGAACAACGTCAAAATTTTTTATCTCTTTTTGTTTAATAGAAACTATAGAATTGTACTATAGAATAGTCCTGGAGCTCTCACAAGAATCACGATCAAAGGAATTTGGTCAGGTTTTGCTTCTTTTACGAATCCTAGTACTTACCGTATTTCCCGTAATAAGGTGGCACCCCCAACTTCGAGGGTGTATATCTCGGAGCAGAGTAAATATTTTGCTTATCTGTTTGATGCGTTCTCGTAACTCTCACGAGCTCTACCGATTCCAATTTTTAGATTTTGGTTGAGCACCCAAAAATCTCAAGATTGAATTTGAATTTTTCGGATTTTCGGCGGTTCGAAAAATAAGGCGGCATGCCGCCTTATTACAAAAAATGCGGTAAAATATTTTTGTAATAACGTGCAAAAAGAGTGACACTAGATTGAGAAATTAGAATCTCAATAATTAATTCTTAAGCTCGGTTAGTGCTATCTTTTGGTATATAAGGTCCTTCGATACATGACGGGGTGGTCGTGCCTTTCCCGTGCAAGCTCAATTTTTTTTGCAAAAACAATTCTTCACTTCTTCCCTTTAAAGGGGGGGGGGGGTAAAAGCCATTTAGGTTTGAAAAAGTGGCTTCCGTGGCGCAGTGCGAAAGTGCTCGCGTTTTTTGGCCAAAAATGGTGTTTTTTTGGTGTTGCAGGTTCAAACCCACGTAGGGGCACACTATTTTTTTTGGCTTTTTTGGGCAATTTAGAGGCAATTAGACTTTTTGACGCCAGATTCGGGATCAGCGACCCAAATTACCTCTAAACTGGCCAAGCAAGCCAAAAAAAAATAATGTGCCCCTACGTGGGTTTGAACCTGCAACACCAAAAAAACACTATTTTTGGCCAAAAAACGCGAGCACTTTCGCACTGCGCCATGGAAGCCACTTTTTCAAACCGAAATGGCTTTTATGGTAAAAGCCATTTAGGTTTGAAAAAGGTAAAAGTTTTACCCCAATCAATTCAATGTCTAACCAGCCGCTTTGAAAAAATTGCAAGGGCTTTTGGAGCTCACGGTATTACTCTATTTCAGCGCTTCCTGCAAGATGTGCATTGTCACGCCTTCAAACTTCATGTGGTCTTAACGTGAAGTTGTTTGCTTAATACGCGAAAATAAAATGTAATCACAACTTATTTTTGTATTACATTTAATTGTCTAAATTCTAATCATACCGGAATTGATATTTTTATAGATAAATATTTTGTTAGCAAATTTTCTGTTTCGACGGATACGCCGAGATTTTCGGCGCGTTCGCGGAATTTAGTTTCGCCGGCGAAACGGCTAAGTCTAGATAAATCTTATATCTGCCTTATTTTGGCTAAAAAGTGACCATTAATTTAAGCCATTTACTCTAACACCGGTTCTGTGTTTAGCGTGGTGGACTTGCTTATACAATCGAGCTATAGTTCTTGATAGCATCAAATTTGATGCTGAGCATCAAAATGGCTTGGCGCTTCGTTTTTGAAATGAGCATCAAAACAGCATAACTAATTTTGATGCTATTTTGATGTCTTTTTGATGCTACCAGAGAATTCTCTTTCTGGTCGAATTTTGCATCTACTTTAGAGATCAAATCTTTACCATGCCATCCAGCTACTCAGTTTACTTTCATAAGCCCTCACTAGTGTCTATAGGGGTCTCTTTCTTGTACAAAAGGCAACACTCAAACGCCTTCCAATACCATTTTTTGATTATTTATATAGACAAAAAAGTGAACTGTTTATAACTCAGGCTAGAATACCCTGTGGTCCCTGTCCACACAGGAAGAAAACACTCATTTGGCGACTAGGTTTTTCATATGATTTGGATAAGGGGGCATTGGATAAGGCATAAGAATAATTCTTTACGCGAGCTCGTCTCGATCCAATATTTTGTTTTTTGGTTTATAACTAGGTCATGCTTACAATCTGTCATCTATTTGTAGATTTATACTTTATTGGAGCAGCTAAATTTTGTGCCGGAATGTTTACTTTTCATTGGAGACACTAATTATTGAACAATCCGAAAAAACTTCTTAAATTATCTTTCACATCCGATCGATGGGCCGATGGGCCAACTTCTAATTTACATTCCACACTTTAATAAAAAATTATGACCAGCATGGACCAGCACAGGCCAAAAAAATAATGCAGATTTATGCCTGACAAGAGCATTTACAAAAATAAAATTTTAATTTTTTTTTACACAATTTTTATTTATTGTGGATAAAAATGCCCGGTCTGACACTGAGTCGGACCTATTCAGGCCCTAGTGCAGAAGCGGTTGCCAAAATTTGCCTTGGTCCCCTCTGTTGTTTTTTTGCGAAATATGCCTTGGTCCCCCGTGTTATTTTGAAGGTGATCATCTTAAACATAATCCCCATGATCACTACAATCACCATATTGATATAAATATAATCAACAGGGAGGACCAAGGCATATTTCGCAAAAAAAACAACAGGGGACAAAGGCGAATTTGGCAACCGCTTCTGCACTAGGACCGTCGGACACTTGGTCTGAGTGTCCGACTTAGTGTGAGGCTTAGTGTCAGACTGGGCATTTTTATCCAAAATTACGTGATCAGATGTTGATTGCGAATGGATCATTTTGAAGCGCGGAATCTCAGCTACAAAATGGTACTAACACAATTTTTTCTCTAACAGGAAAAAAAAGTTACAGCCAAAAGAAAGCCGAGTCGCGCACTGAGTCCGAGACTCATTGTATAAGCACCTTTAGTGATTAAAAGTGCAGAAGTCAAGTTTTTTTTCGATTCGAAATTTTGGTCAGTCTTTTGATTTTGGGCAGTTTTCCAAAGAGGTGTTTAATTGACTCAACAAACTATTTCATGGAACAATTATTTTGCTATTGCGGGGCGTAAGCGTTTGAAAATATTTTTGCAGATAATGATTCTGTGGTTTGAAGATGTAATAATTATTAAACAAGCCGAAGAGGCGCCATTTGGCAAATGGAAAGGGGTTAAAAAGTGTGACGGACACAAACTGTCGACAGAGAACGTGAAAACCCACAAATAACGCCCCCCCCCACCAAATAACCCCCCTCAAATAACCCCCTAAATTCAAAATAATTTTTGTCCTGGAAAAAAATGAAATTTTTGAGCTGTAACATACATATTTTCCCCAATTTCTTGCAATGTGGAGTATGCTGGTCTTGGCCACAGAGCGGCCAACCCCTTGGCCGGGTACAACAACCTGTTTCCATTTAAAAAATTCATTTTTCCTTCCAGGACAAAAATTATTTTGAATTTAGGGGGTTATTTGAGGGGGGGGGGGGGTTATTTGGGGGTCACGTAGACAGAGAAACCTATTAAAATACTATTTGTAGATATTTATTTCTTTAAATTAGACCGAAATCAAAACAATTAAATCTGTTCTCTTGGTTGTTTTGTTCTGTCGAAGTCACAATTACGACCATCGAAATAAAAGCAACAAGAGAATAATAGAAGACACAATCTGTAGAAAAGTAATCACATAGATGATGTATGTCAACAGCAGGTCACAACCACATACACCGCTCAACCACAATTCAAAAAAAACAATTAGACTCTTGGGTGGGTTTAACTACAAGTTAATTACAACCAAACAAACAAAGACAAATAATTATGCCCGATATATCTGTCAACAAAACTGAAACAGGGTCGGCCAGTAGTCTTAGCAAATAGCTCCTTACTGGCATGCATTAGTGGTGCTTTTCGACACCGCTCACACTAAGCCGAAACCACACGGTAACCAAGCCAAAATATTTTTAAGTGGAATCTTTCTACCTACAAAATCGGTGGTCAGTTGCCTGAGAGAAGTGATCAAAAAGTGGATTAAAACCACGACGTCTGGTCCCAAAATCGCAATTGTTACGATTTTACCAATATTTTTTTCAAAAAATTTTGCTTCTTAAAAAGCGAAACCTCGATTTTATGATGCCTTTTTTAAAATATAAAAAAATCATGGTTTTTGAAAAATAAAAAACATTGGGCTTAACTTCAAAAAATTCACAAAAGGACCAAGGTAGTTTTCGGGTTTGACTTTGTCAAAATTCCGAATTAGATTTCTGCCTGCTTCCAAAAAAATTGAAATCATAAAGGGTGTTTCAAGAAATTCGCTGGTTTTGAAATGGTCATAACTTTTTGCCTGAAGCGATTTTCGAAATCTTGTTTTCGCCAATCAATTTTTTTCGCCGACAATATTTTTTGTATATAATCTGAAAAACATGATATTTGCTTGGTACCCTCTGTGGCTTGGGCTCTGGACTGTAGATGGTCTCTGGATGGCCAGGGCCCAAATCACAGGTGGGACCAAGCGAAAATCGTGTTTTTCACATCAGATACCAAAAAATATTGTCGGCGAGAAAGATCGATCTGTAAAAACAGAATTCTGAAAAGAGACCTATAAAAAACCAATGACCATTACAAAACCAACGAATTTCTTAAAACACCCTGTGTTTAGTAAATCGTGATGGGATTTCAGAATTTTTTTAAAACTATTCGTATAGTTCGATCGGTTCCCTATTTAGTCTAAAAACGATTCTACATAAAAGCTGCAAAAAACAAGAAATATATAATAAACACCATAAAGTAGATTTTTCAAACATTTTCTCCTGGTTTTAATTGCTGCCAATGTTATTTAAAACCCTCTTGAGATAACAGCAAAACAGGATCAGATACACTTTTGGCTTGAACAAATGAGCACAAATAATTAATACTTGCATGCACCCTTGAGTGTCTAAAGCTCGCTTTTGTCCAGGAGAGAGTATCGTTTGTCGGACGGCTTCAAGCTCTTGAATATAGAAGGTGTGGGGGTGGTGTCCAGTTTGGGCATTATGCCTGGAGGTTTTGGCTGTTTGTCGTCTTTGCCGCCTTCGGAAGAGGAGGAAGCAGTACCCTCGATCTGCTCCAGCACCGCCTTTTGCAAGTCCGCCACTCGTTGGTCGAGAGTTTCGTGGAAGTGCTTGTGAAGACGACCAGAGTGCAGGTCCAACACGAACTGAAAATGTAGGGGTTAACTATGCTGTATCCAAATGATTTGCTTACCTGTCTAAGTTTTCCAGGCTCAGGCAACTGTTTCATGTCCTCAAAGAGGAACATGTGCTGGAAGGAGTCTATGGCCAACACTGGCAGGTCCTTGGGTGACTTGCCCAGGTGTTTGAGTGGATGGGCGAACTTGTGACCATCTGCAAGAAGGGCATTCACAGCTGACTTCTGGTCGTGCAGTTCTCTGGCCACCTGTAAATGTATTCAATTACAAAGTTTGTAATAACGATCAGATATTAACTTCAAATAATAAATTTTTAGAGCCAATACATTTCTGAAAAATGGCTGCAAATTGGCAGAAACACCAAAATTATTTTAAAAATATTTGGGGTTTTGGGTAAATTCGGGTGCTGTATTTACTCTAATAGTAGACCTCCCCCCCTCCAATTGTAGCCCCCCTCTAATAGTAGCCCCTCCTCAGAAGGGGGGTTGAAAAATAGTAGCCACCTGAAAATCAGCCTAAATAGGCCGATTTTGCCCCCCTATATTTGTAGCCCCCTCTAATAGTAGCCAACACTGAAAATTAGTAGCCCCGGGGTAACTATTGTAAAATACGGTATGTTAAATAAATAGCAAGCACTGACCATTTCAATAAACAGTTTCTCGCTTTCTTTGTCAGCAGGGTCACGGAAGAAGAGCAGGAATGGCATACCTGAAAGCAATATTCTTAACTCAGTAGAAAAGGGAATGAAAAAGTCTTTAACCTTCTTCCGTCAACTCTTCCACGTTCTCAAAGGTGACCTCACGGACCAGAGGAATGCACTTGTCAGTGATCCAGCTCTTCACAAACTCATAGTCAGCCAGATTTCCACTGAACTAAACCAGAAAACTTTACATTTTTGGCTTTACGGAGTTAAAGAAAACTCTGGGCACTGGTGTAGTAAGTCGTCCTTAGATATATATCTCTACGATGTCAAAAACATCATTTGTGGGAATCCAAATAAAAAAGTTCATCAGCGGTTCGCCGGCGGGATTGTGGGCGGCTCCGGGGAAAATGTTTTGCTGTTTGAGTTTGTGATCGGAAAATTTCCACACTTGATAATGTGATTGAACTGAACGTGAAGCCTAGTTGATTTTTTTTGTAGAGAGATATATACATAAGAACGACTTACTACACTAGGACTAAAGCCTGACTTATTGGTGACCCCTTGAGCCCCAACACTGAATTCATGTAGGAATCAGAATTTGACAGTACTGTGCGAAAAATATCCTCTTTTTGAAAACTATTTGATAAATTATTCAAAAATGCAGTCATAATATATATCCACGCTAGAATATCCACGCAAGCATAGTGACCGCTCCGCCGTAGAGCCTGTCAGGTCTCCCCGGACGGTCTTCACTCCTAACGCACATACAATGTATCCGTCCCATAAAAAAATTCAGATCGTACAAAGGACACCCTCTGAATAAGAACAGCATTTGAAAATCCGTCCCTAGTAGCGAATACAAAGAAAATCTGCATTCCAAGAAGCTCTCTTCAAAGACGGCACAAACACAAAAATTTCAAATTCTTGGCTGTCTCTTCAAGAAAAGAAAAAAATAGAGGTGTGCATTCGGCCTCGGGAGGGATTCCTGGATCGGGATTGGGGCTAAAAAAACATTCGGGATCGGGATTACGTGAAAAAAATTCGGGATCTCGTCGGGATCTCGATCAAAATTTCGTGATTTGCCGATCTGACGAGTCCATGAGTAATCATGCAAAATAGAGGGTGTCCCAAGGAATTCCACTGATTTTAAAGTTCACAACTGTTTTTCTTAATGCTATTTCAAAATTTTGCAGAGGCATAAAGACCAGGCTTCCGATAAAAACATTTTGGCATGTAAAATAAACAATGCGAGTGGTTATACGGAGGCCGAACCCTTACCTTTCCAGAGGCTATCTACAAACCAGGGCCTGATTTACTAGATGGTTATCAAGCAACAATAATTTGGCGGGTGAAAGTACTTACAGCCAAAATAAATTTGAAAAGCTGCAAAATCATGCAAAAATTAAAATTTTTCTGTCAAAAATAATTTTGATAATGCCCATCGGCCCGATGGCATCGGGGTTCGGCAATTAGTTCGGAAAATAAATATTTCTTCGTAAAATTTGCCTTTTATTTTGTCTCTTATTTTCATTCTCTCGATTCACGATATTTTTCGATGTGAAACTCTCTAGGTAAAGACACCCACTGCGATCCCTTGAATGTCCGCATGTAGAGAATCAACTTTCTTCATGATTTAATCGAGCTAAAATTTCTGCGATAACGGTGGTACAGGAAATTATAACATTGCATCTTAGTTGCTCTCACATTCTGCTAACAATGTCCCAGAAGAAGAGTCTCAAAAGGAAGCACGCCGAGGAAGAAACATATAAGAAGCAGCAGAAACTAATCCAACATGAACCAATCTGGGAAGTCGGTGAGAAGATCCATTGCGATTGGAAGGCTAAGGGAGTGTTTCATATGGCCGAAATCTCGGGTCTCATTCAGTTCTTGGATGAGCCTGTATACGTCGTTCACTATCCCGTAAGTCTATTATAGTCTTTAAGTGCCCTGAGAACGCAAGATTATGTATTTGACAGGGATTCCTAATCACGACGAAGAAGTCCTGCAATGCGAAGCGTTTGAGCGGTTCATGCCAGCTACCGAAGCTTATGTGCAGAAGGCTAAGGTTGCTCTTGATTTCGTTTTATGGCTCTTATTACCCCCTACTCTATTTCAGGCAATCTATGACAAGGTCAAGAAGGAGACTGCTGAGAAAAAGCGAGGCAAAAGAAGGAGCTGCAGACCAAAGGGCGTTATCAACAAGACCTAGTATCAGTGCAAATCATCATTCTTACATGTTTTTGACTCATCCAGTTGTTGTCCTCAAATAAAAGCTAGTGTGTATTATGCTTATGGGTTTTCTCTGTGATTTAACTTCATTGGAATTTGTTGGTTATTGTCACTTCGGCTTTCTAAAACTTTGGTCGTGTGAGTTCCCATCGCTCATCTGAATCATGAGTAACTTTGTCTGAAGTCTGGAGGGCTTGTCCAAAAACTTTTTTAAAAACCGGACACGATCACAATATCATCGGACTGTTATTTCTGCTTTTTTTGAGCTGTTTCGTTTACATTTAAGAGATTCGTGTTAGAGTTTTATAGATTGTTATCTTTCTTATATGGACCACGTACACTTAAAAAATCGAGAAAAAAATCTGGGTTCAAAATGATTAACTATTACCGAAATTCTGTCCGCGACTAAGTTCTGGATGCAAAGAAATTGTGAACGCTGCGAAATTAAGGGGTTCGATGAAATAAAGGTCTGACGAAATTGTGTCATGTACTGTACCAAATTATGTGGCCTTTAATGCCAGCTTATCAACGAATTATCGAAAATCCTTGAAGATGGTAAGAGAGCAGTGCTTCAACACGAGAACTCCTGACTGTAACGCTGCTGAAAAAACCTGCTGATCAGAAAAATCGTTTAATTGGGCCTCCTGATTCGTGAAAACCCCCAAATAACCGTACAATTAGAAAAATGTTGTTTTTGTGGCTCGACAAAAAATTTAACCCCTCTTTTTAACTACGCATCAAGCTGACTTTTGCAGGACTAATTGAAATAGGGGAGAAAGGCAGTCCTCAAAAAGTCAGTTCGATGCGTCCTTAAGCAGTTGGTTGACTACACGTTTCAAAAAAAATTTCGAAACGGCTTATAACCGTTTTTATCCGGTCGCCGTTTTTTCACGCACAATCCGACGTGTAAAACCGAGTAGCGCTAAGATTCCTGTAAAAGAATCAAATTTAAAATGCATTCTATCCAACAGATTTTATTGAAGAAGACGAGAACAGACAAAACAAAGAATTAGATCAGCTTGATGCACCATTCTTCATGAGTTCAAGGAAGTGGTCCTACTGCTGCTGTTGCTGCTGATTGATCTTTTGCTTGGCTTGCTCGATGTACACGTCCAAGTAACCGAGATGATAGGCGACTCCGGTAGCAACCAACGAAAGCACGAACAGACAGAGCACAGCACCCATTTTGCAGAAAAGAGAGAACCGAGGAAGAAAGGCGGAGAAGAAGAAGAAAGCAACTGAACACCACAGAGACCGCGAGCAACACTGAAAATAAGAGAGCGATATTCGTCTTATATACTTCCTGAACAAGTCTTGTACGGAAATGTAAAAATGTGGAGTTCAAATAGTCAAAGTCTCATCGCGACTCGCAAGATCACTTTTATGCACAAAGTGCCTTTGCGAAGTTTACCCCTAACTGATTAGTCTTCTCTCATGTCCACCTTATTTACTACCTCATCGGATAATTTCCGTCAGTTTTAAAGTGTGTCCAGGTAGGATCGCTTCTTTTCGAACTGTGAATAAAAGATGAATCAAATGAATGGTCGATTAACAAGTAGTCGGCTCTATATGTGTTTGAGGGACCCCGAAAAAATATGCCTTGGTCCCCCAGTGGTTTTTTCGCGGTTTTAAGTCTTAGGTTTAGGCAAGTTTTCTTTTTTGTCTTGAGTCTTTGAACCGATCTTGCTTCAGAATCAAGTTAAAGACCATTTTTAAGTCCGTCATCACATACGCTTGCAAACTCGTGCCTAAACCTAAGTAAAAAATCACAAAAATAAACAACAAGGGGTTATTTTTTATTAATTCCAGGGGGCGATTTTTTGGCTGCGTTAATATTTCTTTTTTTGAAAGACTATCAGTTCGTGACCATTTTGATTCATGACTATCGATTCGTGACCGTATCGAGTGTGGAATTAAGTGTGGAATACTGAGCCTTTCAGCCCAACGATTGAAATTCTGATAAGCTCATTGGCTTTTTGGCAAAAAGCAATACCCTCTTTTGGTGAACCCCCAAAAACAGTCATTTCTGGCTTTGGCTCATATTTTGATGGGTTTTCGGTAATTCTTACAGCAAAGGTATTGTTGTAAAGCTTTATTTAATCATGGTCCAGATTGCTGGTTCGAATCCCTTAGGTGCAAAATTTATTAAAAAACGTTGAAAAATTCTGGTACAATTTTTTCCAGCTTCCCAATGGTGTATCTCGTTTTTTTTAAATAAAACGTCAAAATCCGCATTGGAGTGCTTGGGTTTAAAAGAGTTCATGTTTTGATTAACTTTGCCATAGACCTACATCAAAGACCACTGGATGCCTTATAAACTTTTGTCAACAAATATGTGGTACCAAAATCTCCCTAAAGTTTGGCGCATCGATTTCAATCTTGACCTAGGTCGATCCATTTTTTAGGCTGAGCAATATTCTTTAAGAAAATTTAGGTGGAGTAGTCATGTTAGGGTTGAATCCAAGTGGACTTTGGACACTTATTCAAGAATTCTATTATCAATAGTGAATTTTTGTGTTTTAGCTTTTAAAGCATACTTGAGTTTAGGTTTGCGAGTTTCGAATTCTGATACTCCGTGACCTACCGGTTAAAAACTGGCATCGTATTCATTGTCCTGCATAATTACAAATCTTTTCGTATATTTCCACGGCATAGGGCCCAAAAAATCGGAAATCGACCGGCAATGCACTTTCTACTCAAAAATTTTTTTCGGGTGAGATAATTTTTTTCGCACAGCTTGGGCATATCAGTTTTGTACACGGACTGTGCAAAAAATTGCGATATCGCATCTACAGTATGTCCATGATACCCTTACCATGGATTTTCCAAATTTTGAATTCCCGCTTAACGAAAATCTAATGAAAGTTCAGTTAAGTTTGTCGTATGCCGATTTTGAGGCCATATTCGTGCTCAGAGTGGTTAATTTACTTATATAAGTGTGATCAGAAAAACAAAATGAGGACATCAAAAAAATCCGGGTTTTGCCTTGGTCCCGCCTGTGGTCTAATAAACCATAAGTAAATGAGGGAGGACCAAGGCAAAACACGGATTTTAAATGACCTTATTTCATTTTCCTGATTACACTTCTAGAAGTTAATCGACCAAGCTGAGCACGAATCTGCTCTCAAAATTGGCATATGTCAACTGAAAACTGAACTTTACTGAGATTTTTGTTAGGCGGGAATTTGGAATTCGGCAACTCCATGATACCTATCATGCAATTTTGAGATTTCTGCACATAGATGCATAATTACAATTTTTTGCGCAGTTTGTTATTTGTCCAAACTCTGCAAAAAAACTTCCCCGAAACACGACTTTAAAAAGTTTTTACGGGGGGTCTCAAAATCAGCCGTCTTTAGATTGTTAACGAGATTCCCGACCAGACTGATCTCACTCTACCAATCAACTTCATTGAATGAATTGCAATTTTCCGCCAATTCTTAAAGTCATTATCGAGTGGTGGCTGGTGCTCATGTCGACAAATTTTTTTGGGGTTCGCACCCAGGTTCCACCTTTCACAATTCAAATTTTCATGATCCTTGATAATCTTATAGAACTTGAGGAACCCACCTTTTGTTCGTCCTGAGTATCAGGGTCCTTGAACAAAACCATATTTTCCTTCATAGCAGTCAAAGCCTGGTTGTTGCCGACCCAAAAGGCACAATCTTCTCGCAACAAGGCTGCTACTTTCTGCAATATTTAGTGATTAGTATGGAAAGACAGCTTTTAGATTTATACCTGGAAGTTCTGGTATTCCACACAGTCTCTGCAGTGGTAGTAGGCTATCACATTTCGTTTCTGTTTGTCTAGGTTCTGCGTCAGATACTCAGAAGTGGGGAACTCGTTGATGCTGACTTCCAATTGTTTCTTGACATAATCCATTAATGCCTCCACTGACCGAGTCGACCTAAGAACTGTTAACATCAAGATTTTGCCAATCGTACTAGCGAATATCCCTCGTTGATTATCTTTTTTCGAAATCGTGTTAATCTACTTCTAAGTAATTTTTATGCTTTTAAAACTGGGGTTGCATTCAGTCGGCTAACCGAACCGGCCGGTTAATCGAAAACCGGCGTTTTCGGCCAATGAACCGAAATCGAGAACCGAGTTCAGGAAAACCGAAAACCGGGTTTAGCAAAATATCGAATTATTTACGACAAAAATTAACCGAAAATCGGGTACAGGTCCATTAACCGACCGAAAAAGATTGAAAAAACCGGAACCGAAAACCGGCTTTGAAAAATACCGGTTAAAAAAAACCGACCGATCTCAAAAAGTCGACCGAATGCAACGCTATTTAAAACGATTGAAAAATGTTTCCGGGCATGTTCTGACCCAAAAAGTTGGTTTTTTGGTAAAAAAAATTGACCAAAATTTGACTTTTTGCCTTGGGGAACAAGGTAAACCACCCTATTTCAGGGTATTCTAGCCTGTTTTGGTCGCTGGAGCTAGGCGAAATAGTCTCTTTGTGCATTTTAAGATCAATCCTTACTCGGAATCATGTCTAATGGCAATCCATCAAGCCCGCTGCGCCCCGGAAAGGTATTTTTTCTCTCTAAAAATCAACTTTTGGAGTTGGAAAATTCCGAAAAAACTTTTTTTTTTATCATTTTTAGCGCATAAAAATTATTTAGGAATGGTTGGAACAATATTTAAAAAAAATATTGCTGTGGGGGGGGATGGAGGGATCGCTTGTAGCGCCATTTTGCCTATTTCAACTATTTTATTTCATAAATTTATTTACAGCTCAGGTCACTTTACATCATGTCAAGTTTTACCCTTCTTTTATATGGTTTGCCTGCTCATCTGACAGCTTCCCGTATTACCTTCAATAAGTGCCCGGGCGCTTATTGATAAGACCATGCAATTTTTTCAAAATTAAAGTTGTCTGAAACTTCTGTTTTCATTTTCTGTTTGAGCTGTCAGGCACTTTTACACAGCTCATACATTAAAGTAAAACAGAATTTTCAGATCACTTAAAGTTAGGGGGGAGGGGATCATTAGAGAAAATACGGTACTTGGATTTAGCCAGATTTATTTCACAGCTGTGTGGCTAGCTCACTTTTTATATGACTGACCCCCACTCCAATTTTTTCTCCTCGTGCCCAACAATTTAGCCTAACCTTCTGCTGGATTATCCATCCGAGTTTGTGCTTAAAATTTTTCAAGAAATAACACAGAAAACCAAAAAAGTGAAAAATAACCGCGTCTGGCTATTTCAGTTGTAATATTTATGCCCTAATGTGCCATAATGCCAGAGTTTATACTTTCTTCTACTTCGGTATCAAAGGTAATTACCCACCTGTATTCTTTCGTGATTAGCTCTCCGTTGATAAATACCTTCATTGTGGGGTACTTGTTGACAAAAAATTTGTCAGCCACATCTGCTTGGGCCACAGAATCCACTAATGCCCTGAAAATTTTGAAATAGAGTAGGTCTGGTTTTTGCTGCTCAAACTATTTTTTCACGACATTGCATCTGGCTAATCGGCTTGAGCCAATCATGGATTCAAACATATCTTAGACTCATGTTTGAGTCCGTCCCAAGATACGCTGCTACCCTGGCCTAAGCCTGAAGCCTAAAAAGGCCTAAAAACAAGAGGGAGGACCAAGGCGGATCCCCCCCCCCATTGTGGGATAGAGCCAAAAAATTACAGTCGAAGCAATGGCTACAGTGTCAAACCCTATATTGGAGATGATGACGGGACGGGACAATTCTCGCCCGCCCGGACAAATTCATGGAATTTCCCGTCCCGGAATCCCGTACCGATCCTAGATTTATGCCTGTTCCGTCACGTGTCGTCCCGAAATTTTCAAATTTAAATTCTGTCCCGTCCCGAAAATGTCAAGCGAGTATCTCTACCCTATATAGTGACCAATCTAATTTTTTATTTTATTGGATTGGTCATCAAGAAATATTTCAGAAAAGGCTCGAGCCGCAGTTGCCATTATAATGATATCGCCTCCTTCCATAGTGGCAAGCATACCTATGACGAGTCGATACCACGCAAAATATGATCACTTTCGGGCGCCGATGCCCCGGTGCTAATGAAAAGTCCGGTGCGAATTTCGCCTTGGTCCCACCTGTTTTTTTTAAAGTGATCATGGTGATTAAGGTAAACATGACGGCATATTGAAACAATTTTTATTAACACTGAAAATCCCAACTACAGTCAGCTCTCGATAAAGTGCAATCCCTGGGGACACCTTAAGGGGGACCAAGCAACTTTTCATAAAAAAATCGACAGGGAAGACCAAGGCAAAATTTGCAGCGGATTCTCCATTAGAGCCATGACGACTATGACGAGTCGAAGCACGAAAAATATGACCACTTTCGGGCGCCGATACCCCTTTATAAAGTCCCGGTGCTGGTGCCGGCAACCAAAATAATTTTTTTGGTTACTTTATTTTTTGCTGGTGTCAATTTTTTTCGTGCAGGTATGGTGGCTGACTTTATCAGCGCCTAAATGGCAAAAGATTTTTAAACTGATTTCTGGTCCGGCCGTCTGTTTAATTTCCAGAATACTGCTTTTGGTATTTGGGCACCGGTGTACAGAAAGACCACTATGAGAGGACTTTAAATCGGCCCAGTGAACCTTGAAGGAACTTTATGATCCTTATTTGAAACTTTAATCCAGGGTATTCTATAGAGATGTGCATTCGGCCTCGGGAGGGATTTTGGGATCGGGATTAAGAGTGAAAAAATTCGGGATCGGGATTACGTAATTTTTTTTCGGGATCCCGTCGGGATGCCGATCAGAATTCGGGATTAGTCTAATTTTTGATCTAACTCCAGAAAAAGACGGCATATTGAAACAGTTTCTATTAACACTGAAAATCCCAACTACAGTCAGCTCTCGATAAAGTGCAATCGCTGGGGACGCCGTAAAAAACCGCACTATGGCTCTACATGTGATGGTGATTCCCCCGAAAAAAATCTGCCTTAGTCTCCTCTGCTGACTTTTTACCCTTTTTTTAGGCTTAGGGTAGACCAGCGTATAATAGGAGGGACTCAAGCATGTTTTCCGAATGCAAAAGAAGAAAAAAACAGTCTTAGTCCGTCCTAAGAATGGAGACCAAGGCATTTTTCCAGGTGCACCGCCAACACATATAGAGCCTAATTGACTGCTTAGCGAGAGTTAACTGTGTAGCGAGAGCTGACTATATATGATTTATGGCTTAGGCTTATAAAATCGCAGAAATCGAAAAGAAATATAAAAACTACAAATTTATGCAAAAACATGAAAATTTTCGATCAAAAAATGTGAATTTTTTTTTTGAAAATGCTCATCGGAATTTTCAAAAAGCTCCATTCATACTCCCGCGGGACACGGGACACGGGACAATTTTTCAAACACGTTTTTGTCTCTATCTCGGCTCCCAGCCATCATTTTTCACTACTTTTAATAGATCTACAAGGCAACAGACCATGCTCTACAACAAAGGGATAACAGATTTGCTATGATCAGTATCGAAAACGGTTTTTAGGCTGTCCCGCAGGTCAATGTCCCGTGGGACAAATTCTTATATTTGTACCGCGGGACATTGACCTGCGGGACAGCCTAAAAACCGTTTTCGATACTGATCATGGCAAATCTGTTATCCCTTTGTTGTAGAGCATGGTCTGTTGCCTTGTAGATCTATTAAAAGTAGTGAAAAATGATGGCTGGGAGCCGAGATAGAGACAAAAACGTGTTTGAAAAATTGTCCCGTGTCCCGTGTCCCGCGGGAGTATGAATGGAGCTAAATCAATCGGCAGGGATTCGGGATCGGGATTTTCCACCAAAATTCTAGTGATCGGGATCCCGATTTCTTGCACATCTCTAGTATTCTATGAAAGGTTTGGCACTCATGCACTTTGGGGCCCCTTTTTTCAATAACTGTGAATAGTTATAAAAAGTCAAATCTTGGTTGGAATTTTTTTTCGAAAGCTAAATTTTTTAGAAAGGTAAAGTTCAGAAAACAACTTTTTTTATCGTTTAGCGTATAAAAACTAATTAGGAAACTTAAAAACGCTATTATTAGCTAACAGTAACAAGGGTACCTGCCCTCAAAGTGCGCAAGTGCCAAAGACTTCACTAAATCGAGAATAGACCATCACCACTTACCAGACCACACTGCTAGTCGGGTTCTCCTTCTGCCATTTCTCTGCTGCCTCTTCGAACACTGGCCTGAGTCTTCTGCTGAATGGACACCTGAAAACAATTCACAGTATGAGTAAGTTGGCTAAGAGCTTCCCCTAACCCACCAGTCAGCGCAGAAGGCTACAAAAACCACTTGAGCACTTTTAAGGACCATGTCCAGGTTGTTGATGTTTAGCTCGGTTACTCCACTTCCTAGAGCCACTCCAGTTGCTGGAGTTACAGGTTGCTGGAGGGCTTGGGCGGCTGATGTTAAAAGTAATAGCACAAGGCTTACACCTATCATCGACCTAATACTGCTGAATAGGGCTGCGTTATTGGTCTGTCTTGGGCATCGCTGCTGCCTGTCCTCGCGCATCTTGGGATAAAGGGACTACTGGACTGCAGTCAGTAGATAGGTAGACTAGACAATAAATCTAAATGTTGGTCTAAATTTATAAAAGATGGTCTCCAATTTATTTACAGTTTAACCTCGATTTAACGACCCCCACTTCAAGTTCGTTCCCACCTAGGGTCCGACACTTTTTTAAACCCAATTTTCAAAGTCTTTTAAGCTGGTTTTAAAAGCGCTTTATCAGTTGTGTTTCCACAATCTGGTCGCAAATATCGTAAGGATTCCGATTTCGCAGATCATTTTTCAAAAACCTAAAGTTTTTGCTTTTAAAAAAGCAGAACCTCGATATAGTGGCCCTCTAATTTTTTTAAAGGTGGCCACTATATCGACGATTGACTTTTTAAATGCAAAAACCATTTAGTTATTGAAAAACGATCGGCGAAATCGGAATCCTTGCGATATTTGCGACCAGACTGTGGAAACAAAACTGACAAAGAGCTTTTAAAATCAGCTTAAAAAGGTGTCGGACCCTAGGTGGGAACGAACTTGAGGTGGTGGTCGTTAAATCGGGGTTTGACTGTATACAAATCTTGCCCCGCGCCTGACTCCAATTTCTACATTTAAAATTGGCAACACAATATAGTATTGGCATTGGCAACATTTTTTTCTGTGGCACAATTAACACAGGAAAGGTGGTGTGTACCAAACTATGTATTTTTGCAAAAACTCATGTTAAAGACGATGGCTGAAAAAATTGCAAACAGGACGGTTTCGAGCACGCAAAACCGCTTCTGAAAATAGTTGATTTTCGCCTATTCCTAAATGCCTGGAGTTTGAGCAAAATATGGGTACTCCCTCAAATCCATGCACAACCTAGGCTTGTATTATTTGAAGATATAGCACGTCATGATGGCTCTAGTCAACTTTAGGTCCCCCAAATTTGCCTTGGTCCCCCTGTTGTTTTGAAGGTGATCATGTTCAAGGTGATCATGTTAACCATAATCACCATGATCACCATGATCACAACATTATTATAACTCTATTGGACGAGGGGAACCAAGGCATTTTTCAAGAAAAAACAAAAGGGGGACCAAGGCAAATTTGGGGGGGGGACCTAAAGTTGACTAGAGCCCTTGTATTATTTCAAGATATAGCACGTTATGAGGGCTATCTATTGCGCACTAATTCGTATCTGAGTGATCGCACTTTCACAGAGGATCTTCAAAGTCACTGTCAAATTTCAAATTCTGCTCGCGACAATAAACATTCGATTTTCAATATTTGAATGTTTGTTGTCTCGAGCGGAATTTGAAATTTGACATTGAGTTTGAAAATTCTCTGTGAAATTGCAATCAACCTCTATGTGATTAATTTTATTGAGTAATTTTTGATAGTTCATTAAAAAGCTATAATCCACGGCTGAATGCATATAAATAACTGGGTTTGATGAAAAAGCAGAAAATGTAGAAGTGGAACAATGTAGAAAAAAATGTGATAATTCCATTTGACCCACTAGCGATGCAACCTCAAAATATAGGTACAGTACAATTGACCGTCACCATACTGATGTTCAGCATATTTTGACCGTCAGGGATTATGAACATTACCAGTTTTGATCGTTGATAAATTTACCAGTTTGACCGTTAACATAATATACAAAACTTTTTTTAAAGCCAACAGTTGCCTATTGGTCAATGGTAAAAATCGCATCGGTAATAAAATAGTACTAATCATCAAAATTGCGGCTGAACAATCAATTTATCAACGGTCGAAATCGGTGACGGTCAAAAGTCCTGACGGTCAATTGTACTGTGCCCCAAAATTCGTCAAGAAAATGAAAAAAATTTGTACAAGTCTGTACAGTCGACTCCCGATATAGTGTACACCCCAAAGTTCGTTCCCGCCCAGAGCCCGACACTTTTTTACACCGATTTTAGAAATATTCTGTCAGTTCTGATTCGTCAGTCTAGTTTAAAATATCGCAAAGATTCCGATTTTGCCGATCATTTAAAAAAAAATAATACTTCAGATTTGCATTCAGACCGGCAACCCCCGATTTAGTGTACACCTAAATTTGAAAGAAGATGTACACTAAATCGGGGGTTGCCGGTCTAAATGCAAATCTGAAGTATTTTTTAGAAATGATCGGCAAAATCAAAATCCTTGCGATATTTTGAACTAGACTGACGAATCAGAACTGACAGAATATTTCTAAAATTGGTGTAAAAAAGTGTCGGCCCTGGGCGGAACGAACTTTTGGGGTGTACAATATATCGGGAGTCGACTGTAATCATCAAAATTGCGGCTGAACAATCAATTTATCAACGGTCGAAATTGGTGACGGTCAAAAATCCTGACGGTCAATTGTACTGTGCCTCAAAATTTGGCAAGAAAATGAAAAAATCTTTTACATGTCTGTAGTAATATAATCAATAAAAATAGACTGTACAAAAAGTTTTTTCCGCTAAAAAAGTATAAGCAGCACATTCGTATTCCAACTGTATCTATGGTTTAAGTGTGTGGAGAAAAAAAGATCCTTTCTCCTACTCATCAATAAATATATTATTCAGAGACACACACACATCACACGTTGACATGATGCTGCTGCTTGTTGCAAGCTGGGTAAACACCATAGCTAGCGAGGTGGTGCCAATGCACTCTTGTATTCAGACTGAGGCTTAGGGATGTGCACCAGGCCTGTACACGGGCCGAAGTGGGCCCTGAATTTTCTCTGACTTTTTAAAAAAACTGATAGCTGAGATTTCAGGCTATAAAATTTTATTTTTCGAGCTGGGGTTTGAAAAAATGTTGGCCTACGAGCCGACTTTTCGATAAAAATACACCTTTTTTTAAAAACGCTGTTTTTTGACCAAAAAGCCGGCCCGTAGGCCAACATTTTTTCAAACCCCAGCCCGGAAAATACCATTTTGTAATCCTGAGCTATCAGATGGTATGAACTTTTTTTTCAAAAAGTCAGAAAAAAGTCAGAGACAATTCAGGGCCCACTTCGGCCCGTGAACATGTCTGGTGTGCAGGGGCCGACCAACGAGGCTGACTCTGACTCACTTTTTGAACGCGTATTTCGGGCCGACAAAGGGGTCGACAAAGGGACTATAGCGAGTACCCGCGGGTCTTTTCTGCAAAACTTTTTTCGTTCACAGAAACAACTGGTGAATTTAGAATCTCTACAATTTTTCTAATTAGACTGACGAATCAGATTCGGCAAAATATTTCAAAAATTGAGTTAAAAAAGTGTCGGACACTAGGTGGGAACGAACTTGAGGGGGTGCCACTATAGCGCAGGGTTGGCAAGAGGTGGCTTTTCAGGCCAACAGGTGGCTTTTTGAAAAAATAATTTTTTCGCTTTCATTGCTTGTTTTCTCGAGTATTCTATCAGCGAATCTAATATTTTTATATACCAATCTAAAGACATTTTCCTTATCTTTTTATAGAAATTTTGAAGGCGCATATTATAGTGAAAAAATTGAAGTAATACGAACCTTCATGAAATTTCACAAAAATATGAGGTGGCCTCAGATATGTCCTGAAAAGCCACTTCTTGCCAACCCTGCTATAGCGGGGGTTAACTGTACAGGGTAAATACTGTACAGTTAAGGCACGTTCACAATGAGTGTCGACCTGAGTGTGAGATTTGGGGTGTTTTTAACGCGGGAAGAGCTGTACTTTCTTTCTTGACCAAAACTTTTTTTCTGTTGGTATCATTTTGTAGCTAAAATTCAGGGCTTCAAAATGAGCTATTGACAAGCCACATCTGAAATGAAAAATTGGGGTAAAAATCTTCGGTCCGCACTCTGTCGAGTGTGGGACCGAGTGTCGACCTGAGTGCGGACCTAAGCATTTTTACCCCAATTTTCCATTTCAGATGCTGCTTGTCAATACCTCATTTTGAAGCCCTGAATCTTAGCTACAAAATGATAGCAACAGAAAAAAAGTTTTGGTCAAGAAAAAAAAGTACAGCTCTTCCCGCGTTAAAAACACCCCAAATCTCACACTCAGGTCGACACTCATTGTGAACGTGCCTTTACTGTACAGTATTTACCCTGCACAGTGCCTTTAGCATCTCTAGTAATTTTGACCGATTTTTCTTTCGGCACACTATTGAGCACGATATTTTTGATACCGAAAAGACTCGGTCGGTAGTTTTGCCCATAACCGGCTCGGTCGATACCGTATACCGTACAGTCATCACATCTAATGGTCAAACGCAAGAACTCCTAAAACAGAAAGGCGCGAATTTTAAAATGAAAAGTGGTCAAAAGCCTCCATGCCAGGCCCTAGATACTGTACTTTTTTTTATAATCAATGTAACCAATGAAAAAATGATCGATTAGACTTTGATAATACACCTAAGCAAGTTATAGCCAGTAGCAAGCTCTTTGACCAGATGATCTGCCTAAGTCTTAAAAACGGGGTCAAAAGCAGAATGCCGAAAAACACGATTTTAAACGAGAAGATGGGTTGGAATTGTCAAAAACCGAAAAAACTGCTCCAGCAGTGCTGGAGCAGCACTAAACTTTTTAAATTTTCGCTCCGACTAAGAGCCCAGCTGGTTCTGGAAATTTGACCAGCACTGGCCACAATTATAAAAAAATTAAGGTTTCACAGTTAACAAGTCAACAACTATGCATACAGTTTATTATAAGAATTATAGCAAGTCAACCACTAGGTCAACTCCCAAGAAAACCGCAACCTTAATTCCGATTGCCTGTCTAAAACAAAAGATCCACCTGCATCTCCAAACACTAAACTGAAAAAGAAAAAGGAAGAAGAACAAGGAAAAAGCAAGGAAGCAAGCAGGATAAATCCAAAAAAGCACCGATGGAAACACTTGGATGGATCAAGGGAGCACGCACGCAGCATGTGAGACACACACACCCCTGTTTACGTGGCACACCAGCGCTCACCTGGTGCTAGAGAATCTTCTTTTGTTTGGCTGTCTGTTCACGCACACTGTATGACCTCCCCTGCCTGTGTGTGTGTCTGTTTGTCTGACAGTCTAAATCTGGCTTCCTGCAGTGTATTCATTTTGAAAAAGTAGTACCAGCAGCGGTAGACTAGAAAATTTTAATTGACCAAACTTTTTTTGCTGTAATATGGTTAGATCAACACCAGCGGTGCTGATTTGAGGGTTATGGGTATATCCACCAGCCTATATTCAACATATATTTTTCAAACTTTTTTTAGTTCGGAAAACACGTTTGAGCCCTTCCTAACCAGTGTTTGTTCCACCCCGGGGCGGGGCGCCCCAAATGCGCCCCGCCCCGGGGCGTAGTGCGGTGCCGGGGCATGAAAAAAGTAGTCTGGGGCGCGGGGCACGGCGAAGGCAGAATTCGGTGCTGGGGCGGGGTACAAGGCAGGGTTCACAGATCGAAAATCGCAAAAGCAGGATTTTGTTCCCAAAAGCAGGAATTTAAACCATAAGATCTACAAAAAGCAGGAATAAGCTGTTATAAAATGCTGTGAGATGTGCGAAAATTCCTGCTTTTTCACGGACAAAAGCAGATTTTAAAATCAAAAAGCAGGAAATTCCTGCTAAAGCAGGACATCTGTGAACCCTGGTACAAGGGCACTTTGAGTTTTAAAATTTCTCTTGAAATTTTGCAAGATGTCTTCAATTTTTTTTAATTTTAATCAAATTGGCCTTAGAAATCGTGTAGAAGCATAATGGCGGCTTTAAAAAATCTCTGGATCTGCTACATGACCCAGTGCGCACCGCCCCGGGGCATGGGGCGGTGCCGGGGCGATAGTCTGGAAGACTCTGGGGCGTGGGGCGGTTCTGGAGCGAAAATTGCCTGCTTACCCATCACTGGTCCTAACATACGCTGGCCTACCCTGAGCCTAAACCTAAGCCTAAGTTAGAAAAAGATGCCTGGGCAGTGGCGTACGCTGGAATTTCTGACGGAGGGGCACCAGGCCATTTTTAGGCCATTTTTACCTACACCGTTTTGAGAAAAATCTGACTGGGGTGGCACGTGCCCTCCCTGCCCAACACCAACCACCCCCCTCCCGGGTACGCTCCTGGGGCTGGGGATATATGTCTGGGGGTGTCTGCGGCACATATCTATCGAGTACCAATTTGAGGCTCACAAGGGAACCCCACAAACTGTAAAATGGAATTCGCATATTCTGAATGGTTTATCTTGTAGAGCATAGTCGATTCACTATATGGAATTTTAATATTTTTCCCCCTAGAAAGATAATATCAAATCTGGGGACTCGAGAAACATCGAACCGTGAACTGCCTTGGCCCCCCCTCCCCCGTGGATTTTTAAAAAATATACTTGTTGATGATGGGCAAAGCTTTTCTGTGCGGCAAAAAATTTTTTGCTGCAAATTTGGTCTGTTTTTTAAATTTAGAATGGACATCCACTCGTTCTGCGTCAGAATGAGACCCACCGCATTAACTGTAGAATTTTTTTTTTCAAGATACGAAAAGTTCTACAGTTAATTTGGTGGGTCTCATTCTTCAGAGAGTCTAATTGGAAAACATAGTCAACGAGACTTTTATTTATTTTTTCTTTTTGAAGATTTACTGTTGTGATTTGAAAGTTTGGTATAGAAAATCGCAAGAATTCCGATTTTGAATTCAAACAGTATTTTTTGCGCTAGTGGAGAATCGGTTCCCATTTTTAGCAACAAGGGGACAAAGGCATAATTTTGAAACAACAACAACAGCAGGGGGGGGGGGGCAAAACGAAAATGAAAACCGACTATCCACTAGTGCCTAGTTTTTTTCCTAATTTGACGCCTTTTCAAAAAAAAAGCAAAAAAAACGCTAAACAAAAAAGTCAAAAAAAATCTTGGTAAAAAAGGTTTTCTCAAAAGCATTTTAAAACAAATTTTTATTTACAGTCGAGTCCCTCATCAACATACACCCTTGGGACCGAGCCTAGCCGTATCTTAATGATAGGTGTATCTTAATGAGAGATCCAGATTCCATAACTTAGCTCAGTGTATGTTAATAAGAGAGTCTGTTCAATTTTAAGGCCGAATTTTGGAAACATACCCCTCAGTCAATTTCGGAACACACACTTAGTCAAATCAGCTTGTCGGACCAAGGCATTTTTTTTTATAAAAGTGTTAAAAAATTTGCCTTGTTATCCCCCAGCTTTTTTCAAATTTTTTATAAAAAAAATTGACAATTTGTAAAAAATTTTTGAAGAAATAAAGGGTGTAATTCGAAAAAATGCGAAAAAAGCATCGACTGTATGTTAATGGGAAACCCAATTGTTATGCGGTGGCTACAATGAAGGTGTGAGGTCGAGCTCTTTGAGGTGATGTAGCTCAGCCAGATTTTGTCATTTACTGATCTGAAAAGTTTTTTGGCTTATTTGTAAGGTCCGCTATTGAATAAAATGAACTTTCCCACTATTGGATATCAAAAACTAACTTTTAGAAACGGACCTCGCACCTCGCTTCTCACCCCTCCATTGTAGCCAAGGCATTAGAACGGGACCGAGCCTAGCCGTATGTTGATGAGAGGAGTATGTTAATGGGGAGGTCAATTTGCCATAACTTCGAACAAACCAACCAAATGTTAGCCAGCCGTATGTCAATGAGGGAGTATGATAATGAGAGACTCCACTGTATTCGTAAAATTAGTAGTAAATATGGCAATGCATGTACCGTATTTCCTCTAATAGAGCCCCCTCCCCTTGTTTTTTGACTAGAACTTCAGAGTTAGGGCCATTTTTGATTTACAATTTCAAGATTTTTGGGCATTCGAAACATAAAGCCCCCGGGGGCTCTATTAGAGGAAATACGGTATATCACCACAAAATGGACAAGATTGATAAGAAAATAGTGGATTTGCGAGATTTTTCATTTTCTTGCAATTCAGAGCTTTCAACATTTCATGTAAATTTTAATTTTTTCACACAATTTTTTTTTAATTTCAATGAATTTTCGTCTTTCTTCTGAGACATTTGTCATATAAAGCTTAGGTTGAGCCTAAACCTAAGCCAAACCCTCAGCTTATGGTTGGCCAGCTTGTGTTAGGGGAATAGGACATTATTTATAGGACATTTAGCCGGACATATTTCGGTAGTCATTTTTTGGCTGTATATTTTTCTGTATAGACAAAAAAATTCTGTTAGTAGCGTTTTGTAGCTAACATTAAGGGCTTCAAAATGAGCCATTGACAAATAAAAATTGGAAGACTTAATCTTGAATAAAGATGCTCGGTCTGACACTGAGTCTGACACTCAAGACGAAAAATGTCCGATTTCCTTTTTTAGTGTCAGACAAGGCATTTTATGCTAATTGTACATGGCTCATTTTGACCTATATAAGACCTACATCTTAGCTAAAAAAACGGTGCTAACAGAATTTTTTTCTCAATGCAAAACGATAACTACAACCAAAAATGTCCACCAAAAAAAATTTTGGTGGAAAGATCAGGCGCTCGGGACACTGCAAAAATATAATTCATTCAATTATTTTAAAATTTTACAGAGTTAAAGTGGTAGGGAGAATTTTTTTGTCCATGTGCCTATGTTAGGCCAAACGCGAAGAAAAATTTTAAAATTTTGAATTGGCGGAAAATGAAAAAATCGTGAAAACGTTAAAGCACCAAAATTGCAATTATGAAATGGACATTTTGGATCTAAACTGGATTTATTGTTGTCCGCTATTAGGGTGTGAACCAAGGCTGCAGCCGGTTGTTTTTTTCTTTCGTAAAACAGAGGCGAAAAAACAGAACCCGGCTGCATCCCCGGTGTGAACTTTCAAGGCAAAAAATGTTTGAGTCTCTGAAGCAGTTTGATCATAACAGTGGTCTCCCTGAATCGTTTGTCTTCACCCCCTGCCTTATCATGCATCAGGTCGAAAAGCAATTTTAAGTTTTTGCACTGGGTGATAAAGCTGAGTTGGAGATTGTTTAGACGGTCAAACTCTTCCTGGCTGTTCACTGAGCTTTGATCCAGAATTATGGTGGCTAGAGATTGACCGGTGGAACTGAAGCTGGAAAAGAACACCAACTTTTTTTTTGACTGAAAAATGGCTGCAGGAGGCGCTCGGGACACTGCAATAATATAATTTATTTAATTATTTTAAAATTTCACAGGGTTACAGTGGTAGGGAGAATTTTTTGAATAACAGCTTTAAATCCAGGGATCTAAAGTGGCAAAATCCCGAAATGAGCATTTTGGGTCAAAAGTCAGCAAGATGCTGGAAAATCAGCGGTGTAATCCTTTTTTCTGGGACAAATTTACTTTTTTATGGCAGATTGGCTATGGAGCAAATTTATTTTTCATGGGACAACCTAGCTCAATGAATTTGTTCAAAAAAATACATTTGTCTCTAAAAAAGTACATTTGCTCTAAAAAAGTAAAAAATTTGATCCCTGTACCACTGACGTTTTTAAAGGTAGACATTTTTAAAAGTAGACATCAACACCAGCCACAATACGTATTGGGCGTGCTAAATATCACCCCTATTTTAATGGCAACAAGAGCTAAGCATCCGAGAAACAATTTATTAGCATACAATAACCATGCAACAAACAGAGGCACTGAGATATTTTGTTTTTTCATTCAATAACCAATCCCTTGAGAATCCAGCACATGCAATAACCGCTTCAGTCGATATGAACCTCATAGATACTCTCTCCGCGGCTTACAATACGACTCCCTGCGGTTCGCGACAACTGGTCTAACAATTGGAGAGTAGAAACTCGGTTTACCTAAACATGCCAGAAAATTTTTATTTCGACCAGAACACAAACAAAAAAATATACCTGAGGATTTAAGAGCAACGGCACATGTCTATCGAAATTTTGCCCGATTTTGAAGCTGAGGTCAAATTCATCAGCAGAGAGCCAATGGCAGCAGTCTTGGGCCACCCACAACAAAGGAGAAGAAGTACATGAGCCCGTGCAAATCTCTAAGCAATCCGCAATGTGAGTCATTACGGAGGCATTCAGTCCCGTGTAACCTAAAAATACCGTCTACCAAATTTTTTGATCTTGAAATTTTTTCGACTTGAATTATTGAAAACTAAGAAAGTCTTGGGTCACCTTTGAAGAAAGCCACTGCATAAGGCTTGACAACGTGCATTGGATGAAACGTATGCACCTGGTCCGATTCTTTCAGCCAATCAAAATTTTTGACGCCATTCTGCAAGAAATACTTGACCTGTTTCTGAGAAACCTGAAAAGAAAGAAACAATTCATTTCAAAGTCTTAGTCTCAGTAGAGGAGATCGCATGAGTTGAAAAATGACCAGTGCACTAATAACAGTCAAATTACTGCTCGTTATTCTTAAAACAGAGACCATCACTCATCCCGGGCATTCTCGCTGCTGGCGCACAACAAAAAAAGTTAGCTCTTGTCGAAAACAGGCCACAAATTCAGCGATTGCCGCAGATTTTTCAATGCAGTCGCTATGTACAGGACTGTTTAAAAACTTTATATGTTATTGGAGAGTCGGACTCTATTTTTCTCAGCCTATTTGTTGAAAAAAGTTTCTGCCTTGTTGTTCAACTCGGGATACCATGAACATAGTCTGTAAAATCACGATCCATGCTTGATCCCTTTGTAATTATGTTCCGAATTCACTCTGATAGGATAAAATGGATTGTTCGTGCCAAAATCACAGAAAAAGTGCAAATAATGCTTTTTTATTCAATGTTGAAAATCGGTTGAGATGAAAAGAGTTGAAAATAGAGCCCAATTGATACGCGGGCTTGAAAAACAAGTGTGTCCACTTGATGGCGTGATAAATTTTTTTCTCTGCAAACCAAAACATGTAAAAACTTACTCTTCTTCTGGGAATTGACATTGCTTGGGCCAATAAAGCGATGCCACCATCGTCCAACGTCCAGCTGTAATGCCCGCCAACCCAAGAAGCCATTCTTCCATTCTTCATGTTCGTCGCCAATACCGAGAAGCACCTCAGGTCGTCAGCAGAATCGCGCCAACGCTCTAAAATCCGGGCATACAATACAGATCAACAAATTTCATCAATATCGACATACCTTCGAGGCATGACAGCAGCTTGTTCCGCTTGGCTTCCATTATTCTTTTCTAAAAAAAATTTACAATGAAAATATCGAAAGAGATAGCTAGCTTTCGTCCGCCATTTTTGACAACTCTTCGTCCGGCTCAGCTAGACCGAATTCGTAACACTGTCAGTTAAATGTTCGGTTTGATTACAAGTGAGCCCGTCTCTAACCGGCAAACGGCTTTTCCTGAGTCAAAAATTAGTACGTGGAGTACCAGGTAAAACTATCACGAGCTGGTCACGAAACTTTGCCGCTTATTTGTAGATTACTAAAGCTCAGCTTGTGCTAGTTGATGTCAGACCGGAACAGGCAATGCTCTGTCACCAGTGTTTTCATAATTCACACTAACAGTGACACTGACATTGACACTGACATGTCAGTTTAGCAAACTGACATTTTTTAACAGTGGTCGTAGACATGAAAGAACTTGTCTTTTCGAAATTCTGTAAAGTGCGTTAGAAAGCTGACGAAATTCTGATTGAGAAAGGTGTTATCAGATTATCAACCCGCCTATGAAAAAAAAACCAGAAAAAATAAGTGTCAGTTTCATTTTTAATGTCAGTTTAGCAAAAAAAGTCTAAACTGACACTGACATTTTTTTGCTAAACTGACATTAAAAATGAAACTGACACTTATTTTTTCCGGCTTTTGTTCATAGGCGGGTCGAAAATGTGATAACACCTTTCTCAATCAGAATTTCGTCAGCTTTCTAACGCACTTTACAGAATTTCGAAAAGACGAGTTCTTTCATGTCTACGACCACTGTTAAAAATGTCAGTTTGCTAAACTGACATGTCAGTGTCAATGTCAGTGTCACTGTTAGTGTGAATTATGAAAACACTGTCTGTCACCGATCAGGAAATAAAAAAAAATCAGCTATAACGGGTCTCAATCACCAAACCTCGTTGATAAAACACAAATATAAACCAGAACAGTTTACGCCTATGCCAACTGTTTATTTGTTTTTGTTTGACCAAAATAATCTGCCTTGTATAGTTTTCTTTCTCAATCCCGTTTGGCCATATCTCCATATCAGGGGGCTTTTGCCTTGGTCCCCCTGTTGATTTTTCTGTATTTTTAGGCTTTTGGCTAAAGCAAGTTTAGGCCAGCGTACCTTTTTCTTGCTCCTTTTGAAGTTCGGGGAGCATGTATGTGTCCATCCAAGCATGCGATAAAAAAAATTACAAAAAAACCAAGTGGGAGTATCAAGGCAAAAAAACCCTGAGTTGGGAATAGGACCATCCGTTTCAGTATATAAAATTTTCTTAGGTTGCAATGACATAGTAAAATGCCAAAAAGATGTTCAGTTTTCTATATATGGACCAAAGTTAAAATACCCACACTTCAAATAGCTACCATAGAACTTTAGGCATGAGATTGAAAATTGAGCGCAAAAAAACTAGAAAAACGATTGGCGTAGACTCGACCTATAGAAGACTTTGCATACGACAGTACACATTTTCGCTATTTTCAGATATCAAATCTTGGACAGTTGAAAAAGAGGAAATTATTGAAAATAAATGTTCGCCCATGATTTATTTATTGCAAGAAAAGTGTTTTGGAGTTCGCTTTGAGATAATAAAATTTTCAAGTCTAGCAATTGATATACAGTCGACTCTCGATATAGTGACACCCCCTGGAACCAACTCTCAGGTGTCACTGTATCGAGAGTGTCACTATATCGAGAGTGTCCTTGTATCGAAATAATTTTATTCACCGAAAACATAACATTCAGCAACAAGTTAAAGAATCGATGTCTAGGAGTAATTGGGGTCACTGATTCCGAATATGGCACTAAAAGGTCGAATTATCCCTTGACATTGGTCAAACAAGTGAAAATGAATAGTGTGTCACCGAGTGGTATCGAACCTGCGCACAATTTGCGCGCTTATTTAAAAAATTTGATCGAAATTTGAATATGTCACTATATCAAGAGTTGGTTTATAATCAGTGTTCGAGCTCAAGATGTCACTATATCGAGAGTGTCACTCAATATTCAAGAGCTTGAAGCCGTCCGACAAACGATACTCTCTACTGGACGAAAGCGAGCTTTAGACACTCAAGGGGAATACAAGTATTAATTATTTGTGCTCATTTTTCAAGCCAAAAGTGTATCTGATCCTGTTTTGCTGCTATTTCAAGAGAGTTTTAAAGGACCATGGTTTTTGCGCGCAGTGCCACGTGCAAAATTTGAATTGGCGGGGGACACTTCTCTTTCGTCTCTCACTATAATCTTATGAGTTATTATTTCAAACGACTACAAAGAGTACAGGGAGAGACAAAAGAGAAGTGACCCGCCAATTCAAATTTTAGACATGCCACTGCGCGCAGAAACCATGGTCCCCTAAGGATCTTCATGTAAACCCTAGTCAACATTATCACAGTAGCGTTGACGGCGGTCGCGGTCTTTTTTTTGGAAGGCTGTGTTAACCAATTTTTTGATTAGTTTTTAGATTCTGTTTTCACCGTTCTATTCAGCATGAAAAAAGAGGCGCGGTCTTTAGAATAATGACGACCACTCAATAAATCGTTTCAGTGATTAAAATGCGTTGGCGCAACCAAAAAAAGTTTTTTTGGAGTGGTCGAAAAAAATCTTTTTTTGCTGCGCCAACGCGTTTTAATCACTGAATCAATTTATTGAGTGGTCGTCATTATTCTAAAGACCGCGCCTCTTTTTTCATGCTGAATAGAACGGTGAAAACAGAATCTAAAAAACTAATCAAAAAATTGGTTAACACAGCCTTCCAAAAAAAGACCGCACCGCGACCGCCGTCAACCGTATATCACAGTGTTATCGTAACCAGAATGAACAAAGGAGACCAAGACACTTTTCAAGAAAAAACAACAGGGGGGACCAAGGCATATTTTAGTACCATATAGTGGGATACAGTCGAAACTCGCTAAAGGGACACCCCAAAAGTTCGTTCCCCCGCTGGGTCCGACCCTTTTTTTAGCTCGATTTTCAAAGCTTTTTTAAATTCTGTTTTGACAGTCTGGTCCCAAATATTGCAAGGATTCCGATTTTACCGATCGTTTTTCAGAATCCAAAAGCTTTTTTTCTATAAAAGCAAAACCTCGATAAAGGGACACCCATTTCAGAAATAGGGTGTCCCTTTATCGAGGTTTTGCTTTTATAGAAAAAAAGCTTTTGGATTCTGAAAAACGATCGGTAAAATCGGAATTTTTGCAATATTTGGGACCAGACTGTCAAAACATAATTTTAAAAAAGGTTTGAAAATTGAACTAAAAAAAGTGTCGGACCCAGCGGGGGAACGAACATTCGGGGTGTCCCTTTAGCAAGGTTCGACTGTAGAACCAAATTATTTTTTTAGAATTTCGGCGGCTAATCTATGTACAGGGTGTATCAAGAAATTCTCTGGTTTCAAACGACCTTTAAGTCTATACCGGCCGCTGTCTAAACCGGTATGCATCATATAGCGTGTACAGTGAAGAGTTTACCTTTGCATCAATACGCTTCTGGACAACCTGGTGAAGTTTGAAAGAGGTTGGAGACAATTGAAAACATGTTTCTAAGCTGAAAAATTCAGCGATCTCACAAACAATTTCCATCGGCAGCATTATTCTAAATCAAAAAATATTTTTCACACACAGGAACACAAGAAGCAGCAGAATTATTTTGAAAACCAACTTTAAAATACCAAATTTAGACTTGCGGGAATGTTTCGTTTACTAGTCTAGTAAAAGTAATTGTTCTCAACACATATCTTATAGGGTTTATCTCAACAGATTTCAGAAAAATGTAAAATGATAAGCTAAATTACTTCGGAAATCCTCAATATGATTTTTCTAATTATCTTTTTTGTACTTAAAATTTGAGCTCTGTGTATTATTCAAGACAAATCCGTAACTATCATCAAAAACATAAAAAGGGCCCTCGAAGTGCACAAGCGCCGATTTTAGTAAAGAAAAAATTAAGGCCTTTAACGTAAAAAAGGAAACCACCCACCCGAAACAGCATCCACACCTATCTGGATCGCGAAATAAAATTCTTACTCAGAGGCAGCTGCTAATCAATTTATTCAACAATTACATAAATCAATAACAAAAACATTCCACTACTTCCTTATCTGATTCTTTGGCTTGAAGCGATGCAGCGCTGGGCACAATGCTGGCTTAGTCGGTTTTCGGACTGAAGGATTCTCTGTTTTCTTGGACTTGTTTTGATTCCGGCATTCTCGCAGCAACTCTTGCTCAATTTTCTTCTTCTGCTCATTGTTAGCACGCCTTTGGAGCTCATGGAATCCTTGCTTTCGATTCTCCTGAAAAATCACTTTGTATTTATTTGATGTCTGGTTCAAACAGATTTAAAGTACCCTTTTCTTAACAGACTTTCCTCCTTTTGCTTTGCGTTTCTTGAACATTTGACCTGGGCCAGAGAGGGATCTTCTAGAAATAAAATAAATTTAGTTGTAGCAGGTTTTGTAACAAATTTGTGAAAACATTACACCAAGGCTCCCATGTGATTTAATTAATCAGAAAAGTTAAGATTTTGGACAGGGTCCTCAAAACATGTTAAATTTAATCGATTTTAACACGTGTCAAGGTTTCTATAAAAAATAAATTTTCTTACCGGATTCTCTCTACTTAACCGACACCCCTAAATTTAAAAAATGGGTTTGTGGCATTGTGTTTTTGCCTATTTTCTGAAGATCACTGTCAGGCAAGTCACCATCTATTGTGTTACCGTATTTTGTCTAATTAGCCGACATGTCGGTTTATTTTTCAACCCTACAAAAATCGTGAAAATTTGGGTCGATCTCGACATTTTCGGGTGAAGATCCAAAATCGAAAAAGCGGAATCGATAAAGCTCGTGGGAGCTAAGAAAACGCAATAAACAGCGATGTAAAATTTCTCTTTGGACTGAGATACGGACCCTCAAAGTAGGGGTGTCGGTTTATTAGAGGTGTCGGCTAATTAGAGAAAATACGGTATTCATCTCACTGGCTACAAATTGAGGGGTATCTAGCCAAAAAGCAGTCTTCAAAAATAGGTCAAAAATACGATGTCAAGAACACGATTTTGGATCATAGGGGGGGGGGAGGGTCGGTTTATCACAGAGAATACGGTATTCGCACTTTTGTAGAAAAATTATTTCACAGTAAAAAGCATAATTTGTAGAGCTAGATTTACTTTAAACTTTTTGCGAAAGTTCGATTGATCGGATCAGAATTCCGGTCCGATGGGCTTAATCGCTCAAATCATGTGGTTTATGATAGTTTGAGGTGAATTAGACTGAATAGGGAGGAATTCTGAGCGATTAAGCCTATCGGACCGGAATTCTGGTATGCTCAATCGAATTTTCGCAAACAGTTTACCCGCGCACCCCTTCAGTCAACCCCGAAAAAACCGGTTATTTTTGGATTTCGGCCACTCTGGATGGGGTTCTGGGCTATTCTAAAGGGTGATGTTGAGGTTGCTGGTTCGAATCCACCTGGGTGCATACCTTTTTTTTAATGAATTTAGACATTTTTGGACAAAAGGGGGACCAAGGCAATTTTTTTGCCAAATTTCATTTTGCCCAAATTCGTTTTGCCAAATGTCGTTCTGCAAAATTTCGTTTTGCCAAATTTCGCTTTGACAAAACCTACGTTTGCCAAGTTTCGTTTTCGCCAAATGTATCCTAGCCGCTTTGTTGGGAGAGTTAACTGTATTGGCAAGTCGACTGTACTGCGAGAGTTGACCATTGTCCAACCTAGTTTTTTACCCCAATTTCGAGCCTTTTGGAAGAAAAGAGCGAAAAAAGACAAATCTTGGTAAAAAGGTTTTTGCAATAGCATTTTAAATTTTTTATTTATTCGTAAAATTAGTAAGAATGTGGCAATGCATGTATAGGTGACTACAAAATTTTGGCGCTACTTGGATATACCCCCCCCAAATCAACTTTTTCAAAGTGTTTCCAAACACCCTATATCGACCTAAAATGGCCTCAGGAGTTCAAAAAAGGCATTATTTTTGAGTTCTGGTCAATAAAAAACTGAGTTTTGGGACCACCCAAAATCACTATTTTTGACCATTTTTAAAGGGATTTAGGTCTGTATTTGAGTGGAAATGGACCAAAAAGCTGCCAATTCCTAACAAAAAGGAAGATGTTGAACATAGTTTTGTTGAATGGGGCCTACCGCATAAATAAACTCTGGTATGCATACATTTTTATGCATCCAGAGTCACTTTCGAGTGATTTGTGTCTAAGGTATGTGGGTGTGCGCATCTCAACCCAAGCAACCAAGCCCCCTGCGCCCCCGAAGGGGCGCAGGGGGCTTGGTTGGTTGACATAATTCCGAGAAGACTCTTGAACAAAAATGCATTTAGAGACTGTTTTTGCCCAGCTCCAGTGACCAAAACATGATAAAACAGGTAAAAAGTCAAAATTTAAAAGTGTCCTAAACTCGATTTTTTATTGACCAGAAGTTAAAAATAATGTCTTTTTTGAACTTCTGAGGCCATTTTAGGTCGATATAAGGTGTTTGGAAACACTTTAAAAAAAAGTTGATTTAGGGGGGGGTATATCCAAGTAGGGTCAAAATTTATAATAATATACATTAAAAGCTTTTCACACCACAATATTGGCAAGATTGATTAGAAAGTTGTGGGAAAGTAATATTTGCAAGGTTTCTCACTTTCCGGCAATTCAAAACTTTTAACATTTCATATAAATTTCTTTTTTTCACCCAGTTTTTTAAAATTTAATGAAGTTTCAAAGTTTTGCGATCAGATGATGATTGTCCATAGCTTATTTTAAAGTCATACATGTTAGCTCTTAAAGGCCCAAGTGTACTCCTCTCTCCCGAAGAGTTTGAGTTCTCTAACCAATTTTCTGTTAGATAAAATTATACTCTTTGGAGGGGAGGAGTAAACTGGGCCATTTCAAACTGGGCCCATTCAAACTGGGCCTAAAAATGGGCCTAGTTTTGGCCCAGTTTAATGGGCCCAGTTTGAAATGGCCCAGTTTACTCCTCCCCTCTTTGGAGGGGGTGCACTTGGGGTGCTGTCATCTTAGCTACAAAACGGTACTGACATAATTTTTTTCTCAATACAGAACAAAAAGTACAGCCAAAAAATGATCACCAAAAATTTCAGCGAAAAAATGTCCACGTCCTGTCTTAGGCCAAACGCAAAAAAAATTTTGAATTGGCGGAAAATGAAAAATGTTAAAGCACCAAAATTGCAATTATGATATGGACATTAAGGATCTAAACTGAATTTATTGTTATCCACTTCCAGTGTCTGAAATCTTAAGGCAAAAAATGTTTGAGTCTCTGAAGCAGTTTGATCATAACAGTGGTCTCCCTGAATCGTTTGTCTTCACCCCTGCCTTATCATGCATCAGGTCGAAAAGCAATTTTAAGTTTTTGCACTGGGTAATAAAGCTGAGTTGGAGATTGTTTAGACGGTCAAAGTCTTGCTGGCTGTTCACTGCGCTTTGGTCCAAAATTATGGTGGCTAGGGACTGGCCGGTGGAACTGAAGCTGGAAAAGAACACCAATTGTCCTTTTTGACTGAAAAATGGCTGCAGGAGGCGCTCGGGACACTGCAATAATAAGATTTGGTTATTATTTTTTATTTTGTTAGGGAGTAAAGAATTTTCTGACAAGATATCTTTAAATCCAAGTAATCTAAAAAAAAATTTCAATATATATATATATATTGCGTAAAGATTTGACGGCTTTTAGGCCATTTTTGAATTCGCGTCTTTTCACGGATTTTAATTGATTTGTTGTTTGGATTTGTTCCGCACGTTTGAGGGCAAACCTTTTTTACAGATAATACACGTTTTTTTTGCAACTGATTTGCAATTTGCAGCTAATCCACACAGAGATCGAACACATTCAATTTTTTTTCCAAAAATAGTCTAATAATTTGCGGGGTTTTTTTACGATTAAAGCATTTTCGCGAAAAAAAAATCTAAAAAAAATTACCTTGGTGGCCAAGGGTTACGTTTCAGCTGCCAAATATTTTTGGGCTGCCTTGGTCTACAAGATTATTTTTTCGAAAAATTTTATTTCGCGAAAATGTTCAAATCGTGATAAAAACCCCATAGAAAAAGTATTAGACTATTTTTGGAAAAAAAATTTCGAAAGTGGTTGGTCACCCTAAAAAGTTGGTTTCCGTAAAACCCCTGTGGGTCAGCTGCAAAAATGCAAATTAGCTGCAAAAAACGTGAATCAGCTGCAAAAAAGGTTTGTCCACGTTTGAGCCCGTCCGATCGAATTTTAGTGAATGTCTTAAAAATCTCCAAACGTCCTTATTTTATTAAAACAAGTCATTTCTGAAAAAGGGTACTAGTGCCGTCGGGACTCCCCTTTCCCCCCCCCCCCTGCCCGACCCAAATTTTTTCTAAAGTGACCCAAAAACATATCCTATGCTACTTTTGTTTAACATAATCGAAGAAACACTTCTGGACAGTTTCTGATTCAAAGAAACTTTTTAACTTCTAAACATTTTGACTTTAATATCGCAATGGTGGACGGTCTTTCTATGCATTTTAGGGTCATTTTGGGTATTTACTATATTTAGACTTAGGCGAGGGTAGGCCAGAGTATGTTAAAACGGACTCAACATGTTCCTAACATACGCTAGCCTACCCTTGCCTGAGCCTAAAGCCTAAATACGGTGAATATCCAAAAAATGACCCTAAAATACCTAAAAATGAACCATTTATCATCGAAGAATTAAAGTCAAAAATTATAAATTTTTAATCCGAAATCGATCAGAAATGTTTCTTTTATTATGTTAAGCAGAAACAAATAGCATAGGATATGTTTTTGGGTCACTTTTGAAAAAATTTGGGTGGGGGGGGGGGGGCCAACGGCACTAGTATCGGAAAAATTTCTTTTATTTTGAAGCACCTTGGTATCGGGGCTAACCAAAAAATAAGGGGCCACAACAATTTAATGCTCTGATTCGACCCCGGTGGTATCATACACACTTTTTTTGACGTGAAAATTGACAATCTGCAAAAACATATCAAGTACCTCTTCCATTCTTTTGGGGACATATTTCCGACCCAAATCTCGTTCACCGTCCGCCGAGAACACACCAGTGTACAAATTATTAGGCATCTGCATTCTCCACTGGCTGACTGTAGTGATGAGGCAAGCTCGGTGGTTGTCCAACAGGCTTTGATACCTGGAAAAAAACGGTAATGGTGAAAATATAGATTTTGAATTTGGGAGACTGACCATTGCTTGCTGTGCTCAGCCTGGAAGAGCATGAGCATTTTGTAGTGGGTGAGTTGTTGCAGATTTTGCTTCTCCTCCTCACTTGCATTGAATTGGCGAGAGATGATTGGGTTGAAGGTGGCTGGAAAACAGAGCACCGTGGAATGTCCTTTGGCAAGCCAGTAGAACAGGCAGCGCATTATGGCCACAAATGGAAACCTAATGGAAATGTGAAATTTGTGGTAGAAATGACTGTGAAAATGGCCGAATTGCGGCCATATGGCTAATTTCAAAATGGCCGGCTATTTGACCAACCCTAATTGATTCCCTCCCTTAACAATGGCCTTTAGGAACCTTTTCAGCCAATAAGGGCGGAATTTGACAGCTGAAAGGGAGCGGGCAACTTGTGTGACTAGAAATTTTAACTCTAGTAGCGAATACCGGGGGGGGGGGGACTGTTACTCGCTACTAGCGCCGAAATTTCTTTGATATATGGCTCAGTGGATAAGCGTTCCTGTTTTATGGCCCAAAATAGTGCCCAGGTTAGATCCCACCTGCTGGCACGCTAGTTTTTTTTGCTTGTTTGACTAATTTATAGGGTATTTCGACTTTTTTAGCGGCAGATCAGGGATTACCGACCCCAATTGCCCTTATGCATTGGTCAAACAAGCCAAAATAAATAGCATGCCACCAGGTGGAATCGAACCTGTGCACCATTTTGGGTCAAAAACACGAACGCTTATGGACTGCGTAATGGATTAAGAAAATTTCTAGTCACACAAGTTGCTCGCTACCTTTAAATACCGCGACAAAATTCCATAGCCAAATTGCTCGGGCAATATAATATTCCATTTAAATCACAATCAACCTCTATAATGAGAAACTTTTATTTCCGCCTCAAGTTCGCTTCCACCAGAGTCCGACACTTTTTCGCCCCAGATTTGCCCCAGTAGTTTTCAAATGTTCTAGCCCGAACAATTGCGAGAATCCACATTTTATCAATTATTTTTTAAAATTGCATCAGTTTGCCGAAATGACCCGCGCCGCTCGATATAACTTATATCAAACGGCGCGGGTCTTGATTAGTAAAATGGGAATTCTCGCAATTTTTCGGGCCAGACCAGTCAAAAACTAATGGCAAAGACTCAAAACCTGGGGTAAAAAGCAGTGTTTCGATAAGTTCACTCCGAGTAAGAATCTCACTGAGAATTCTCATCGAAAATCTCACTCACTCTCAGTCACTGGACTTTTTACAGTTCTCAATCTCACTCAATTACAGGCTACAAAAACATCCTTATCGAAACACTGTTAAAAAGTGTCGGACCCAGGCGGGAAAGATGTCGAATGGAGGTTCGTTATCTCAAGCATCGACCGTACTTAAAATTAAAATAATTCTAAAAACCTACTCAGGAGTGGAGCAGTCGGTAGAGCAGCAGTTCCTATAGGCCTTGACCACCCCTATACCATCGATCACAATAGGGCGCAGGAAGGGAGGAGTGCAGGTGTTCAGGGTCGGCAGGAACACCTAAAATATGCCTGTAAATAAGCCAAATAAGCAAAAATAGCTAACCCTTTTGTTTTCCAACACCCCACTGGTTGCAAGGTGTAGTCGAAGATGATGGCTTGTCTGGGCAACAACTTATTTTCCATTTTGTCCTCCTCTTCAAGATGCCCACCTGAAATCTCAGTTTTGAGTAGCAACACAATTGTGGACAAAACTAACTGTGGGAAGCACCTGGTTTGCGATCATCGTCAACTTCCAAGAGCACCAGGTCATCCACTTCATCCACCAAATTTATGAGATTCACTAAAAAAAATTTGCTTTTGACTATAATCTGACCGGCCCGATTTTGTTTCAAAAGTCTAGTTTCTATCATTTCTTGAGCATTTTTTCCAAAAATTTGGCTAATATCTTTACCACACCCGGAATACATTATGTTTGTAAAGTCGTTAAAATCAAGCCAGAGCTCAGAGAAATTGCTTGCTCGAGGCAGAAAAATTACTAGTGGGATTAAGGTGAAAAAAAAAAGTGGCTAAAATAAAGGAATTTTCACTGGGTAGAATGAAAGTGAATTGAGTGGGTGGGGTAAAGGTAAAGTTCTCCAAAATTTACATGAAGTCTGAATTTGACCATCAAATTATTGAGTTCCAACAGCAAATTTTATATTGTCATATTTCTTGTGAGGGTTTTTTTTCTAAGTTTAAAATTTTTTTATTAGCATGAAGTCCTGGTTATTAGCTTTCTAAGCAGCTATCAAATTTTGCTAATTCCTCTAAATATCAATATTTCTAAAATCATTTAGCTGAATTTGATATCTCATAAGAAAGTCAAGATCCAGCGCATTTTTTTGTATAAAAATAACAAAAAAAATCCCATAAGAAATCTGTCACTAAAAAATTTGTTGGTGTAATTTAGTAATTCGCTGGTGAAATTCAGACCTTTCAAGGAGCGATTTAATTTCAGCCGACAAAAATATTTCTAACATGCCGAAGAGGCGCTATTTGGCGCCTAAACAATAATTTTGAACAATTTTTGGGTCTCGGGTTCGAATACGGTCCTGCAATGCCCCTTTTGAGCAACTTATGTGGACAAACTTTTGATTTCATAGGTTAAATATCATTTTTGATGCGTTTTTCGAGCTCTACGCCATCGATTTACCCTAAAAAACATAAAATAAACAATTTTGAAAACAAAAATTTTTTTGACGAAAAGTATGCCTTGGTCCCCCAAGGCACATGGGCTAGCGATTTTCGAAAATGTCATTTTTAGGGGCGATCTTGAAATAATTAGCGGCTTTTTTTCTCATTAGCTTTCTCAGCACGAGAAACTGGATAGGACGTGACAAAAAATAATCCAAGTGATCATCCATAAGTGGGTTAAAAAACGTCATGGACAAACAAATAGCGTGACAGAGAACCGATAAAAATACTATACAGTCAAACCTCGCTATAGTGGCACCCCTGGGACCAGCCTCAGGGTGCCATTATATTGGGGTGCCACTATAGCGAAGGGTGCTGGACCGAAACAATTTGCAAGTGCCACTATATCGAGGGTCGATACTAAAACAGGTCAATTGCATCTCAAATACCAAGTTTTCAATGAACAGTCTACGAATGTACACCGGTGACGACTTTAAGGGTTTCGTTTGATGTACAGTCGAGTCTCGATATAACGCGACCCCGATATAACGCGAGTCTCGATATAACGCGACTTTTCAAAGCAGCTATTTGGCCAGAAGTAAAGAAAAATGACTTAACTAAACCCTTGATATAACGCGACCCCCGTTGGCCGGTCCAAGGGTCGCGTTATATCGAGACTCGACTGTACTTGATAGTTTTGATTAATATGATATTTGAATGAAGGGCATATTGAAGTAGTGAAAAAAACCCCTTTTTAACAGCTGTAATTGATGCTTCGACGTGAATTCAACCCACAGGTAGCTCACACTCCATAGATAACCCGCACCCATAGATAACCCGCTCCAGCGTATAACCCGTGGGTTATACTCGGAAATTTAGGGTAGTATCAAACAAGAACAAACGAGACTGAAAAAATTTTGAAGAAGAAATGAATAATGAATGCCTAAACATTTGTCTTGCAGGTTTTCTTGTTTGACTTCGAAGGTGCCACTATATTGAGAGTAAATTCATAACTCGGGACTAAATAAAGTGCCACTATAGTGGAAGTGCCACTATATCGAGGCGCCACTATAGTGGGATGTCAGTTTGCCTTATTTAAGGCGAAACCAATCAAATCGGTCCCAGGCTGCCACTATAGTGGGAGTGCCACTATAGCGAAGTTTGACTGTATGTAGATATTGATATTTTGATAAATGTTGCACAGATAACTGTTTTCTCCGGGAATTTTTTTTACAACTCCATAATCAACAAAAACCTACTTTCATCAGCCATTTTCATAGTTTCTATGAGACTTTCTGGATCTGGCTGTTGCTCCATTTGAGTCCTTCTTGATGTTTTAGCTGTCCTACTTTTCAGCTTTCTTCCATTTTCCATAGCAGAAGAGAGTTTGGCTGACTGGGCTTGGTTGTAACATTCAGAAGTGGATGGGAGTTGCCAGGAGTCATAGGGATGGCAATTCATTTATGCAGTTCGGGTCGGCAGCCAAGTCTTAAAATAATTTATCAAATTTTGTTTTATAAAAAAATAATAATTTTATTGAGGTCAAAAAAGATGCCAACAAAAATTTCCATTTAGGACAAAAATTGATAAAAAGAGAGTGAAAATATTGGCATTGAACTGCATCTATGATGGAATATACACAGATCGATTTTTCTTGCCGAAAATATTTTTTTGGTATATAATGTCACAATCACTATTTTTGCTTGGTCCTCCCTGTGGTTCGGGTCCTGGTCTTCAGATGGCCTCTGGAAAAGTAAGGTTCAAACCCTAGGGAGGACCGAGCAAAACTCGTGATTTTGACATTATATACCAAACAAATACTGTTTACGAGAATAATTGATTAGTGAAAACATAATTCCAAAAAATGTCCTATAGAAAAAGTTGTGGCCGTTTCAAAACAGCCGAATTTCTTGGAACACCGTGTATAACGCACCTCATGTACCGTAAAACTCTAATAATAGCCCACCCCCCCCTCCCCTCGTTCAAAATCGTGTTTGTGGCATTGCATTTTTGACCAACTTTTTGAAGACTGCTATTATACAAATTACCACCCATTTTGTAGCCAGTGATATGAGCTACAAAATGTGTGGTAACTTGCCTAAGACAATTTTTGAAAAAAGGTCTTTAACACAATACCAAAAACAAGATTTTGATACAGGGGTGTGGGGGGGTTGGTGGAAGTAGGGCTACTATTAGAGGTTTTACGGTAACTTATTTTTTTCGACAATGCGAAAAAGAGGAGTCCAAGAGAAAAAGGTAAAATGGGGAAGAAACGTGGGTCTTTTTTCTACCTCAGGCAAAAAAGTGACTAGCGTTTGCTGCTACAAAATGACCAAAAATTATGTATTCGGCACGACGATAATTCCGCCGTAGACCATTCCGCGAAGGATAATTCCGCGATGGATAATTTTGCCAGAAGAATCTGAAATTGGACAGAAAGTTAAAATTTGAAGATGGTGAATCTGTAATCGACCATGCTGAACACAAATCCGGTGTCAGAATCAGGTTTTTACTAACAGGAACGACAAAAATTGAAATTTTGCGAAATTATCCGTCGCGGAATTGTCTCCCGCAAAATTCTCGCCGTGACATTTATTCTCTAAGCCAAAAAGAGGAAGAATCATTTTTTCCCCAGGGCAGTCACGTTCCTGCCCTCTTTTTCGTCTTTTTTTCATAACCTTATTTCATGAACCCTTTATTTTCGCATTGTCTAAAAAAATTATTTGAGGCGCGTTATATCTTATCTTAAGGAGAAAATTATTATACACAGATATTACATGCATTAATTGCCATCGATCACAAAACTGATGAATGAACACTGATCAAAAAGACATTTGATCAAATAACTTATTTAAACAATCACTTGTTGGAATTTCAAAATGTTTAGCCAATCGTATACCGTATTTCCTCTAATAGAGCCTTCTGGAGCTCTATTTTTTGGATGCCCAAAATTCTTGAAATTGTGAATCAAAAATGGTCCTAACTCTGAAATTCTAGTCAAAAACAAGGGAGGGGGGCTCTATTAGAAGAAAATAAGGTATCTGGTCAAAGAACATTTGATCTAGCCCTCTTATCATCAGAAACGATAATGATCTTCTCCGACTTTATCTTCTTAGGCACAACACCCATGCCAGACACATACCATACCTCAGGATAGGTACATATTCTGAGGGGTCATCTGTCTCAAATCAAAAAAATTTTAGTTTTTTACATGACTTCGGCGAGATTTCAAACCATGGTATACTACCCAAAATTTTACAATCAAATATTACATTCAAACTAGCGATGCTTAGAGTTGAGAGACTTGGGATCACTAGCACAGGTGATGACAAAAAGTAGAGCTTTCGCACCACAAGGGTTTGCAGTTATGGTTTTGTAGGAGAGAAGTTGTGCCACTGCAGTCACTTTCTGGACGCATATTCGATTTCTGAGAATATTGAAATTACAAAACGGAAAAAATGCCCGCGTTTGGGAAAAAAGTGCCCGCGTTTTTTCGTTCTAGTCAAAAAGGCGAAAAAGTGCCCGCTTTCTGTAAAAATGTGCCCGCTTTTTTGTGAAACCGCTTTATGACAAGGACTGAGTCTGCAGTTTTAGCAACTGTATGATTTATTTACTGCAAAATACTGCACTTTCAGCTTCAATTTTTTTTCACAAATATTTTTTCACAAAATGCGGTCAGTTTTCCACAAAAAGATGGTACTTTTTCGAAAAAACGGGCACTTTTTCCCCAAACGCGGACATTTTTCCGTACCGTCCATATTAAAAATAGCATGGAATAGAATTGCATTGGCGCAAAGTGATTTGACGCACTCTTCTCCTGCCAAATTTTTTATTTCTGTAAACGCAGATCGGCTCAGCTTTTGATGAAATTTTTTTGGCATATGAAGTCAAAAGCACGATTTTTTCTTGGTCCCCTGTGGTTTAGGCCTTATCCATTCAGAGACCATCCATTGGCCAGAGCCCAAACCACAGGGGACCAATTAAAAATCGCGTTTTTTACTTTATAAGCTAAAAAAATCTTTCAAATTTCCATATTTTTCAAATGCAATCCTTACGATTTCCGGCACTGTTTTTCTTCTGATTCAGATTTTCGTTCCGACTTTTTTGTCTTCCGTGCCACTCCTGATCCCTAGCCAGCAAAAATTTTAGCTTTAGATGCTGAAAACAGATCTAAACACCGGATAATAGATACATAAACTGGGACACGGACGTTTGTGTCTAAGGCCGTTTGTGTCTAATTTTTTAGATAACTTAATTTATTTTTATTGACTTTTTTTCATCATTAAACCACAGTCAACCCCTAACATAGTGACACTTTGTGACACCTTCAATATACTGACACCTTATTGTCGGTTAACACACAGGTGTTGGTACTCAGATAATGGTCCTCAGGCAGCTATTCCCGAATGGTCCCACTTTGGTGCTGGTACTCATGTAATGGTATTCTGGGGCGTTAAGCGAATCAATCCACATCCCGTATTGGTCCATACACGAATTGATCCATACTTTTAAAATTCAGGCATTAGGAATTTTTTTGTCTGAACCAACCTAACCAGGCGGTCGTCCACTTGGAGCAACTTTTTTTTGAATTTTCGGGTATTAAAACCTGTTTTCTTGATCAACTCGGGCATGCTGAGAATGGTTTGATAGTGGTAAAATGGCGTTTCGTCGGGTATTTTTTTGGTTTTAGGAGATAATTGATTTTACAAAAATTCGATTATACCGAAACTCAAAAAATACCCTACAAAACGGCATCCTAACAATATCAAACCAAATTCAGCATGTCCAAATTAGTCCAGAAAATAAAGTTTGGAACTTGAAAAACGAAAAAAAAATTTTTGATCCAAGTGGACGACCACTTGGCTTAGTTGGTTCTGACTTGAAAATATAAATTCCCATAAAATTTTTGTTTGGAGTAGTTTTGGATGGTTTCGAGTGTTTTTTGTTGGTTTTAAGTGTGTTGGGTACTTTTAGTTGGGTTTGGAGGTTTTGGGAGTCTTGAGGTGGTTTGAGTGGTTTAGGGTGGTTCAGACACATTCTAAAATTTTTCGAAAAAACAACAAGGGGACCAAAGCAACTTTTGAATAAAAAATTGACGAAACGTCTATTTACCGTAATTTACATTGCGAGGGTGAGGGGTAGGAGTGCACAATACAAATGAATTAGGTTATGTAAAAATTAGACACAAACGGCCTTAGACACAAACGGTTTTAGACACAAACGGGGTGTACCCACATGGACTTTATTGGAATTTTTTGAAAGTGCCTAGTCACCCCGTGGTTTTAGATAAATTTGCGCCAAAAAGGCTATCGTATGACGTAATAAGTGCTGGAGCCGAATCTCGGGAATTTTTATATAAACGTATGCCTATTTAAATTACCAAAATTCAGGTAGAAGTAGCTGGCAAAAAAGCTATGATCATCCCATTTGCCACCCTTGGTATCCTTGCTGCTATAATGGCCCTTCTATTTTTGCCTGAAACTAAAGGTCTGGCCCTTCAAGAGACTATTGAAGAAGCTGAAGGCACCAGCGGCCAACACGAACTCCAGCCATTACACTACAAATGACCATCAAAATAAAGAAAATCAGGCAGAATTACAGGGTGAACCAAAAAAATTTTACCATTTTTTTTATTTCAGTTCTAATTTTTTCTAAATTTTCGTTACTGTTTTTTGTGAACAGTGTATTCATACATATTTTTTGTGTTTTCTTGATCTTAGGTAGCTCACAGGTAGCTTAAGTACTGTCATCGATTTTCCTGGGGAAATCGATGGGGCGAGAGGTTACATACACCAATTTTTAAAAATGGTAAAGTTTTTAAATTCACTATGTATATATAGTTAGGTCTCTATCGCCTCCTCCTCTAACTGTTTGATTGACTTCCTATAAGGGTTTGGTTGCTTTTCAGAGTCTGAATTTCATGAGGAATCAAATGCACATGTTTTCACACAAAAATCGCTTCCGAAAATTGGATAGCTTGCGAAGATTGAACACAACGAGAAAATCGTATCTTGGAAGGGTAGGACGGCAAGGAATCAAATATGTTAAAAATAGGTCAATTTTCAAAAAATTGGGTCAAGTTTAGGTGATTTCGTAAACTTTGAAGAAAATAACTAACTTGGAAAAAAATTTGGCAATTTTTTTTCGGAAATTTTTTGAATTTCCGATTTCCGGCACTCTTTTTCTTCTGATTCATATTTTTGTTCCGACTTTTTTTGTCTTCCGTGCCACTCCTGATCCCTAGCCAGCAAAAATTTTAGCTTTAGATGCTGAAAACAGATCTAAACACCGGATAATAGATACATGGACTTTATTGGAATTTTTTTGAAAGTGCCTAGTCACCCCGTGGTTTTAGATAAATTTGCGCCAAAAAGGCTATCGTATGACGTAATAAGTGCTGGAGCCGAATCTCGGGAATTTTTTATATAAACGTATGCCTATTTAAATTTCCCAAATTCGGGTGGAAGCAGTGTTGTGCATTTTCAATTTTTCTCGTCCTCGTTCTCGTACTTCGTACCAGAAATTTTCGGGCCTCGTACTTCGTACTCGTCCTCGTACCGACTTTTAAAATTCGCTCGTACTCGTCTTCGTCCTCGTAGTACGAGCCTGAAATTGGCTCGTACTCGTCTTCGTCCTTTTCTCGTCCTCTGTGTTTTTACTCATACTTTGCTCGTACTTTGTACTAAAATCAAAAAAACCTATTTTTTATTTCAAATTCAGACTATTTTGATTAAATGCTTATATATTTTTTGTTAAATGACAACAGAACGCGACTTCTTATTCGCTTGTGGAGGCTCCTAGTTTTATGGCCAGAACTTTGCAATGTTAGCTGGCTGAACATTCTTTCCACAGGAGATGTTGTCATGCTGACTGCCAAAATCGACGATGAAATTCGATAAAGAGTAGGTTGTAAAAATAAATAATACCGTATTTCCTCTAATAAGCGCCCCCGCTCCAATAAGCGCCCCCCCCCCTATTTTTTGACTAAAATTTTGGAGTTAAGGCCATTTCTGATTGACAATTTCAAAATTTTTAGGGGTTTGAAAAATAAGCGCCCGGGGCGCTTATTAGAGGAAATACGGTATTGGTAAAAACCAAATTTAATAAAAAAAAAAGCAAGATAGGACGAGTCGTCTTTGTCCTTCGTCTTCCGTCCTCGTCCTTTCCCCTTCGTCCTCTTCCTCGTCCTTGTACTTGTAATTTTTTGAGCCTCGTACTTCGTCTTCGTTCTCGTACCTTGTTTTTGGATATGCTCGTACTTCGTCCTCGTCCTCGTAGTACGAGGACGAGGACGAAGACGAGGACGAGGACGAAAGACGAGGACGAGTGCACAACACTGGGTGGAAGTAGCTGGCAAAAAGGCTATGATCATCCCATTTGCCACCCTTGGTATCCTTGCTGCTATAATGGCCCTTCTATTTTTGCCTGAAACTAAAGGTCTGGCCCTCCAAGAGAGTATTGAAGAAGCGGATGGCACCAGCGGCCAACACGAACTCCAGCCATTACACTCTGATGGAAAGATGGGGAACATGTCAAGACCAAATAGTTATTCTCACATATGCAATACATATGGTCAACAACAACAACAAATCCACATTTTAAAATTTTTTTATTTCTCAGGTTTTTACTAGGTTGGGTGATGGGAATATTCCCGGTTTATTCCCGGTCCGAATCTTAGATTCGGACCGAAAAAATCGGTCCGAATCTTTGTGGTGTTTTTTAGCGATTTTGCTTGATTTTTTATAATAAAAAAATAAATTTGGTTATTTGGAGATAAAAGATTCGAACCGAATCGGACCGGAAAAAAAGATGAAGACCAGGAATATTCCCGAAAAGATTCGGACCGGTCTTATTCCAACCCTAGTTTTTACCCACTTTATAACAACTATATAACTCGTAGTTTTATTAGAATTAAAATACAGTCGACCAGAGGCGTATCCAGAAAAAATTTTCAGGGGAAGGGGCGGCTGAAGCCCCAAAATGTCATTTTACTTACACCTTTTTCGACTTTTATGGTGTTTTTAGAATAAAAAACGGGAATAAAAAATTTCAGGGGGTGGGGGCTAAAGCCCGGTTAGCCTTCACCCCTCCTGGATACGTGCCTGCAGTCGACGATCGAATTAGCGAACACACCTGAAGTTCGTTCCCGCTCAAGGTGCGACGCTTTTTACCTGATTTTACCTAATTTTTATTGGTCAGCATAGATCTAATAATACAGCTTGAGTTTCGGAAATACTGGTCTAGACATAAAAAAATAATAAAGTTTTCAATTTTGCGTTCTGTGTTTGAACAATCTATTCGATTTTTTCTTCAAAAATCTTCTATTCAAACCAAGACTGAAGAAAAACTCTGAAAATCGGGCTAAAAAGAGTGTTGAACACTAGGCGGGAAAGAACTTGAAAGGTGGTCGTTAAATTGACTGTATTCAATTTGTCGGAAATTTTTTTCCCAGTGCTTACCATATTATTTCCCTTACTTTATTTTCAACATTTGTGCTTATTCAAAATTAGGATTTTCGGCAGGCTGATTACCGGCCAAAAGGACAAAAATTTTTGTTTCTCAGATCTATTTCACATTTCGACAGCAGTGGCGTACGCAAGGAATTTCTGACGGAGGGGGCACCATGCCATTTTTAGCCGTTTTGAAAAAAATCTGACGTGGAAAACGCGTTTGGAAATCTTTTACCAGTTGTCTTCGATTGGTGTAGTCTATAAGGGTCCCAATTTTGTGTCAGTAAAAAAAAGTAAAAAAAAATCAATTTTTGAATCAAAATGTCACAAAATAATTCATGCCTATGACTAGGGTTGTCGATGCATCTAAATTTTCAATGAATCGAATCGAAAAACCCGAAATTTTTTTGATCTTCTTAAAGGGCATGATCGTGCCCGATGGGGATAAAAGGCGCGAACCAGCAGTTCATTTCTTTCTCGATAAATTTTACATTCGTTCTCGTCTAGATTTTTTAAGTTTTCTGTCTAGTTTTTAAAAGCAGTATAAGAAATTAGAGGAAATACGGTAGTCTAAAATTTGTTTCATTGTTTAAAAAAACAAATCAACACAACTACTTAAATATACAAACACTCGTGATTTACATATCATTTCGGACTTTGGCTTCCAAAAAATTACTTAAGACTTTTTTGGCTTTCAAAAATTACTTTAGGCTTGTGTTTTCTGGAAATTATTTCAGACTTTTCTTTTCAGCAATTACTTCAGACTTTGGCTTTTCCATGTGTACACATTCTCCGTGTGATATAAAAGGCTACCTTAAGACTACAGAAGATTCCATTAATAATGGAATCGAATCAATAACCGAAATTTTCGATTAATCGAATTGAATCGATAATCGAAATTTTTCGATTAATGAGTGCGATTAATCGATTTCGATTAATCGAATCGACAACCCTACCTATGACCTAAATTCAGTCTTATTATTTTTTCAATGCACAATTTTAAGCGTTTCGCTTCTTATTTGCCAGATTTTCTACAGCACAATTTTTAATTTTGTAATTTTGTTTGCTTGCCTGTTCTAGTATTTTTCATTTACACAATCACAGAATGGGCCAAAAAGATGTGGAAAATTTTCAAATTCTCATTATGAGAGCTTTGATTTCTGTTTTGCCGCCTTCTTTTTCATCTTTTATAAAAAAAAAATTTTGATAAAAAAGTTTTGAAGATGAATGTCGCTAAAAACAGCAGCTACTGTCGACTCTCGATTCAAGGACAACACCAAAAGTTCGTTTCCGCCTAGAGTCCGACGATTTTTCAGCCCGCTTTCTGAGTTTTCTCGCTAGTTCTGTTTTGAGAGTCAGGTCGCAGATATCGCGAGAATTCCGATTTTACCGATCGTTTTTAAAAAACTAAAAAGTTTTGCTATAAAAAAGGCAAAACCTCGTTTATTCGCCATCCCTTTTTAAAAAAATCGATCGGCAAAATCGGAAGCCTTTCAATTTTCGGGACCAGACTGTCAAAAAAGAACCAGCGAAAAAATTCGGAAATCGGGGTAATAAAAATCGTCTGACCCTAAGCGGAAACGATTTTTTGAAGGTGGCGTGTAATCGATGTTTGACTGTATACTAGGGTTGTCGATCGGTTTATCGAAATCGACCGAAAATCGAAGATTTTTCGATATTTTTTAATAAATCGATTATCGAAAAATCGGAATACCGAAAATTTTGATTAATTGATAATCTAATTATCGAAAAAATCGAAACGTTTCGATAAATCGATTATCGATTAATCAAAAATTTTATTTAATATATTATTATTATATGAATGGTCGAATTTTATGAAAGAGTTTCACTAATGGAATTTGCATATTCTAAAGAGTTTTTATTGCAGAGCATAGTCGATTTACTTATAGGATTTCGGCTTTTTCTTTTTGCTGTGCCGGTGCTGCAATTTCGAAATTTACAGAATTTCTCTGGATGCATAAAAACAGTATACATACCGGGGTTTTGGCCCTATTAAAGAATCGGGCCCATTTTTTGCCTTGGTCTTCCTGTTGTTTTTTGTGGTTTTTATGCTTAAGGCTTTGGTAAGGGTAGGCCATGTTAGGACTTACTCAAACATTATTACTTTTCTAACCATCGAGAAAGCCTTTTTGGGTACGTCCTAACATAAAACCATAAAATGGGTTGTTGAGTTTTTTGTAAATTTTGCATACAAGATTGGCTAGAAAATCAAGACCAAAATTTCTAGAAATGACCAAGATTCCAAGACAAAAAAATGTCTTTTTAATCGGTTTCAGCTAGTAATAATTACTTGATAGGCTTTTAAGCATTTTTCACAGTTAACAGTCAGTAAAAAAGTGCTGATTTGCTTCAATGACTTTCAGGCATATCAGAAAAACATAATTGGAATTTTTTTTCAACAAACATTGGCATTGTTCAGAGTTGAACATGAGGCGGCCCGACACCAGGTCATGCTGAGAAATTTAAAGCCCTTTTTTGACAAAAAAATCACACTGAATGACATTCCGAGCTTTTCGGCTGGGGCCTGTCCACTGTTATCGTGACTTTGCTAATGATTAAAAATGATGTTCATAGAGGGAGTTTTTTGCAAGTATATTTCAAAAAAAAACTTGAAAACGGTCTCACATGTGGCGACTGCATGTAGAACGAGTGATTTAGACCATCCACTACCCAGTTGATGTGACTACTGGTGTGTAGCGTCTCAAATCAACAGCTGATAGACATGCCCAAGTGTTTAAGTGGATGGGCAAACTTGTGACTATCTGCAAAAAGGGCATTCCTGCTGACTTCTGGTAGTGCAGTTCTCTGTCTACCTGTATATGGACTCAATTACAAAACTTTATACACGATAAAGATATAAGATACACGATGAATTATTTGAGTTTAAAAATTGCGCATTTCGATACAGATAAAAAAACATTTTCGAACATTGAAAGCCGTCAATTGCTGCAATCACAATATGTCATTCTTGTCCGATTTTTTTGGTAATCACCTTTTTGAATCTTTTCCAAATTGTAATGTGTAGTCGAGATATTACATCAGGGATTATGAACCAGGATTTGTTTTTGTTTGTATTGTGTTGTCGGTTTCAGTTGGATTATTGTCAACAGTTTTATAGGTTTGCAGTTACTGAAGTTAGCTACAATCAAAAACGCTTATTATGGATGCGAATCAGCACAACGTCTCTGGAGATGATGGTGTCGGTGGCAACGAAGGCTTCGTGGACATTGACAAGCTCTTGGTGGATCTCTTTGGAAGTAGCTGCACAGATGACACTTTTTTGCCAACAACTCAAGTAAGCGTTCTGTTTAATAGTTCAAGCAAACTTATGTGCATCCAGTAAAGTAATTTGTCACATTTTCTAGTGGTCACACCCTCGACAATCTATTTTTGATGGACGCCCCAACGTCGGTCAAAATATATTATCAGTGCAGTCTATAATTTTCACTGATGATGATCTCTTTTTGCCTCTACTCCACTTTAATCTGCTATGACGACATTATTACCCTCTGAGATTTGGTGGGACATATTCAGAAATTTCAACATTTTGAACTGTGGTAGACTAGTATTTGTTGGAGGAAGGATTATGCCACCTGTAATGCAACATGCAGACCACTTACTGCGAACGATTGTATTGTAAAACAACTTCTTTCTGATCTAACAATTTGAATTTCAGACCAAAGCAGATGCTTGCAAGTTGCTGCAGGACTCAATCTACACTATTCATCTCTCAGCTCCTGCTCGAAAGTTCACTTCTATCAAGGACCTGGTATGGTTTTCAGATTCAGGGATTAATGCAACCTACGTGAATTTTCAGGTGTCGGTTGTTGCGGGAATTGTGAAGAATGATCGCACTGCTCAAAATGCCGGAGGCACAGTGGTCGAACGCTTCCACAGAGTGGTCAGTAACATGAGGGCGACGATGATGGCTGCAGATGACGGTGAGCAAGATGAGGACTATGTGAGCAATTCCCTGCTCTTATATTCTGTTTAATTTTAAAGTATTCTAGAACAAGGTGGCCGATCTTTTTGAGGCCTGTGCTGAGGTTACATACTTGGAAAGAAATGAGGATGTCCGTGCTCAGTTCATTTTCGTCTTGTGGAGCGTGGTAATATTTCAATATTTACTTTTCTGGCCGCTAGGCAATTATCCAATTAGTGGAAGCTATTTGGTTATCATTTTCTCAGTCTTACTTGTTTCAGGTGAAGGAAGCTGAAGACACCTTACCGAATCCGTAGTACCTGTTATCTCTGCTATACTCGTTACGTTGTAATGTTGTTGTTGTCAAAATAAAGAAGCTTTTCACGCGTGTTTTACGTAGATGGGGATCAAGCCCATTATTCATGCATTTTGTATTTGCGCTGCAAATTGGGTTAAAATTGCTTTTTTTTGCTTGCGTTTTTTCGTCACCTATATTCTCCTACTGCTTATGGTTTCGTTGGCGTGAATCAGGAAATCCCAAATTGTATCTTCGAATCGCCACTAAGTTACATGAAGGAGCCGTTATGTTGGATGACCGTTATATTAAGTTTTCTAATTTCTTGACCGAATTGTCATATGGGGCCGTTTTATCGAGTTTTGGCCTATTTAGCTGTAGAAGTAACTACTGAAGGGATGAACTTATTTAATGCGATGATGCTAACTTTTTGATCAAAATTCGACATTTCGCCTTGGAGTGCCAAGGTAAATCAATAGGAAAGGGAATGGCTGCCCTGCTGCATTATGGGGCTGCTGCATGAAGAAACGTTAGTATGCATACATTTATACGCAGTCAGAGTCACTCTCGAGTGATTCGTGTCTCAGGTATGTGTGCGCATAACATCCTCAAGCAACCAAGCCTCCTGTGCTCCCGAAGGAGACGCTTAGAAATGCGCGCATTCAGTTACCGTAGACATAATTTCAAGCTAGACTTTTGATCGTACAGTCAACCCTCGATATAGTGGCCCCCTTGGGAACGGCCATAGGGGCCACTATATCGAGGGGCCACTATATCAACGGGTCACTATATCGAGGGGCCACTATATCGAGTTTTTCTTTACAAAATTGTCATAGGGGGCCACTATATCGAGGGTTGACCTTTTTAACTATAAACCACTGAAGCTATGAACTTATTCAATACCTTAATACTTTACAGTTAGTACCATTTTTTCAGTGATAAATCGATACCCTCTATATTGAGAACCGATTGTGAAGAGGTTGATTGGGCAATCTCCCAGTAATAAATAAAAAACGTAATAGTCTAGTTAAAGTGAAATAGTCGAGGTAGCTCATTGGTAGGAGCATCTGAATCCGCTGAAAGTTGGCAGTGGGTTCGGTAGTGGATTTTCAGTCGAAGAATATTTTTTTCGACTTTAACTATTTCGTGTCAATTTTTCTCAAATTTAGCTGGTAATCCCCTGTTCATTACAGCTCTTTGTTACGACCTACTTCTGCTGTTTTCCAAGAGACAGAAAGTGACGTTTACAACAATAGGAATAAATATTGTAGATGGTGTAGGTTTGAAAACGACAAAAATTGAAAATACTAATAAAAAAAGGTTTTTGACTAACTACTTTGCGATAAAAATCACATGTTTTCCTTGGGGGCCGTTATATCGAGGGTATGTTTTCTTAGTCGGGACCGGCCATAGGGGCCACTAAATCGAGGGTCTAACTCCTTATGTTTTGGTCAAATCCAACCAAATAGGGCCAAAGCGGCCACTATATCGGGGGGCCACTATATCGAGGGTTGACTGTAATGCATTGCTTGTTTTGCCATTGTTTGTCCCATACTGAAAAACACGATGAAACCATCAAATGGTCAATATTCAAAATGCCCCGAAAACCATTTTTTTAGACCCGTAGCCAAAAATCATCCTTTTTCGATCCTCTGACAGTTTTTTGTCCGTGATGTAGAGCAAAAAAATAAGTCTGAGATGCTTTTTTATTAAAAGTTGCGTGACGCAACTTTTAATAAAAAAATATTTTCGCATTTCAAAAAAATAATAACGGAAAAAATAAATGGTCCCCCGCCAATTCAAAAATTACAAATTGCCATGACTAGGAAGAGGTCAGGTCCTTTAAGGCTTAGGTAAGGGTAGGCCATGTTAGGTCTTACTCAAACATGTTGTTCTTACTCTTTTAACCATCGAGAAAGCCTTTTTGGTACGTCCTAATATAAAACCATAAAATGGGTTGTGGGTTTTTGTAAATTTTGCATACAAGATTGGCTAGAAAACCAAGACCAAAATTTCTAGAAATGACCAAGGTTCCAAGACAAGACTTTCAGTCAAAATTGGTGCGAGACAAGATCTTGGCCAAGATCTTTTCTTCTTTCTGTCCCAAAAATGTCTTTTTTAATCGGTTTCAGCTAGTAATAATTACTTGATAGGCTTTTAAGCATTTTCTACAGTTAACAGTCAGTAAAAAAGTGCTGGTTTGCTTTAATGACTTTCAGGCATATCAGAAAAACATAATTGGAATTTTTTTTCAACAAACATTGGCATTGTTCAGAGTTGAACATGAGGCGGCCCGACACCAGGTCGTGCTGAGAAATTTAAAGCCCTTTTTGGGGCCTGCACACTGTTGTCGTATACTTTGATAATGATTAAAAATGATGTTCATAGAGGGAGTTTTTTGCAAGTATATTTCAAAAAAAACATGTGGCTAGGGTTGACGGCAGTGCTGTTTGGAGTGCTCGAAAAAAATCTTTTTTTGGATGTTGTTACTATTCTCAGCTTGTGGTAATATTTTACACCCATTCTTTTTTGCTCGAAACTTTTATTTTTCCATAAATGTTTTTAGGTTATGCCTCCAGAATCCCGAAACTCGATGGCTCATTCTGACTGTAATTGGCGCAAGAAGTCAACAGCTAGTGAGAATCAGGTGTTCGACGCTAAAGACAACAGAATCGTCTGCTACTATTGTCAATGGCGTGACGCTCCTTGTACTTCCCATAAGTAAGTTTTCGCTGAGGCGTTCAGTTTTGTCAACTTTTGTTCTGTTTTTAGCATGTTCGAAAGAAATAAAGTCAATTGCCCTCGATTTAGCCAGCGTTCGGATGCCCAATATGCAACAATAAGTAGTTGTCGCCTCATATCGAAATCGATTGCCCTATTTCCAAGAGTACGTCTTTTTCCCTTTTTTTCATCGAATATTCAAAACTTTTTGATATCGGTCTTCCTGTGAATTTAAGGTTAGAAATGAGGATAGCTATTTCTAAAGGCACATGCACGTTTAGGAGGCTGTTTGTGGATGCTGGAACAGACTATTCACTAAGAATCTTGAAAATAGAATTCTCTGTTTCAATTGTTTCCCCAAAATTATTCAGTTGGTGCGGTTTTTTCACTTTCCGTTTGCTTGTACAAATGCTGACATCATGTTTTGAGATTAAGAGCTACCAAATAAGCTATTGACTAAGTGAATATTGCTTCAGAAATTCAGATAAAATTTTGAGGATACGACTAAGAATCTTAACCGGTATTCGAGTGCAAATTCTTTGTCGCATTCTTTCTTTTTTATCTAAATTTTTTAAACAACATCTACTTCATGAGAACCTCATTTGGTAGCCTTGAAACTTAGTTATAAGATGGAAATAAAGAAATTCTTTGAAAATGTTAAGAAAAAGGTGCGGCCATTTCTGACTGTAATGATTGATTTAGCATCCGCAAACAGCCTCCTCATTGTGAATTCAGCTTTAGTGTGTCTATTATAAAAATTATGGACAGTCTAGGCCAATCGACCGGCGTTATCAACCGGTTGATTTGCCGATGGGCCAAAAGTTGATCACTTTTCTCAACCGGTTGATTAACGGGAAATCAATCGACCGGTGGATGGTTGATGTGGCGGTTGATAAGCAAAAAATCCCAAACAACCGGTTGATCAACCGGAAAACAATCAACTAGTTGATGGTGTATGTGGTGGTGGAGCACTTTACCTTTACCCCACCATTCAATTAACCTTGACCCCCACTAGCAAATCAGCTTGGGAGGCAAAATTTTTTCCATGTTTCAATACCAATATTTTTTTGCATAAAAATAATTAAAAATTGCAAATATATTGTTTTTGAGACCTGTTTTTTTAAAATTTCAAAGTAAAAAATTTCAAATTAAAATTTTTTTGCCTTGTTCCCCCAAGCTGGTTTTCTGGTGGGGGTCAGGATTAATTGAGTGGTAAGGGTATATAGATAAATTTAGCCGTAGCGGTTGATTACCGAAAATTTTTTATCAACCGGTTGATAAACCGTGGAAAAGACCGAAAATTTCACCAAAACTAACCTACCGTATCCGTTCTAATTATAGACCCCCTCGACTTTGAGGGTCTATATCTTGGAGGAGAGAAAATATTTTGCAAATCTGTTTGATACATTTTCTTAACTCCCACGAGCTCTACCGATTCCACTTTTTAGATTTTGGTTGAGCACCCGAAAATTTCGAGATCAAATTCAAAATTTTCCGATTTTTAGGAGGTTGAAAAATTATAGACCCGGGTCTATAATTAGAGCGGATACAGTATCAGTTGACCGTTTGATCAACCGGTTGATCAACCAAGGACCAATCAACCGATGGATAGTCGATGTGGCGGTTGTTTACTGAAAAATCCGAATCAACCGGTTGATCAACCGGAAATCAATCAACCGGAAATCAATCAACCGTTGATGGTTAATGTGGCGGTTGATAAAATCCACGCGTGGCCAAGACTGATTATGAAATAGAATTTGTCTTTCTTTGTATTGTGTTGTCGGTTTTAGTTGCATTATGATCTACGGTTTTATAGGTTAGCAGTTACTGAAGTTGGCTACAATCAAAAATGCTTAATATGTATGCAAACCAGCACAATGTCTCTGTCGATGATGGTGTCGGTGGTAACGAAGGCTCGCTCAATCAATCCATTGTCCAAAACTTTTGTGCGAATATATTTGTTTTTCCACTTTGTTGTTGTTCAGCAAATGTTCTTGGTGTTGCAGTCAATAGAAATAAAGAACAGAGAAGTAGTGCACAAGGTTTTGCCAAGGTTTAACCACAAGGTTTAAGTTAAATAAATTTGAATTTGGATATCGGGAAAATTTCGGGATTTTCGAAAAGTGAGCGGTCGGGACACGAGATTTTGAACTTTGAAGCGGCGGGAAGGGGGAACGAGAAAGTGATTATTTTCGGGATTCTCAAACCGGGATTCCCGTGGGATTCCCGTCCCGCTGCCAACCCTAGGTTTAACCACTCAGTTTTATTATTACTTTAGGCTAAATTTCGGGAGCAGGACAATTGACCGCCTAGACAGGGTACTTGACATAATTTCGTCGGACCAAAAATTCGTCGGCCTAAATAATAAGCAAAAATAAGAAGCAAACTAAAAATAAGCAAAAGCTTAGTTATATTCTTCTTTTTTGTTCCTTTTTTCAGCCCTTAGTTAAGGCACCCTATAAAACGGCTTCAAAAATGTCACAAAAGTGGCCAAACTCTCCAACGCCTACTGATCACCATGTGGTTTTGGCTATCTTTGTGCCGAAAAAGTATTGTCCCTACGATGTTTCAAACGGTATTCGGCAGGATCGAACCTGCAGTTGTGAAATTGGCCAGTCAATTGACCGTTTCACAACCCTAGCCGAACTTCGGAATCTCTAAATTTTTTAGATAAAAAAAATATGCCCAATAAAATCACCAAAATTCAGGTAAAAGTAGCTGGCAAAAAAGCTATGATCATCCCATTTGCCACCCTTGGCATTCTTGCTGCTATAATGGCCCTCCTATTTTTGCCGGAAACTAAAGGTCTGGCTCTTCAAGAGACTATTGAAGAAGCGGAAGGCACCAGCGGCCAACACGAACTCCAGCCATTACACTCTGATGTAAAAGATGGGGAACATGTCAAGAACAAATAGTTATTCTCACATATGCAATACATATGGTCAACAACAACTACAAGGCCACATTTTAAAATTTTTTTATTTCTCAGGTTTTTACCCACTTTATAACGACTATAGAACTTGTAGTTTTGTTAGAATTAAAATACAGTCGACGATCGAATTAGCGAGCACACCTCAAGTTCGTTCCCGCTAAGGGTGCGACGCTTTTTACCTGATTTTTATTGGTCAGTCTAGACCTAAAAATAATAAGGATATCAAATTTGCCAACTGTTTTTGAAAAATCTACGATATTTTTTTTTAAAAACCCCCTATTTAAACCGAAACTGAAAAAAAACTCTGAAAATTAGGCTAAAAATAGAGTCGGACGCTAGGCCGGAACGAACTTGAGAGGCGATCGTTAAATTTTTCATATTTTCCTAGTGCTCACCATATTGTTTACCTTACATTATTTTCAACATTTGTGTTTACCGTATTTTCTCTAATGAGCGACCTCCCTAAAAGTCGGAGAATGCACCCGAACTTCTTTTTGTTGATTTCACAACTTTTTCTTAGATTTTTTGGAAACTAAACCGTCAAATTCAGTATTTTCGCATATTTGAGATTCAGGACTTTTCTTTGTAAGGTCATGTAACATCGAAAAATCTTATTAAATTTGAATCCCCGAATGAAGAGTACTGGGTACATTTTCCGACTTTTGGGAGGGTGTTTATTAGAGAAAATACGGTATTCAAAATAAGAATTCTCGGCAGGCTGATTTCCGGCCAAAAAGACGATGTTTATAGTTTTTCAGGAGGATCTATTTTACATGTTATTTTTTGACCTGGTCTTCACTGCTGCTTTTTTGGCTTGTGCCTGTGCTCAGGCCATTTATTGACAGTGTTTTTCGGGACTTCTTTCTTGTAGCCCCAAATTCCATACAGTTAAAACTCGATATAGTGAAAATTTTGTTCTCGCCTAGAGTCTGCTTTACCTTAATTTGGAAATCTTCGACCAGTTTTCTTCGATTGGTGTAGTCTGTAAGGGTCCTAATTTTGTGTGTTAGTAAAAAAAGTAAAAAAAATCAATTTTTGGGTCAAGATGTCACAAAATAATTCATGTCTATGCCCTAAATTCAGTCTTATTATTTTTTAATGCACAATTTGAAGATTTTTGCTTGTTATTTGCCAGATTTTCTACAAAACAATTTTTCATTTTGTAATTTTGTTTGCTTGCCTGTTCACAGGGGCTTAAAATTCAAAAACATAATCACTTTAAAAACAACAAAACGCCAAGATATTTCGAAAAAGAATTTCATGAAAATGCTTTATTTATTTTTATTTGCAGCAAAGAATATCTAAGCAGATTGAAAAGAACCGTAAATTTTCCAAATATTCTTGCTGCATTTCAGCAAATTTGCTGTTTTTGCGAACCATGGTTTTAACACACATTTTAGGTGTTAATGCGCCATTTTTACTTCAGAATATATACCTGAATCCAAAATTTATTCAAATGAAGTAATAGTAAAAGACTTACTTTCATTGTGTCCGAATTAAAATTTATCACAAGCAAAGTGGAGATGACAATGCAATAACGCAAATGTTTATTGGCGAACTCATGTAGCCGAGCTATACAATAACAAAATCAACAACGATAGCCAGAAGAGTTACTTGAAGAAGCTATGATCTTTGCAGGAAGTATTTTTCTGGAATCTCCAATTCACTTGAACGGATGGAATTCACGATGTCATGAAGGTGCTAGCGACCAACAGTGCAGCTAACCGACTGAGCAGTACCTAAAGAGCAAAAGATTACGAGCTCTTAAAGAAATAAAAGAAAACAACATATCGAAAATCTCCTTAACGGTTCCTTCAAGCTTCCTGGCCATGGATCGAGGACGCATCGGTCTGGCAATGTTGGTAATTTGCTCCACCGAAAGGTTTCCAGCGAGCTTAACTTAAAATAGAAGAGCATTTGCTGGTAAAAGCGCATAGTGTTCGTGCCATTCTTGACTTTCTTTCTGTCTCTTGGCGGTTCTTTCAACACCTTAACTATGAGAGAGAGGCGACAGACGACACGACATCAATCTTAGCAACACGGTTCTAGATAGTCAACTTGCAAGTCACTTTCCGACCCTTCCAGTCAGCTGTGGCTTTTGCGATGTCTTCACCAGTCTTGCACGATTGAATCACCTGAAAATACAAAAAATATTGGACAAGATAAACGACGGAAAAAATGCAAAACCACGGTGTTTTCCGTACAATTTATTTACCAAAAGCTTACGGAGACGAATTTGACGACAGAGTTCGACGACAGAGCTCAGAAACTTAAGATCGCCAGTGATGTACCCAAAGCAGAAAAATATTGCAAAAGTAAAAAAAGGGTCGAATACCAAATCACTTCTCGCTGAATGCCACATATTTGGACTTCAGAAAAGCGAAGCTGATCAAAGACTTTGCTAGCAACCATAGCCAAATTAGAGTAGTTGTCTTCTGCGTCATAAATACAAATCAAGAGCAATGCATCTGCTGAATTGGGCTTGTCCACATTTCCGATAGAGATTCCCAGCTTGGTATTCTTGCCACCCTTGTCACCGACAATGCAGAGATAGAGTCTTTCATCAAGAAGGGCCTTTGCTTCGACATCATCTTGAGCGTGTTTTGACTTGATAAAGACGAACCATCTGACTCGGAGCACATTCTTCTGGTGGTGACCATCTTTAGCTCTAAAAACGAAGAATTTATTTTTGCATGAGATGCTCCAAATTTGCATTTTTAGAGCTTTTCTATACACCGAAACGTAGCCCATACATTCAGCTACTCGAAAAGTTGAGCCGAATTTTGTGATGATGTTATTTTAGAAACTAGAGACCACTTGAAGCAAACAAGTGGCATTTTCCCGAGTAAAAATAGGGGTTTTTGCGTTTTTCATCTAACTTTTGCATAAAACACCCTAAATTTGCATTTTTTGCATACTTCCTTGGTACCAAAATGTAGCAAATTTACTCCTCTATTAAGCCCCCGGTTTGTTTTTTTAATGATATGAGAGAATATGGTGGCGAGAAACCCTCTCAAGCTTAACAACCCAAATTTTGTTTGAATATTTTTTACATGAAATATATTGTGGTCTTAAATTTTCAAATGTTTTATAAATGAGTGATGGCTTGTTCGAAAGCTACATTCAAGGCGAATCTAACCCGACAAAATTGAACAGTAAAACATTTAATATTTATTAACCACCGGTAGAAAACATGAACCCATAGAAAATCAAGCCAATTTTAAAATTTTTGATTTGGCGCAAAAATTCTAAAGTGATTATGTTTTTGAATTTTAAGCCCTTGTGTGTTCTAGTCTTTTTAATTCACATAATCACAGGATGGGCCAAAAAGATGTGGAAAATTTTCAAATTCTCATTATGAGAGCTTTGATTTCTGTTTTGCCGCCTTCTTTTTCATCTTTTATCAAAAAAAAAATTTTGATAAAAAAAGTTCTGAAGATGAATGTCGCTAAAAACAGCAGCTACTGTCGACTCTCGATTCAAGGACAACACCAAAAGTTCGTTTCCGCCTAGAGTCCGACGATTTTTTTACCCCGCTTTCTGAATTTTCTCGCTAGTTCTGTTTTAACAGTCAGGTCGCAGATATCGCGAGGATTCCGATTTTACCGATCGTTTTAAAAAACTAAAAAGTTTTGCTATAAAAAAGGCAAAACCTCGTTTATACGCCATCCCTTCTTTAAAAAACCATCGGCGAAATCGGAAGCCTTTCAATTTTCGCGACCAGACTGTCAAAACAGAACCAGCGAAAAAAATCGGGCAGGAGTATAGTATATGTAATAGCCGGGAATCTTCACAAACCAGGTTTTTTCAACGTTTTAGCACTAAAACCGTACAGAAAACGCGTTTTTAAGGCTCGGAAGGCTATTTTTTCAAAAAAAATTTTGACCTGAAAATGGAGTGCAAATTTGCACCTTTAAACTTTGGGTCATATCTCAGCATACAAGCATTTTTTGAAATTCAGCTTTTTTAGCTGGATTCCGGAGGAAGTTTTAGTTACTATAAGACGTCAAAAAACCTTTTTTCTAAAACAAGAACTTTAATTGGCTAAGGTTTACAATACCCCCAGCACTCAGGTTTACTTGACCCCCAGCATTCAGGTTTACCTGACCCCCAGCACTCAGCTTTACCTGACCCCCAGCACGCAGGTTCAACCACACCAATTTTGGCCAACCTTTTCACAAAAATTTTGTTGTTTTCGTATTTTCAATTTTTGCGTCTTTCTTGTAGTGAAATTGGCCCACATTATTTCTTCGACATTTCTATTCATCATTTTATTCGCTATTTTTGCTGTTTTCTGCTTCTTTTTGCTTCCGTTGCGTATTGTCTACAGCTTTATAGTATCCTTTCTGCAGATGGCTTTGCGACGCGACGGACGCTCGTCTACGAATAGATGGACATTCGTTCAGTTGGACCGACTTTCAGAGTTCCATGTCATCCTTGCCACACTTCGAGCAGCGCCGATTGAGAGAGATGATCCCGTGAGTATCCAAGAAATTGAGCAAAGCATCACTGTCTTCTGAAAGTCGGTCTAACTGAGCGAATGTCCATCTATTCGTAGACGAGCGTCCGTCGCGTCGCAAAGCCATCTGCAAAAAGGATACTATAAAGCTGTAGACAATACGCAACGGAAGCAAAAAGAAGCAGAAAACAGCAAAAATAGCGAATAAAATGATGAATAGAAATGTCGAAGAAATAATGTGGGCCAATTTCACTACAAGAAAGACGCAAAAATTGAAAATACGAAAGCAACAAAATTTTTGTGAAAAGGTTGGCCAAAATTGGTGTGGTTGAACCTGCGTGCTGGGGTCAGGTAAAGCTGAGTGCTGGGGGTCAGGTAAACCTGAGTGCTGGGGGTCAGGTAAACCTGAATGCTGGGGTCAAGTAAACCTGAGTGCTGGGGGTATTGTAAACCTGCTCCCTTTAATTTAAAAAATAATGGAGATTTTTGGAAAAAAACATAGCGAACTGTCCATAGTAAAGTGTCCTCATAGCGAAGTGTCCTAGCGTCCTTTACGAACTGGAGGAATGCACTTGTCGGTAATACAGCTCTTCGCAAACTCGTATTCAGCAAAGTTGCAACTAAACTTAACCAAAAAACTTAACAACTACAGAAAAAAAATTAGATATGGTCATAAAATCATACCCAACTATAACTGACATACACCAAACACAAAGTACAAAAATTTCACACAAAAAAAACTTTTTCGGAAAAGCGATCGGTGTAGAAATGATCAGCATCAAATTCTCAGCAAAACGCTATATTTTTAACGAACGGCCTATTCTGTGCTAAAATTGTTGATCCCGACTATGGACACTGCTATTAGAAAAGATACACGATGAATTATTTGAGTTTGAAATTGCGCGTTTCGATACAGATAAAAAACCATTTTCGAACATTGAAAGCCGTCATCTGCTGCAATCATAATATGTCACTTTTGTCCGATTTTTTTTGTAATCCTTTTTGACTCTTTTCCAAATTGTAATGTGTAGTCGAGATATTACATCAGGGATTATGAACCAGGATTTGTTTTTGTTTGTATTGTGTTGTCGGTTTCAGTTGGATTATTGTCAACAGTTTTATAGGTTTTGAAGTTACTGAAGTTGGCTACAATCAAAGTCGCTTATTATGGATGCGAATCAGCACAACGTCTCTGGAGATGATGGTGTCGGTGGCAACGACGACCTCGTGGACATTGACAAGCTCTTGGTGGACCTCTTTGGAAGTAGCTGCACAGATGACACTTTTTTGCCAACAACTCAAGTAAGCGTTCTCTTTAGTAATTCAAGCAAACTTATGTGCATCCAGTGAAGTAATTTGTCACATTTTCTAGTGGTCACACCCTCGACAATCTATTTTTGATGGACGCCCCAACGTCGGTCAAAATATATTATCAGTGCAGTCTACAATTTTCACTGATGATGATCTCTTTTTTGCCTCTACTCCACTTTAATCTGCTATGACGACATTATTACCCTCTGAGATTTGGTGGGACATAGTCAGAAATTTCAACATTTTGAACTGTGGTAGACTAGTATTTGTTGGAGGAAGGATTATGCCACCTGTAATGCAACATGCAGACCACTTACTGCGAACGATTGTATTGTAAAACAACTTCTTTCTGATCTAACAATTTGAATTTCAGACCAAAGCAGATGCTTGCAAGTTGCTGCGCAAATCGATTTACAGCATTTTCCTCTCTGCTCCTGCTCGGAAGTTTACTTCTATCAAGGACCTGGTATGGTTTTCAGATTCAGGGATTAATGCAACCTACGTGAATTTTAAGGTGTCGGTTGTTGCGGGAATTGTGAAGAATGGTCGCACTGCTCAAAATGCCGGAGGCACAGTAGTCGAACGCTTCCACAGAGTGGTCAGTGACATGAGGGCGACGATGATGGCTGCAGATGACGGTGAGCAAGATGAGGACTATGTGAGCAATTACCTGCTCTTATATTCTGTTTAATTTTAAAGTGTTCTAGGACAAGTTGGAGGATCTTGATGAGGCTTTTGCTGAGGTTAAATATTTGGAAAGAAATGAGGACGTGCGTGCTCAGTTCATTTTCGTCTTGTGGAGCGTGGTAATATTTCAATATTTACTTTTCTGGCATCCATGCATGTATGCTAATTAGTGAAAGCTATTTGGTTAACATTTTTTCAGTCTTATTTGTTTTAGGTAAAGGACGCTGAAGACACCTTGCCGAATCCGTAGTACCTGTTATCTCTGCTATACTCGTTACGTTGTAATGTTGTTGTTGTCAAAAATAAAGAAGCTTTTCACGCGTGTTTTACGTAGATGGGATGAAGCCCATTATTCATGCATTTTGTATTTGCGCTTTAAGTTGGTTTGAAGTTGCTTTTTTTGCTTGCGGGTTTTTCGTCATTTATATTTTCAAACTGTTTATGGTTTCCTTGGCGTGATCTAAGACATTCCGAATTGTATCGTCCGAATCGCCACCCCAATCAGGCGTCCTTTATTAATGGCAAATCAATCCTCGATATAATGGCCTCCTTACGGACCGGCCAAATAAGCCGTTACATGAAGAAGCCGTTATGTTGGATGGCCGTTGATCCCGAAGGAGACGCTTAGAAATGCGCGCATTCAGTTACCTTAGACATAATTCCAGACTTTTGATCGTAATGCATTGCTTGTTTTGCCAAGTCCCATACTGAAAAACACGATGAAACCGTCAAATGGTCCAATATCCAAAATGCCCCAAAAACCGTTTTTTAGACCCGTAGTCAAAAATTATCCTTTTTCGATCCTCCGACAGTTTTTTGTCCGTGATGTAGAGCAAAAAAATAAGTCTGAGATGCTTTTAATACTATAACATTGAAAATTGAAAAGCGCCTAAATGAGGGCGCTCAAAACAGTTGGCACCTTATTGAGTACGAACTTGTTAACAGCGGAAATTATTCTGACATTCAGATTTGAAGACTGCTGTTAAAAAATTGAAGATTATACTAGGGTGGTGCGGTTACGGTTTATTTTTGGATCCGGTTTATTTTTTCTCAGACATTTTTATCAAAGATTTGACAGAAATTTTTACATTTTGCGGACCCCTAATACTAAAATTTCTTCTTCTTCAAAATGGGATATTAAACGTAGAAAAAAATAAACAATAGTTGCACTAAAAACCCGGTTAACCGAAAGAAATCAGGAAAAAAAACCGGTTAAAAAAAACCGGTCGGTTTTTTTTCCGATTTCTTTCGGTTAACCGGGTTTTTAGTGCAACTATTATTTATTTTTTTGTACGTTTAATATCCTATTTTGAAGAAGAAGAAATTTTAGTATTAGGGGTCCGCAAAATGTAAAAATTTCTGTCAAATCTTTGATAAAAATGTCTGAGAAAAAATAAACCGGATCCAAAAATAAACCGTAACCGCACCACCCTGGATTATACCCCTTGAAGTTAAACATTAGGGGTTTTATCATAAATCTTTTATGGGAACATACAGGGTGGTCCAAGAAATTCCCTGGATTTGAAATGGTCATAACTTTTTTTCTAGCGCGTTTTTTGAATTTCTGTAAACGCCAAAATGTTTATCTTGATGGGGATTTTTGTTTTTCGGAAAAAAAACATTTTCGAAAATTTTGACTTTTTTGCCTTTTTCCCCCTATGGTCCAAAATAATCAATCTTGTCATCTTTTAGGACCATAGGGGAGGGGGCCAAGGCAAAAAAGTCAAAATTTTCGAAAAAAATTTTTTCCGATAAACAAAAATCCCCGTCAAGATAAACATTTTGGCGTTTACAGAAATTCAAAAAACGCCCTAGAAAAAAAGTTATGACCATTTCAAATCCAGGGAATTTCTTGGACCACCCTGTATCTCGATAAGAGGCGTTTTGTGTCCTTTGTAAATTTATACTGCTATTTTAATGAAATGTCTTTTCTCTTTGATTTCAGTTATTTCGGCCAGTGGCGTTCGCATTAAATATATTGGTTCGTCTTGATCGTGGATGTTGTTACTATTCTCAGCTTGTGGTAATATTTTACACCCATTCTTTTTTGCTCGAAACTTTTATTTTCCATAAATGTTTTTAGGTTATGCCTCCAGAATCCCGAAACTCGATGGCTCATTCTGACTGTAATTGGCGCAAGAAGTCAACAGCTAGTGAGAATCAGGTGTTCGACGCTAAAGACAACAAATCGTCTGCTACTATTGTCAATGGCGTGACGCTCCTTGTACTTCCTATAAGTAAGTTTTCGCTGAGGCGTTCAGTTTTGTCAACTTTTGTTCTGTTTTTAGCATGTTCGAAAGAAATAAAGTCAATGGATGCCCAACATGGAATGACGAGGAGTCGTCGCCTCATATCGAAATTGATTGCCCTATGTTCGAGAATACGTTTTCTATTTTTCTTTTTCAGCGATCATTTAAAAATTTTAATCCTAGTACATATTATCACTCAATGATTTGAAAGTACCCCAATTTATATCTAAGACACACTAAGCATAGACCGTGTTTCATTGATTAAATTTTTTTAATAAAAAATTTTATAAATTTTGTTAAAATTTTAAGAATACGCCTAAGAATCTCAACTGGTATTTGAGTGCAAATGCTTTGGCGCATTCTTTCTTTTTTATCTAAATTTTTTACACAACATCTACTTCATGAAAACCTCATTTGGTAGCCTTGAATCTTAGTTATAAGATGGAAATAAAGAAATTCTTTGAAAATTTTAAGAAAAAGGTGCGGCCACTGCTGACTTTAATGATTGATTTAGCAACCGCAAACAGCCTCCTCATTGTGAATTCAGCTTTAGTGTGTCTATTATAAAAATTATGGGCTAAGGTTAAGAACAAGCACCCCACTCGAGTAAAGAACAAGCACCCCAAAAAAATCAATAGGGGGGACCAAGGCAAAAAAAAAGATGCCTTGGTCCCCCTGTTGATTGTTTTTATTTTTTAAATTTTTTTGCCTTGGTCCCCCCTATTGATTTTTTTGGGGTGCTTGTTTGTTACCTGTGCCAAATTATGGACAGTCTAGGCCAACCGACCGGCGTTATCAACCGGTTGATTTGCCGGTGGGCCACCAGTTGATCACTTTTCTCAACCGGTTGATTAACGGGAAATCAATCGACCGGTGGATGGTCGATGTGGCGGTTGATAAGCAAAAAATCCCAAACAACCGGTTGATTAACCAGAAAACAATCAACTAGTTGATGGTGGATGTGGTGGTGGAGCACTTTACCTTTACCCCATCACTCAATTAACCTTGACCTCCACTAGCAAATCAGCTTGGGAGGCAAAATTTTTTCCATGTTTCAATACCAATATTTTTTTGCATAAAAATAATTAAAAATTGCAAATATATTGTTTTTGAGACCTGTTTTTTTAAAATTTCAAAGTAAAAAATTTCAAATTAAAATTTTTTTCGCCTTGTTCCCCCAAGCTGGTTTTCTGGTGGGGGGTCAGGATTAATTGAGTGGTAAGGGTATATAGATAAATTTAGCCGTAGCAGTTGATTACCGAAAATTTTTTATCAACCGGTTGATCAACCCGTGGAAAAGACCGAAAATTTTACCAAAATTAACCTATTAGTTGACCGTTTGATCAACCGGTTGATCAACCAAGGACCAATCAACCGGTGGATAGCCGATGTGGCGGTTGTTTACTGAAAAATCCGAATCAACCGGTTGATCAACCGGAAATCAATCAACCGGAAATCAATCAACCGGAAATCAATCAACCGGAAATCAATCAACCGATTGATGGTTAATATGGCGGTTGATAAAATCCACGCGTGGCCAAGACTGATTATGAACTAGAATTTGTTTTTCTTTGTAATGTGTTGTCGGTTTTAGTTGCATTATCATCAACGGTTTTATAGGTTTAGCAGTTACTGAACTTGGCTACAATCAAAGTTCCTTAATATGGATGCAAACCAGAACAATGTCTCTGTCGATGATGGTGTCGGTGGTAACGGAGGCTCGCTCAATCAATCCATTGTCCAAAACTTTTGTGCGAATATATTTGTTTTTCCACTTTGTTGTTGTTCAGCAAATGTTCTTGGTGTTGCAGTCAATAGAAATAAAGAACAGAGAAGTAGTGCACAAGGTTTTGCCAAGGTTTAACCACAAGGTTTAAGTAAATAAATTTGAATTTGGATATCGGGAAAATTTCGGGATTTTCGAAAAGTGAGCGGTCGGGACACGAGATTTTGAACTTTGAAGCGGCGGGAAGGGGGAACGAGAAAGTGATTATTTTCGGGATTCTCAAACCGGGATTCCCGTGGGATTCCTGTCCCGCTGCCAACGCTAGGTTTAACCACTCAGTTTTATTATTACTTTAGGCTAAATTTCGGGAGCAGGACAATTGACCGCCTAGACAGGGTACTTGACATAATTTCGTCGGACCAAAAATTCGTCGGCCTAAATAATAAGCAAAAATAAGAAGCAAACTAAAAATAAGCAAAAGCTTAGTTATATTCTTCTTTTTTGTTCCTTTTTTCAGCCCTTAGTTAAGGCACCCTATAGTAGTGCACAAGGTTTTGCCGTGGTTCCAACTACATTATAAGAAAAAACTAAGCATCTAGCCCGGTTGGCTGGTAAACCGAATTCCAGGGAGTTTTCGGCACGATCGCGTTTTTTTGATTTTTGCACATCGGACACTCAGAATATCGTGCAGATCATGGAAAAAATGCTAAAAAAAAATTCCGGGTCTTTTTAAAAAATTTGGTAAATTGTTTTCGATTTTCGCAAAAATTTTTGACTTTCTCAATTTAGAAAGTTGGGTTTTGGCCTAAGTGGGCGGGTTTCACATTTTAGTAGGTTAAATCTACATAATATAGGGGTCATTTTGGTATAAGATGTTGAAAAAGAAAAATCGCACAAAAAAAAGTTTTTTGTGGAGACAAACTCGGTACTCAGGCCAAAAATTGGCCTTTTTTTGACTTCAATTTTGGCGAATTTTTAAAAACTTTCTTTCGAATTTTAATATATGAAGCCGTGGTTTTTTTTGCCAATTTTATTGCAAGCTATCTGCGATAGCCCCCGCCCAATTTTCAAGGGCTTCAAAACGGTGATAAAATTAGAAAATCGAGGTATGGCCAAAATCCAGCACAGGCCCGATTTTGGTACAAACACAGGATTTTTTAGTCAAAATTGGCCTATGAATTGACTTTGAAATAATCGTGGTTGGTCCTGCACGGAATTCAAAAAATAATGTTCAAAATGAAAACAAATATTGCTATTGTGTGTAAAATCGTGCTGGGAATCGGGTTTGTTAAGACCAAATTTGCGATTTCTGGCACCGAAGTCCCAAAACCCAGGGTGGGTACCACCTGACCAGCTGGTCTCCAGCTGGAGACCACCTGGATGGCTGAAAAATAAAATTTTCTTCAAAGTAAAAAAAACCTGCCTATCTTATGTAAAATCGAGTGTGGAATTGGTTTTGTTAAGACCAAATTTCCAATTTTCCACACTAAAACCCAAAACCTGGGTGGGTATAATCTGGCCAGGTGGATATCCACCTTTATGGCCTAAAAATTATTTTTTTCGAATTAAAAAAAAGCCTACATATCTTTTGTAAAATCGTGCGAGGATACGGGTTTGTTATGACCGAATTCCCGATTTCTCACACCGAAACCCCAAAACCAGGGTGGGTACCATCTGACCAGGTGGATATCCACATGGCTGGCCTGAAAAATTAAATTTTCTTTTAAATTAGAAAAAACATATTCATCTTATGTAAAATCGTGTGGGGAATTGGGTTTGTTAAGACTAAATTCCCGATTTTCCACACCAAAACCCCAATACCTGGGTAGGTACCACCTGGAAAACCTAATAATTTTTTTTGTCAAAATCAAAAACAAACCATGCTATCATATGCAAAATATTGTGGGGAATTAAGTTATTCAAGACCAAATACCCGATTTTCGTTACCAAAACCCCAAAATCGGGGTAGGTACCTCCTGGTCAGATGGATCCACCTGGATGACCTGAAAAAATAAAAAATTTGAAATTCGAAAAACAAAACGTCCTATCATATTTTAAATTGTGTGTGGAATTGGGTTTATTAAGACAAAATTCCCGATTTTCCACACCAAAACCCCAATACCTGGGTAGGTACCGCCTGGCCAGGTGGATCCACCTGGATAGCCTGAAAAATTAAAATTTTTATTTAATTGTAAATAAACCTGCTATGATATGGGAAATAGTGTGGCAAATTCAGTTTGTCAAAACTAAATTTCCGATTTTTCTCAGCAAAACCCCATGCATCGGGAAGCTATTTCTTGGATTTGTACATATCCACCTCAATACCTTTTACTGAATATACCTGTTACTGAATATACCTGTTTCCGAAAGTACCTGTCACCAGAAATACCTGTTATTTGAATACCTGTTACCGTGAAATACCTGTTACCAAAATACCTGTTACCAAAAATACCTATTTACAAAATACCTGTTACAGTCGAGTCTCGATGTAACGTACCCCCGGGGACCGGCCCTAGGGGTACGTTAAATCGGGGGTTAATTTGACGGAGTATATTATTGGAAGGACCAACCCTAGGGGTACGTTAAATCGAGGGATAGGTTATATCGGGGGTACGTTAAATCGGGACTCGACTGTACCGAAAATACCTGTTACTAAAAATACCTGTTACCAAAAATACCAGTTACCCGACTTTTACCTGTTACCAGAAATAGCTGTTACAAAGACACCTGTTATCTGTCAAATCCGAGGCTTCGAAGAAGCCTCTAGCACTACTTTAAACACGAAGTGTTCGCTTAACCCCATGTCCTTATAGCTAGTTTAACCACAAGCTTTAAGTTAAATAAATTTGAATTTGGATTTCGAGAAAATTTCGGGATTTTCGAAAAGTGAGCGGTCGGGAAACGGGATTTTGAACTTTGAACCGGCGGGAAACGGGAACGGGAAAGTGATTATTTTCGGGGTTCCCAAACCGGGATTTTCGTGGGATTCCCGTCCCGCTGCCAACCCTAGGTTTAACCACTCAGTTTTATTATTACTTTAGGCTAAGTTTCGGGAGCAGGACAATTGACCGCCTGGACAGGGTACGTGACATAATTTCGTCGGACCAAAAATTCGTCGGTCCAAAATTTCGTCGCGGCCATAATTTCGTCGCGTATGATATTCGCGTCATTTTGTTAAGTTTCACTCATTGATTCAATTCACTGTCGCGAATCACTAAGCGGCGGTGAATTCATCCACAGGTGAATTCATCCACATTAAGTCCACATTAACCCACTTGGATAGTATCCAAACGTAAAGGGCCAAGTGCACCACCCTCAGTTTTTTCTCTGAGCCTACCTTTTTCGCTTTCCTTGATTTTTTTTCACACCAATCCACTGCAATGTGTAGCGTGCTGGTCTTTGGCCTCGAAGCGGCCAAATACCCTTGGTATTGTCGGCGCAAAAGGTGTGAAATAGGCTTTGCATACACAGGGGTTCGAACCATCAACCTCGGTTTAGAGAGTGGTGGTGGTCTAGGTGGTCGTCCACCAAAATTTTTTTGCCTTTTTGGGTTCCAATACCTGTTTTCTGGATTGATCCGGGCATGCTGAAGATGGTTTGATAGGGGTAAATTGCCGTTTTCTCGAGTATTTTTTGAGTTTTGATAAAATCGAGTTTTAGTAAAATCAATTGCCCACCTTATTTCACTATTTTCAAACCATCTTCAGCATCCTCGAGTTCGTCCAGAAAATAGGTTTTGGAAAACGAAAAAGTAAAAAAAAATCTCTCCAGTGGAGGACCATTACACAACATCTACTTCATGAAAAGCTCATTTGGTAGCCTTGAATTTTAGTTACAAGATGGAAATGAAGAATTTTTTTGAAATTTTAAGAAATAGTGAGGCCATTTCCGCCTGTAATGATTGATTTAACATCCGCAAACAGCATCCTTATTGTGAATTCAGCTTTAGTGTGTCTTTTATAAAAATTATGGACAGTCTAGGCCAATCGACCGGCGTTATCAACCGGTTGATTCGCCGGTGAGCCACCATTTGATCACTTTTCTCAACCGGTTGATCAACCGGAAATCAATCGACCGGTGGATGGTTGATGTGGCGGTTGATAAGCAAAAAATCCCAAACAACCGGTTGATCAACCAGAAAGCAATCAACTAGTTGATGGTGGATGTGGTGGTGGAGCACTTTACCTTTACCCCACCATTCAATTAACCTTGACCCCCACTAGCAAATCAGCTTGGGAGGCAAAATTTTTTCCATGTTTCAATACCAATATTTTTTGCATAAAAATAATTAAAAACTGCAGATACCGTATTTCTTCTAATTGCCGCCCCGGGTCGCTTATTTTCCGATTGTAAATTTGAAGTACAGTCGAGTCTCGATTTAACATACCCCCTGGGGACCGGCCCTAGGGTACGTTAAATCGAAGGGTACGTTGAATTGGGGGTACGTTAAATCGAGACTCGACTGTAATTTGCCACTCCAATAATGAAAGTTTTTATCCTATTTTCAAATTTTTATGATTTTGGGCAGAATTTGAGGCCAATTGTTTGTCCAGGGCAGCCAAATAAAAAGGAGAGGAAACTTAATATCCGCAACGCGTAGGTTACAGGTTCGACTACCACCGGCTGCACACCATATATTTGATTGGCTCAAATAGAAATGTACCACCAAATGTGAGAATTTGGCCGCCTTTTTTATTTTTTTGGCCGCCTTTTTTGAATTTCAAATTAAAAAATAGAAATTGGCCGCCTTTTTTTTAAAATTGGCCGCCTTTTTTTCTTGTCAATTCCTGTTTTTCAAATTTTAGCTTCAATTTGATGGTAATTTTGCTCTTAATGATAGTAAAAATGAAAGCGCAGAATCTGGGCTACGTACTGATATAAAAAAGGGTGAACTTATAGGAAAAAGTTAGAAAATATAATCAAAAACACCTAGAGGGCTATTTCGGCCTCTATCTCCTAAATGGTTTTTGTGTAATTTGAACGTTTTTTGAATTACAGCTTTTACAAGTTGGTACTATCTCTTTCTATAATAGCAAATACGAAAGCCCAGAACTTTGGCTACTCACTAATTTGAAAAAAGTGTCAACTTGTAAGGTAAAATTCAAAAAATTACACAAAAACCATTTAGCAGGTAGAGGCCGAAATAACCATCTAGGTGTTTTTGATTACATTTTCTAATTTTTTCCTATAAGTTCACGATTTTTTCATACCAATATGCAGCCCAGATTCTGGGCTTTCATTTTTGCCATCATTAAAAGCAAAGTTACCATCAAATTAGAGCTAAAATTTGAAAAACAGGAATTGACAAGAAAAAAAGGCGGCCAATTTTTTAAAAAAGGCGGCCAAATTCTATTTTTTTATTATGAATTTAAAAAAGGCGGCCAAAAAATTAAAAAGGCGGCCAAATTCTCACTTTTGGTGGTACATTTCTCATACAGCCTATTTGATTTTATTAACAATTTCGTGTAAAAGTGGGGCTTTTTAAAGTGGGACTTAAAGTGAGCTTCCCTCGGGCTTTTGACTAGTTAGAGGAAATACGGTATATTGTTTTTAAGACCTGTTTTTTCGAGATATCAAAGTGAAAAATTTCAAATTAAAATTTTTCATGCCTTGGTTCTCCAAGCTGATCTTCAGGTGGGGTCAAGTTTATTGAGTGGTGGGTATAGGTAAATTTAGCCGTGGCAACTGATTACCGAAAATTTTCTATCAACGGGTCGAAAAGACCGAAAATCTTACTGTTGATCCCGACTATGGACACTGCTATTCGAAAAGTTACACAATGAATCATTTGAGTTTTAAAGTTGCGCGTTTCGATACAGATAAAAACCATTTTCGAACATTGAAAGCCGTCAATTGCTGCAATCACAATATGTCATTCTTGTCCGATTTTTTGGTAATCACCTGTTTGACTCTTTTCCGAATTCTAATGTGTAGTCGAGATATTACATCAGGGATTATGATCCAGGATTTGTTTTTGTTTGTATTGTGTTGTCGGTTTCAGTTGGATTATTGTCAACAGTTTTATAGGTTTTGCAGTTACTGAAGTTGGCTACAATCAAAGTCGCTTATTATGGATGCGAATCAGCACAACGTCTCTGGCGATGATGGTGTCGGTGGTAACGAAGGCTCGCTCAATCAATCCATTGTCGGAAACTTTTGTGCGAAAATATTTGTTTTTCTGCTTTGTTATTGTTCAGCAAATGCTCTTGGTGTTGTAGTCAATTGAAATAAAGAACAGAGAAGTAATGCACAAGGCGGCGTGTGGTGTGCACCCAAAATATGGTGTGCACAAAGTTTAACCACTCAATTTTATTATAACTTTAGGCTAAATATTACTTTAGTATTATTACTTTAGGCTTTTCGACAGCTTTAAATTCAGCAAATATCAATCAGACCAATCAAAGACCAATCCAAAATCATGAATTACTTTATGGATTAAACTATTGCTTTATCATTACTTTAAACTAAATTTCGGGGAAACTACCCAAAAAATTTGTCTCGGTCCCCCAAGATGACTTTTTGCAAAAATTTTTATTTTGCTTTCTCTTGAAGTTTTTTGCATTTTTTAGACAGCTTTAAATTCAGCAAATATGCAAAATCATGGATTCTAGACAAACAAAAAGCAGGTTTTAGACTGGCTTTGACTTGCAACTCAACTGCAGTGACTGTTTAACCCTGCGTTAATGATTTTCTTAAATTAATAATAGCCCGAGGATCATTTTGACACTAAACTTGTAAATAAGATACCGTATATTCTCGATTAGAAGGCCCCTCTCTAATAGAAGGCCCTCTCTAATAGAAGGCCCCCTTGAGGACCTATATATCAGCCTAGAAAAAGAAATTCACAAATCTGTTTTTCGCGTTTTCTTAGTTAACACGTGCTTACCTGATTCCACTTTGAAAATTTTGGTTGAGCACGCAAAAATCTGAAAATCGACCCAAATTTTTCCCGACTTTTTTAGGGTTGAAAATAGAAGGCCCGGGCCTTCTAATAGAGAATATACGGTATGGAAAAAAGGTTTAAAAAAATATGGTGTGCACCCAGTGGGATTCGAACCTGTGACCTAGGCGATGAGTATATGAATGTTCCCACAAAGTATCCACATATCCCTTCAGTTTGGATTAACTTATTAAAAAAACCAATTCTGTACATTAATTTTTTTTCAGTCCTTTCTACGACTGAAAAAATTGTCTTCTGGTCAGACTTTGATAATTGGTCGGCAGTTGGGGTCGGTAGTTGGATGGTCGGCAGTTGTGGGTCGGCAGTTAGAATGGTCGGCAGTTGTCTTTTTACCGCAGTCAATTGTTCAGGCCGGACACGGACATAATTTCGTCGGATCGAAATTTCGTCGCGGCCGAAATTTCGTCGCAGCTATAATTTCTTCGCGACCATAATTTAGTCGGACCGAAATTTTGTTGCGGCCAAAATTTCGTCGCGGCCGAAATTTCGTCGGCCCAAAATTTCGTCGCGGACATAATTTCGTCGCTTATGATATTCGCATCATTTAGTAAAGTTTTGCTTATTTTTTACTATCTGAGTTTTACTTTATCATATTTTCAAGTGATTTCTGTATATTCGCCTTATCGTTGGTAAAACTTCGACTCGCTACAATTGTGACTCGCTACACTTTTTGCGACTCGCTACACTTTAGCTTTTTTGTCCATTTCACCCAAAAACATGTACTACATTTTCCCCTATCCCTTGCAATGTGGAGTGTGCTGATCTTGGCCGCGAAGCGGCCAACAATTGGTCTGGTACAACAATCTGTACCCACATAACAATAGAAAATTCAATCTGTAGCGAGTCGCAATTGTAGCGAGTCGCAGTAGCGAGTCACAATTTGTAGCGAGTCGCAGGTCGTGCCTTCTATTAGAATAAATACGGTATTTGTAATATTTAATCCAATTTAATAGGTTGAGCAAATGCTCGGAGTAAATATCGGGGTTACTACCAGTGTTTTCAATAGTCAGAGACAGAGTCAGAATTGAAAGTGAGAGTCAGAATTTTCAAAGTCAGAGTCCGAAATCAGAAATAATAGTCAGAAAATTTTTAATCAGAATCAGATGCAGAATGACAATCAAACATTTGTAAAGTCAGAGTCAGAATCAGAAAGTTTTTGACTCTGTCTTTCAAAAATTCTGACTCTCATTTTGTGATTCTGACTTTAAAAAAACTCTGACAGTCATTTCTAACTCTGACTTTGAAAATTCTGACCCTCACTTTTGATTCTGACTTTCAAAAAGTCTGACTATCATTTCTGACTCTGAACTTTTTTCTGACTTCGACTTTGAATTCTGACTTTGCTTACTACTATATTATATTCTGATGTTGATATTGACTGTAGTTTTTATGTTGTAGGTTGGATATCTCGGTCTCTACCGAAAGCTCTACAATGAAGGCACAGCTTCATCCCTCAAAAGGACTGCATCCGACGATAAGTACTGCAGTAGAACATTCTGAAAAAAACGTCTAAATAAAGAAATACTTCATAACACAAACCTGAGCCTCCATTATGCTTTCCGTAATCTCAACGTATCCTTGTGCTTGGCGTCTCCCTGGCTGTTTTCCTTCGTAAACACTTTGGCATCCAGTTCTTCCGTGTTTGTTAGCTAAAATACTTATATAATAGAACTGCACACTAGAAATAAATACTAACTTCTCTAAATGAAATCACCCAATTTGCCAGCTTAGAATTTTTCGAGAAGTGATTGCGCTGTTTGGAGTGATAGCTTTCAGCATGATTAGTGGTTCTTGGTCCAGCATATCCAAACAGACAGAATATTTCTCCACGTGTTATTATGTAGTCCTAGACTCAATCATATAAGTTCTGAGTAACTAAAAGATGTGACAAAAAATACTTACTCATAATTATGCAGTACATGGTAGAGCTTTTCCTTCGTAACACCAGGCGAATCAGATTTTCGCAAATTTTTGCAGTAAGGATCGAAAGGCAAGCTTGCCATTAACTCATTGGAGTAATCTGTAGTGCTCCTATCATTAAGACCACCTTCTGAACCACCAGTTTATTTTGATATTCGATTGCAAGGCCGACAGGCTGTATCTAAAAAAACCCATAAAAGCTCAAAAATTTTCCAAAAGTTTGCCTCGCGATATAGCCCCTGTTTTACATGGAACGAGCCCAGTTTGACTGAAACTTCAGGAAAGATTTCCGTAAACGAAGTGTAGGCAGCTATCTCTGCATCAAAATTAGCGTATCAAATAGCGCTGAGAAATTCGAGGCGATCTCGTACTAAATTGTATACTCAACGTTAAAAGAACTATGAATAATTACCTTGTTGCCACATTCTTTGATACAGTACTGTTGTTTTTCTTTTCATCAGCACAGTGACTAGCGGTGTCGAATAGCTTTCTCTGACTAGACCAAATAACCGATAAATCTGCTTGACTCCATTAGGCGCATACTTGAACGTACCATCCGAGATTATGTGAGCGCAGCTTTCAGCAGATTTAGTTGCAGTTGTGAAGAGAAAATGAGCATATCATCATCTGAAACCAGACACTAGATCGAGTCTCTAAAAATAAATATAAACCTCCATGGAGAAGAAGCTGCTCTTCAAAATGCTCATGACCAATCGTTACCGCCGTCGCACGAAGCGTCAAACGCATTCTCCTATTCTCATCAGCCAAAAATTAAGGGAATGTCGTGATATTAGGAAAACGCTTTCTACTAGATCGATACAATTCCACACCTCCGCAAGCTGCATTTCTTATCTGCCGGTACTCTAAAAATCAATTTAGTAGAATATCAAACTGAAAAATAAATACCTTCTTCCGTTTTTTTTTTCGACAGTCGATATTGATCCTTTGGTCTATCCGAACCGTCACTGCTGCCGCTGTTTCTTGTTTATCACCACCAGCTGCCCTTTCTGCCAGGAAACTTCTCCGGATATTTGTCCCTGTTACCTATAACAACGTATGCCGTAACGGTTTTAGAAAAACAAGTTCACGTTGCTGGTTGACTACGGCTCGCATATGTGAGTGTAATTAGCTGGATCATCTATCAATGTTGTAGCCGAATATTGAACTTCAGAGAAGTCACTTTAGATAAGTAGGCACTCAATTCATTCCTGGCTTGACATCCAGAGCAACGGAAATAGCCCTGCTCGATTCTATTTTTCGTTGACGTTCTTCCTGTCTTTGTCCATACATAGCATCCTCCGCCATCATCAGTACCAGTAAGCGGTGCAGTTCGGGCTCCTATAAGCTGCGTGTGCACAAGTACGACTCTGTCCATGCTGATTGATACCTGAACATGTGAAGTGAAGACTATCGGGCTTTAATTTATAGGAGGACTTTGCTAGGAGGACTTTATAGGAGGACTCTGCTTCAAAAATTTTACGGACCATTGAACTCCTATACAGATTTCTCAGCTTGGTTACTAAAAAACATGGCCTAGAATCTAATTATAGGTATAGTCGTGTTAGAAACTAAGTTCAGAGGGCTTTAGCCCCCCCCCCGTCAGATTATTGCTACGCCTCTGTCAGTAATTCAGAAATTTGAACTGGTGGGTTTGAACTGGCGGGGACAATTTTTGCGAGCATGACCCTGATTACATGCCATTGAATACGAAACTTCGAAAAGAGGGGTGAATCGTTCCTTTTTAAAGCGAAGAGATGAATCGTCCCATTTTACTATGAGGGGTGAATCGTCCCAGGGGGTGAATCAGCGAGGGGGTGAACCGTCCGTGTCCATGAAGATTTGGCGCTACTCAGTCTTACCAACTAACACGCCCTCTCCCCCAGTGTCAACTTTTCGAAGACAAAAAATAAGAACTGCCTTTATTTGAAAGTAACGAAACAAATTTGACAGATACAAATAAATTTTAGCGCTTAATGTCCTCTTTTGGCAAAAGATTCAACTGCTCACTCACTTCGCGATGGCTGAGGCTGTGAACATCTTCCATCACCTTCCTGAGACCACTCAGCTGCAAGTCGAAATCTTCGGGATAGTCGGGGCTGTCTATGTAGCTGTTAAGTCGAATCTTCTGCAGCTTTTTGCGATTCTAAAAACAAAACAGTCAGAGTTAGCCAGATAACACTTTTACTCATGACCAGATAGCAGTAGACCATTTCGAGACGAGGGGCAATCAAGGAGTAGTGAATGCTAGAAACAACAAGTTGATTCTGACATTCACTATTGCTGAAGAAGCCGAATATTTCACAGGAAGTTTCGTTGGGAATTTTACTTGACATCTCAATATTAGACAAAACAATGGTGTCTCAGTTCAATTTGAATTAGAAAAGCCACCCTTGTCTTATCTAATCACTGGAGGCAAATGACAGCTGATTGAATTATTTAAAAGCTACTACATTTCAATAAGTAAAGGAACTCACTTCTTTGCCTTTTGCCACGCTGTAAATCTTCGCGAATTCGCCAACATCCTCCCGAAGAGAAGTAATGTGAATTGTGAGCTGTATGTTAAGAAAAGAATCTTAATTGTGACATCTTAATTGAAACTTGACTGTTTTGAATTTTTTTAAAACAAAAAAGGCACAGGTAACGAACAAGCACCCCAAAAAAATCAATAGGGGGACCAAGGCAAAAAAATTGAAAAAATAAAAACAATCAACAGGGGGACCAAGGCATCTTTTTTTTTTGCCTTGGTCCCCCCTATTGATTTTTTTGGGGTGCTTGTTCTTTACTCGAGTGGGGTGCTTGTTCTTAACCTTGGCCACAAAAAAGATTTAATAATATATTTAATAATAGTTAATAATAGTTAATTTAATAATATTTAATACTATTTAGACAAAACCAATGCGAACTGTTCCCTAAAAAACCTATGCGAACTGTCCAATGCGAACTGTCCTTTCACCACGGTAAAGACGAATAGGCTAAGCTTGTGATAGTTAGACAAAACGAATAACAGATTCGCGAAATCCTGCACTGAGATGTAAGCATGCACAGGAATCCGTAATATTTAAAGCATATTTAGCTTTCTTGTGGGTAACTTCGGGATAAAAATGATTTTACTGTCTCCATTGAAATTATTGAGAAGCACGAACAGTTACAGTTTAGTAGGTGCCACCATTCTAAAAGAACGTAGATTTAGACCTCCAGGCACTATTTCAAGTGAAAAGTCGACAAGTAAAAATTTGGCGATACTCGGTTATACCGCCTAACCCTCTCTCTATCCAGCGTCGACTCTTCGAAGACAAAAACGAATTGACTTTATTTGAAATATTTATTGAAAATATGGCGATACTCGACTATCCCATTAACCCGCCCTCACCCACAGTGTCGACTCTTCGAAGACAAAAAAAGAATTCACTTTATTTGAGAGTAACGAAACAAATTGGACAGACACAAAGAAATTTTAGCGCTTAGCTTCCTCTTCGGGCAGAAGATCAAACTGCTCACTCACTTCGCGATCGCTGAGGCTCTGAATGTCTTCCACCACCTTCTTGAAACCGCTCAGCTGCAATTCGAGATCTTCGGGATAGTCGGGGCTGTCTATGTAGTTGTGGAGACGAATTTTTGCAGCTTTTTGCGATTCTAAAAACATAACAGTCAGAGTTAGCCAGATAACACTTTTACTCATGACCAAATAGCAGTAGACCATTTTAAGACGAGGGGCAATCAAGGAGTAGTGAATGCAAGAAACAACAAGTTGATTCTGACATTCACTCTGGCTAAAGAAGCCGAATATTTCACAAGAAGTTTCGTTAGGAATTTTACTTGACATCTCAATATTAGACAAAACAATGGTGTCTCAGTTCAATTTGAATTGGAAAAGACACGCTTGTCTTATCTAATAACTGGAGGCAGATGACAGGTGATTAAATTACTTGAAGACTACTGCTGCTCAATAAGTTATGGAACTCACCTCTTTGCCTTTTGTCACGCTGTAGATCTTCGCGAAATCGCCGACATCCTCCTTAAGATGAGTAATATGAATTGTAAGTTGTATGCTGAAAAAAGAATGAAGAGCCACTATATGCATTTTTAATCAAGAGTCTTGCTCAGAATTATGTCTGAGGTATGTGGGTATGCGCATCTCAACCCCAAGCAACCAAGACCCCTGCGCCCCCTTCGTGGGCGCAGGGGGCTTGGTTGCATGGGGTTGAGATGCGCATACAGTCAAACCTCGTTATAAGATACACCCAGGGACAGACCTCAGCTGTATCTTATAACGAGGTGTATCTTATATAGAGGGTGTATCATAAGTCCTGGTAGAGGACTTACATATTTTGAAAAAGGACTTACATGATACTAATAATAAGTCCTTGTACAGGACTTACATGAAACAACTACTAAGTCCTGCTGCAGGACTTAGCAGAACAAAAAGCTTTGGGTAATATTAAAACATGCCCGCTAATCTGTGAAAAATGCCCGCTAATCGGAAATGCCCGCTAATCTTTGAAAAATGCCCGCTAATTTGTGAAAAATACCCGCTAATTTTCGAAAAATTGCCCGCTAATTTTTTTTCTCGTCGTTTTTACTAAAAACGACGAGAAAATAGTTTTGGGAATAGTTTTAACTAAAAACTTTTTAGTCAAAACTTCGCGGGAATTTTGCAAGAATTCAAATTTTCTAGTCAGAAAATAGCTTGGATTGGTCAGAATCCCACCGCGGAATGGCCAGAAGTCCCTGAAAGTTGGTTTTTTGGGGTTTACTAAAGGGGGGGGTATACTTTTTGTGAAAAATCGATTGAGCGGATCAGATTTCGGGTCCGATGGGCTTAATTGCTCAGAATTCCAGGCTTACGGTGGTTTTTAAATTTTTTAGTCTGAACCAACCAAACTAAGTGGTCGTCCACTTGGATCAAAAATTTTTTTACGTTTTTCATGGTCCAACACCTGTTTTCTAGATCAACTCGGGCATGCTGAAGATGGTTTGACAGTGGTAAAATGGCGTTTTCTCGAGTATTTTTTGAGTTTTGGCAAATAAATGATTTCACCAAAATTAGAAAATTTGAATTCCCGCAAAATTTTGACTAAAAATGACGAGAAAAAAAATTAGCGGGCAATTTTTCGAAAATTAGCGGGCATTTTTCACAAATTAGCGGGCATTTTTCAAAGATTAGCGGGCATTTCCGATTAGCGGGCATTTTTCACAGATTAGCGGGCATAATTAAATACTACCCAAAAGCTTTCCGCAACAAAAAGTTGAAAAATTTGCACTAAAAATGGCGGCAATTCAAAAATTTTGTATATTTTTATGGACTGTATCTTATATCGAGTGACATTTTACTGAACGGGATCAAGCTCAGGTGTATCTTATAACGAGGTGTATCTTATATCGGGTGTATCTTATAACGAGGTTTGACTGTACCCACATACCTTAGACACCAATCACTCGAAAGTGACTCTGAATGCATGAAAAAGCATGCATACCAGAGTTTATTTATGCAGTAGGCCCCACTATTCAAAACTATATTCAACATCTTGCTTTTTACTCAAAAGTAATCTTTTCTTCGGTTATTTTTCCACCCCAATACGGCCTTGAATCCCTTTAAAATGGTCAAAAAGGTACTTTTGGATGTCTCTAAAACTTAATTTTCAAGCTACTTTTTGGAAGATGTATCAAGTCGTCAGTGTATCAAGTTGATGTATCAAGTAATAATTTGTATCAAGTTGATGTATCAAGTCATAATTTGTATCAAGTCATAATTTGTATCAAGTTGATGAAATACCCTACAATATACATCTCTAAACACTGGAATAGCTTTTTTGGGGGGGGGGTACAATGGAATAGTGCCAATTTTTCAATATTTTTTTTGACTATTGATGACCTTCCGCACATATAAAATGTGGTATAAACATGTATGTGTGGTTTCCAGTGCCATTTGGTTTATTACCACTTTTTGACTCGGTGTTTATTTTAGGCTTAAGGCAAGGGTAGGCCAGCGTATGTTAGGATGGACTAAAACGTGTTTTTCTTACTTTTAAAAATTGGAAAGCATTTTTGAGCCCGTCCTAACTTATCCTGGCCTACCCCTGCCTAAGTCTAAGCCTATTTTTGGAAAATTTAAGTTTTGGAAAATTTCTTTTTGGAAATAGTCGATTTTGGGAGCAGTCGATTTTGGCAGCAGTCAATTTTGGGAGAAGCATTTTGAAAAGTCTTCTTTTTGGGACAAATGAGTTCCGATAATAACTATTTTCGGATTATTTTTTTTCAAAATTCACTTATTTTGGAAAAATTTTCTTCGGAATTTACTTAGTAGGCAGAATAAATTGAGGATTTTTTTACTTTCGAAGAAATGCTTTAAAAATTTTCTATTTGCGAAAATTCCTATTTTGCACACTTTATTTAGGGTGATCTTATTTAAAAGCATGTTCTGGCTTTAGCTCTGTCCATACTCTTTTAAAGCAGTTGGCCTCACGACAGTAGAATACCACTTCCGTGTGCGAAACAGCACGATTGAGATCGAGGATGTTGACTGCTGACTGCTGATAAAGCTTGTAACCTTAATTAAATTAATGCATATCGATACACAATAACAAGTGATTGTACCCGAATAAATGAGAATGAGTTGTTTCTGCTGGCTATCGATGAATCGAAGCTGGGCTCCCTCACAAGATTTGCAACCAACAGGAAATTCGCTCGCTAATTCTTCTGGCTGTCCCTCTTCATCGCTTGAATTTCCAAAGACGTCAATTTCTTCTTCACTCTCACTGTTCATGATAGCACAACTTAAAGCCAATGTCTTAAATAATTTTAAAGCAATATTTTTGAGAAAAATTGAGAGGTTACGACCTTCCAAAGTAGAACTACAAGAAATTGTAGGTTTCCTTTATTCCTTTCAGAAGATGTTCCAATCTGTTTTCATCGAAAACTGCAAATTTCTACACAATTTTTTTCAAAAAAATCTTTTCGCGAAATTTATTTCAACCAAAAAAATGATTTTCGAAATCAAATTCTTCGAAAACAGACTTTTTCCAAATTGGCGCCCGAAAATCGACTGCTCCCGAAATCGATTGTTCCCAAAACCGACTGCTCCCAAAATCGACTGTTCCCAAAACCGACTGCTCCAAAATCGACTGTTCCAAAACCGACTGCTCCCAAAATCGACTGTTCCCAAACCGACTGCTCCCAAAATCGACTGTTCCCAAAATCGACTATTTCCAAAAAGAAATTTTCTAAAACGGTTACAGCTATCCATACTGCGCAATTACTCTTTCAGTCGCAAAGATTAAAAAGCATAAAGACACAACAAAAATAAATAGAACAAAAATAAATAAAAAGTATCCATGCGGGTTCGAACTCGAGAAGGTACTGGAGCACACAACGCTTAACCACTAAACTACCAAAGCACACATTCATGATGCTGAACAATGTTACTCAAGTTTCGAACGCATTTTTCACTCTCGAAATCGACTTTTCGCAGAAAAGGATCTTAATGTAAACCATTTTGTATTCTCTATCGAATGGTATATAGGGTTTTTCCGAATCGCATCGTTACTAGCATATCTTTCTTTGTGAGACAGATTTGCCTTTTTCGGGCAATTTGCCCAAGAAAGGCGATTTGCTCTTTGGGACCAAAAGGGCTTTGCTTTTTAGGGCAAAAAAAGGGCGAAATTTGTGCCCTTTTCAATTTACAAAAAGGCAAAATGCTCATCTCTGTGCAGAGATGGTTCCTCTACGACTGGCCTTTGCGTCCTGCTACGTGCTCTTTGATGTATCACCAGAGGCTGTATCTAAAAAAATACTCGACTTTTTTGTGATGCCTTCTCCCTAACAAAAAAATTTTGGTAGTTTTTTCGAGTTTTTAACACGGAAAAGGGCGTGTGAACTAAAGTATGCGTTTTCTGCAAACTTTCTCTCCGAATACGATGGCTGAAAAAATTCGGAAAAAGTACGACTTCGAAAGGGAAAACAGCTTCTGAAGTTAAGGTCATATTTAGGGTCACTTGAAATCTAGTCCAGCACTTACTTGAACCATTTAGCAGCTAAACGCTGTATGGGAGTGTTATCTGTGTGCAGAGTAGATGAAAAAATTCTACCATATTGCACAAACAATTTAAATCAATTTTTCAAAGCAATTTTATGAGCACTTTCAACAGTTTTGCACGGAATCATGTCTCAGGTATGTGTGCGCGCATCTCAACTGCAAGCCCACTGCGTCTCTGGAGGATTAGGGGCTTGAGAGCTCAACCAATTACCACAGAACGACTCTTGATTAAAAATAGATAAAGACTCTTTTTGCCAGACAGAGTAAATTAAAAATAACAGGCGTCGGGGATGAGGTTTAGCTCTTGACCTCGAGAAAAGTCGCCTTACTTGCTATAAAAATGATGTGATGAAAAGCTTTACCCACTGTGCCATGTGACACGTCTAAAAATCTTAAATTTTCGGGTGTTTTGAAAGGCTGTGGGGCGGGGAAGACAAGGTTGTGAGCCTTGAATTAAAGCAAACATCGAAAAATAAAAAGTTTGTAGCATAAATATACATTGTACAAATTTTTTAGGTACTATACAACGCCGCGCCAGCGCCATATGCGCCCTGGACTGTTTTTATTCATGCTCCGGCAACGCCCCACGCCCTAGAGAAAACCAGGCCATTACCCTAGCACCGCCCCAAGAACCGGGACCGGACAGTACGGTACGCATTAAGGTGGCCCGGGGCGTTGAGGACCCAGCACTGATCATGACTGAATTAGATCATGATCGAAAAAACGCGTCATGAAAACACTGCACTTAACCTTGTACATCAAACAATTTTTGTCTATCACAAACGTATTTTATGTCACTCCGATAACAACTATCACCCACATAAACGGCAAAAAAACAGAAAACATTAAATGTTACTAAGAGTTCTGGCCCTTGGACGGCGGTTTCTTCTTGGCAAGTGTATAGGCTTTGCTTGGCCTATTCGTCTTTACCGAGGTAAAAGAGCAGTTCGCATTGGACAGTTCGCATAGGTTTTTTAGGGGACAGTTTGCATTGGTTTTTCTAAATATTATTTTTGCTTATTTTTGTCTTGATAGGTATCTTTGTCGATTCAAATTCTGTTCTATAAGCCAATCGCAGTTCCACTAGATGGTCCACGCACCAATAAAACCAAGTGGTCGGACGACCACTTGGTTGCATTTTTTATCTTTTATACTATTTTTTTTGTTTTCTGCGCTGATTAGAGCATGGTTGTTTATGCTAGAATGAGACAACTAATCATAGTTGATATGTACTTGGATTATGTGGTCCACCTGGTAAATTTTTTTGTCCGTCATCAATGTACTTGAACTTCAAGTATGTTAATTACTTCTGTGAGTTTCGTAATATACGTAAAATTTGGGCGTTTTTATTTGGCGGCAGAATTTTTGACCAGGTAGGTACTTACATGATCCAGTTAGTCATCCAAGTCTTTTTTGTTTCGACGCCATGATCAGTATCTTAAATAATACGTAGCATGTGTAAATGGTTAATATTTTTTTGACTTCGGAAGTCAGAATGGGTCGCAGAAGATGAAATCGTTTTTGTCGCTATCACCATCATGTATCCCAGAACGTCGGCTATCGTTTAAAAAAAGAATGTCAGATAATACGCGTTTCAAGAGGGCCATCTGCCTATTTTTTGATCAATATAGTAAATGTGGATTGATATAGTGGATTAATATAGTTCATTCTCTCAACGTGATTACCTATTCAGTATTTAGATGGTCATCCATCTAGACGACCTTGGTTATGGTTTGAAGTCATATGGTATAATCAAGGAGTAGTTGACGAAATTTTTTATTTTTCGGTTTCCCTAACCGTTTCGTGTACTAATCACGATGTTCTAAAACAGTTTTTAAGTTGTAGGTAGTGATATGAACGGAATGGCCGAAGTAATTAAAGTAAAAAAAAAAGTGTATCGAGTTGGTGTATCGAGTTGTCAATGCATCCAGTCGGTGTATCGAGTTAGTTTTTGTATCGGTTGGCAGTCCGTGTCGCTACACAAAAACAATATAAGAAAAATGAGGAGCAACCGGACAAAACGGACCGGAAAACAGGACAAAAGTCTGACATACAATAAAACCACAGTCCAAAACGGGTGGGAAAACCACTTGGTACCCACCTGAAAGAGTACGCCTCTAAAAATTTTAAATTTAGCTAAAAGTTGTAAAAAACCATGATATCTTACCCAAACCCTGCGCCAAACATGGTTTAATAATTACAAAAATGTGGTTTTACCCACCAAACCAAAGTACCTTGGCTGTGAGTAGCCCGATTACCTCGACGGTACCACAATAATTAGATATCAAATCCCAAAAAATTGAGAAAGAAAATTTTGAGGTCATTTTCAAAATTTTGGGTCAACATCCTAAATCTAAAAAAATCGATAGAGCTCGTGGGCGTTAAAAATGCAAAAAACAGATTTGAAAAAATATTGGAAAATGTCGGGTGACAATTGTGGCCGTGGCCGTGGTGGCCGTAAAATCATATTTACACCGACTTTACAGCCAATGTTTGGACCTCGTACTTGGCTCGTACTTGCTCGTACTTGATACTTTGTATTTTTCGTCCTAGAAATTCTTCTTTTTTCTGAAAAGTTTTAAACTAGATGCCTTCAGAACAACCACAGCTATATTTTTACAAAAAATATACCTGTGTCGAGATTATAAATCGTTATATATTGATATTTCAAGTGCAAGTACGAGCTCAGGTATGAGCACTCGTAGCCATCGAACAATAACTGGTCATAAATCACCGAGCGTGCTTTCATTCTGCTGTCGCAAAGAACGTTGTATATTTGTTTTTCGACAAATTTGGCGATACGTCTTTGTGCAGTCGTATCTTGCAGCTAAACGTGATTCCAATCAAAAAAATAAATTGTATCATGAAAATAACTATTGTCTCCGTGATCACTGTTTCACAAATTTTTCTAACAATTTATTAGTGCTGCGTGCGATGCGATATATCGCATCGCAACATCGCAACATCGCACGAAATTTTGCCTTAAACATCGCATCGCACATCGCAAAAACACAAATGCGCAGCACTACAATTTATTACAGCTGCTGAAGAAATGAGCGACAAGAAGAAAGCTGCCAATCTGGTCAAACGGACAGCGTCAAAGATGAGCAAGGTGTACGTGAAGTAAATTTATTTTACTGTTCATCATCTATTTCTTAAAACTGATTTTTTTCAGTTCTGGGCTGGCGGACATCAGGAAGAGGTAATTCATTCTTTTTCAACAACTCACAATTCATATTACTTATCTTAAGGAGGATGTCGGCGATTTCGCAAAGATCTACAGCGTGACAAAAGGCAAAGAGGTGAGTTCCAAGTAAAATTCCCAACGAAACTTCTTGTGAAATATTCGGCTTCTTCAGCAATAGTGAATGTCAGAATCAACTTGTTGTTTCTTGCATTCACTACTCCTTGATTTGCCCCTCGTCTTAAAATGGTCTACTGCTATTTGGTCATAAGTAAAAGTGTTATCTGGCTAACTCTGACTGTTTTGTTTTTAGAATCGCAAAAAGCTGGAAAAAATTCGACTCATCAGCTACATAGACAGCCCCGACTATCCCGAAGATCTCGACTTGAAGCTGAGTGGTCACAAGAAGGTGATGGAAGACATTCAGAGCCTCAGCGATCGCGAAGTGAGTGAGCAATTGAATCTTCTGCCCAAAGAGGAAGCTAAGCGCTAAAATTCGTTTCTGTTGTCAAATTTGTTTCGTTACTCTCAAATAAAGTGAATTCTTTTTTTATCTTCGAAGAGTCGACACTGTGGGTGAGGGCGGGTTAATGGGATAGTCGAGCATCGCCATATTTTCACTTATCGACTTTTCACTTACCACTTTTCCGTTAGGTGAAATGGCGAGTTAAACATCTAAATCTACGGTCACTTAAATAGTGCACCTTTCTAACTGTAACTGTTCATGCTTCTCAAAAATTTTCAACGGAGACAGTAAAATTTTTATCCCGAAGTTACCCACAAGAAAACTAAATATGTTCTAATATATTACAGATCCCTGTCCATCTTCACATTAGAGTGCAGGATTTTGCAAATCTGTTATTCGTTTTCTTTAACTATCATAAGCTCAGCCTTTTTGTCTTTACTGAGGTAAAAGGACAGTTCGCATATGTTTTCATAGGGGACATTTCGCATTGGTTTTTTCGACCCAAGTAGCGTATAAACACCCCCCCCTGATTTTTCGAGCTTAGCACGTATAAAGCCTCCGTTATCTCGTACTAATTTGTTAGACAAGTCAAAGTCGGGTCCGCGACGTTTGACCCTCGCCGTTTGACCCCCAGCCGTTTGACTCCCACGGCTGTATTACTCCCAGAAATTTTAAAACATTGTATCCTTTCTAAATCGTAGACTTAGACATTAGTTGTTGACGCTCGTGACATCCTACCCAAACCATGAGCTAAACATGGTTTAATAATTACGAAAAAGTTATTTTAACAACCAAAACCAAAGTACCGAAGGTAGTTACTCCATTCACTTGAATGGTAGTATAACTATCAGAAAAATACTGTAACCGCTATGTAGCTATCCCAAACAACTAAGTGAAAACAGATAATAGCCGGGGAGTCAAATGTCTGGGGCCTAAACGTCCTGCTCCTCAAATTCTCTCATACAGGGTGTCCCGAAATTACGCGCACATTTTTTTGTCTTTAAACTGTTCAAATGCGCTAGGCTCATTAATTGTTATTGATTTTTTATGATTGTACGATATATCTGTCTTTTAATGAGTTTGTCGTTCAGATAATGGCTGATATCATGAAGCAAGAACTGCGCTCTTCCTTCGTCTAGGAAACAGGAAATCAAGCGAAAAGCTATTGACGTCATGGATGCTTTTTGTGAAGATATTTTCGAACGTCTATGTCAGGATGCTAGTTTCTCGCGAAGTAGGTCGCTTTGTACTGAAATTATTATTTGGAAGCGTCTTGTTTTTTCAGGCGCTATCAGTCTCACAAGAAGCAGAAGGTTCCAACGATAGCCGTTCGTAAAATTAATTTGTCTACTCGGCTCCTTTGAAAGGTGAATTGGCCAAGCATGCTGTTGCCGAAGGGAAGAAAGCTGTGGCGATTTACAATGACTCTTTCCCAGAGAAAACCTGAGGCTTTTATACCTTTTGTTTCGTCAACAAAAGTCCCTCGTCGTATTAGCTATTCTTTCGAAAATAAAGAGAATTGTAAAGTTTGGCGTCTATTTCTTGGTGTGGTTGTGTTCTTCGTCTCAAAATTCCACAATTCTGGAGATTAGAAAATTAGAAAATTTTTTGGAACCCGAAAAAGTGAAAAAAATTTTGATCCAAGTGGACGACCACTTGGTTGTAAAACTGGATGTAATTATGAGCGATTATAAGGGGTGATGTAGAGGTTGCTTGTTCGAATCGACCTGCTGCATACCTTTTTGTAATTTTGAGTGTTTAAGTGGTGCAGAGGTCCATACACTCATCACCAAAATTGCTGCGCATTGATACTGCGCATGTTTTGGTAAAATCTTTTTCGTGTTTCTAAGTTCTTATTGAAAGTATTTGGTACGAAGTTTGATATACAGGGTGATCCAACTTTTTTACCCATATTTGTTTTGCCCGTAACTTTTTTTATATTCATTGAAATTTTTTGTACGACAACTCATTAAAGCCCTGTTTCTACCATTTCGTTTAAAAAAAGATTGGCTCAGTTTGATTACTCTGAGCCGAGTTACGGACATTTTTATTTAATTACTGGAAAGAGCAGAAATTGTCTAGTTTACTTACAGGGTCGCGCAAAAAAAAACGTGACAGTTTTTAAAACTGTTTACCTCCATGATTCATTTGTGATATGATGCATGTGAAATACCTAATCGTATCTAAGATAACGGGCTTTCAAAAAAAGAATAAAAAAAAGAAAAAAAAGAAGAGAAATTGGTAATGATAAGTGCAACACCCCTAACTCATACCTCTCTATTTTAATACTCCTTAGAGGGGGTGCACTTGTTATGCTGTCGAATTTTTGGATATGCATTGTCTGGAAATTGTCGTCTGGAAATTTGCGTTGAAAGGAATGGAAGGAGCGTCGAGACAAGATAAGAAACATTGTTGTTGATTTTTTGTTGAATTTGTTGAATAAATTTGTCGGTTTCCAGTAATTAAATAAAAATGTCCGTAACTCGGCTCAGAGTACAGTCGAACCTCCAATAGTGTACACCCCAAAAGTTCGTTCCCGCCTAGGGTCCGACACTTTTTCATCTCAATTTTCTATTTTTTTTGCTGATTCTGTTTTGACAGTCTGGCCGCAAATATCGTAAGGATTCCGATTTTACCGATCGTTTTTCATTTGTCTATATATTTGTTCTCTAAAAAAGCAAAACCTCTATATAGTGTACATCTTATTTTCAAAGTGGTGTACATTATATAGAGGTTTTGCTTTTTTACAGAAAAAATGTATAAGCAAATGAAAAACGATCGGTAAAATCGGAATCCTTACGATATTTGCGGCCAGACTGTCAAAACAGAATCAGCAAAAAAAATAGAAAATTGAGATGAAAAAAGTGTCGGACCCTAGGCGGGAACGAACTTTTGGGGTGTACACTATTGGGAGGTTCGACTGTAATCAAACTGAGCCAATCTTTTTTTTAAACGAAATGGTAGAAACAGGGCTTTCAAATGAGTTGTCGTACAAAAAATTTCAATGAATATAAAAAAAGTTACGGGCAAAACAAATATGGGTAAAAAAGTTGGATCACCCTGTATTATGAATCGAACGTTCGATTCGAAGTTCGGGTTCGAAAATTTTCGAACGAATGTTCGGTTCGAAGTCGAACGTTCGAAAAATCTCGAATATTTCGAACAATGTTCGAAATCGAACGTTCGATTCGATAACCCTATATACAACCAATCATGGCTGTACACCAAAATACACGCGCCAATTCGGTACTTGGTCGTTTTGGTACGCGGTCGTTTTGTACGAAATTTTTAGTGAGAATTGTTTTGGTAAGAGATTTTTAGTAAGAAATTTTTTCGTTGCAGCACGAAAAACGGTATTTTGGTAAGAGATTTTTTAATACGCAGTTATTCCGGTCAGTAATTCTATGGTAACAGCACGAAAAATTTCGTAGCAAAACGACCATGTACCAAATTGGCGCGTATATTTCGGTATACAGCCTCAATTATTGACAGAAAAGTTTTTCGTGAAATAGTTTTGTCAAAAAACAATTATTTTGGAAACAAATCTTGCAAAGACCAATTGTTTCTCATTTGAATTAATTGTTAGATGACTTTTTGCTCAGTTGAATTTTTTAAAGATACTTTGTGCTCAGTTGTGGGTGTGCCAATACTCATATGAATACTGCCGGCGAAACGTTCAAAAACAACAGGGGGACCGAACCACCCGAAACCACCTACACCAGCCAAAGAGCTTCGAAATTTGGTTTGGTCTACACTTTTCAAATTCATGCCCTTTAAAAATTTTTGTGGGAATTCAAATTTTCCAGTTTGAAGCAACCAAACCAAGTGATCGTCCACTTGGACAAAGCTTTTTTTGCTGCAAAAAGACTTTTTTTTGCTGCAAAAAAGACTTTTTTTTTGCTGCAAAAATTAGTTGATGCAAAAAGTCTTTTTTTTTGCTGCAAAAAAACTTTTTTTGCTGCAAAAAGTCTTTTTTTCGCTGCAAAAAGACTTTTTTTTGCTGCAAAAAGACTTTTTTTTTGCTGCAAAAAGACTTTTTTTGCTGCAAAAGACTTTTTTTTGGCTGTAACCGTTTGGGAAATTTCTTTTTGGAAATAGTCGACTTTGGGAACAGTCGATTTTGGAGCAGTCGGTTTTGGGAGCAGTCGATTTTGGGAGCAGTCGATTTTCGGGCGCCAATTTGGAAAAAGTCTGTTTCGAAGAATTGATTTGGAAAATCATTTTTTTGGTTGAAATGAATTTCGCGAAAAGATTTTTTTGAAGAAAAAAGTCTAGAAATTTGCAGTTTTCGATGAAAACAGGTTGGAATATGAAAAAAGGAAAACCTATAATTTCTTGTAGTTCTACTTTGGAAGGTCGTAACCTCTCAATTTTTCTCAAAAGTATTATTTATTATTTTGAAAGATTGGCTTTAGTTGTTCTATCATGAACAGTGAGAGTGAAGAAGAAATTGACGTCTTTGGAAATTCAAGCGATGAAGAGGACAGCCAGAAAAATTAGCGAGCGAATTTCCTGTTGTTGCAAAACTTGTGGGGAGCTCAGCTTCGATTCATCGATAGCCAGCAGAAACAACTCATTCTCATTTATTCGGGTACAATCACTTGTTATTGTGTATCGATATGCATTAATTTAATTAGGTTACAAGCTTTATCAGCAGTCAGCAGTCAAATTCTCGATCTCAATCGTGCTGTTTCGCACACGGAAGTGGTATTCTACTGTCGTGAGGCCAACTGCTTTAAAAGGGTATGGACAGAGCTAAAGCCGGAACACGCTTTTCCAACGTATCGATGTGAAACAGGAGAAAGCCACAGTCATGAAGCCGATTCTATCAAACAGAAGTTGGATGTCAGAAGTTGATGTTGGCTACAAATTCTGGCTCTCTTCTCTGTTGATGCTTCATCCTTCGCTCTGGCCATAAGTATCTTCTCTCTTGTTCTTTTTTTTCAGCTCTCGGTTTAAAAGTATCTTCTCTCTTTTGTCCTTTTTTCAGCTCTCGGTTAAAAAAATTCTGGCTCTCTTCTCTGTTGATGCTGTCAACCTTCGCTCTGGCCTCAGGTAACTTCTCTCTTTTTGTTCCTTTTTTTCAGCTCTCGGTTTAAAAATTCTGGCTCTCTTCTCTGTTGATGCTGTCATCTTTCGCTGTGGCCTTAGGTATCTTCTCTCTTTTGTTCCTTTTTTTCAGCTCTCGGTTTAATCGGTTAAACCGAGAGCTGAAAAAAAAGGAACAAAAAGAGAAGATACCTAAAGAAAATAATGAAAATTGGGGGTGAAAGAGTGCAGTGAATCGCAATCTAGCAAACAAAATCCAGCAAAACATATGACAATAACAAGTTTAACAATCAAGAAAAGGGTTGAGATGCGCACACCCACATACCTTAGACGCAAATCACAGATCGCGAAAAATAAATAATGATCTGGTCTAAAATATAAAAAATAATAGCACTTGCAGATGGTAAACACTATAAAAAGATGATTTCTATGCAAAGATGGGTTTTGTGAATAGCCCTGTGAAAAAGAATGCGCGGATATTCTGAATAAAAAGATAGGAATTCTCGGAGGGATAGAGACTGTGATTTTTTAGGAGGACTTGATATAATGTGCTCTGGCATTGGATCAGACTTTTTATGTGTTATCACCTGATTCAGACCACCTGAGTACTTGGGCTCTGCCACTACCTTGATCTGTCTGTTGGACAGAGAAAACTGTAAATATCTTTCCTGTATGTCTCCAGTTAGCATCCTTTACCTTTGTATGATCGCCGTTTGAACGTAAATGTTGACAAACAAGAAAGAATCGTTGACCTCAAATGTGTTACGCGACTCGGTTGTTACGCGTAACATGTAACGCGTAACACGCGAAATGTTACGCGTAACATCAAAAAGTGCTGTTACGCGACTTTTGATACGCGGGTCTGTTACGAGACTCAAAAAAGTGTTACGCGTACAGAGTCGCGCAACATGAGTAGCGTAACAGAATTTGTTACGTGTTACGCCGGAGTATGAATGGAGCTAAAAATTGCCGTTAGAAAGGGACACCCGGAAACCTAATACTACAAAAGAAATTACCCCAAAATAACTTTATTGTCGAACAACATAACCAATAGCAGATTAATAGTTGAACAATATTAGAAAACTCATCAAATCACTCGCTCCAAAAGCTTGCTGATCGCTCCTCGCGATTGCCGGAATCTCCACCTCGACCAAGTGATTTGCCTCTTAGTGAATCCACCAGTCAGGTTGCTGAGCTTGAAGGGCCACAAAAATCGCTAACTTGCTTAAGTTCCTGCCAAGGTTATAGATTCGTAGATGATGGCTTCGACGCAGATCACATTGTATTGTTCTGAAATATAACTATTTTAGTTCAAAAATAGTCTCACAATCAACAATATAATTAGCGGTATAGTTATAATGAATCCTCCGTGTAGTTAAAAGTGTCTTGATAGTGTTTTTTGAACGGGTTAGCATTTTAATTGTGCTTAAAACATGTTTTTTGGGCGCAGAAAGCGGTTTCTTGACAAAAAAATTAAAAAAAAACAGCACCGCAAAAACCGCCCGTGACCCCTGCCCGCCACACTAGTTTTTTAAGCACAATTAAATGGTACTCGTTCAAACACACTTTTTAAGACACGAAGAATCCGACAATTTTTTCCTAATTGGCTTATCGAGATTGTTTTACAATGGTGTTGTCTGTGATTTTTTGGATGACCTCTCTTGTAGACCATCTGCCGGATGACTTTCTGAGTAGGATAACCTGAGAAATCAGTGATAATTTTGACTTCAAATCATGAGGCCAGATGGTCTTGTAAAGTGTATTTTAGGGTCATTTTTCAATTATTTTTTACATTCTATAGGCTTAGACTCAGGCAGGGTAGGGCCAGATAAGTTAGGACGGGCTCAAAAATGCTTTCCAATTTTTAAAAAGTAACAAAAACATGTTTTAGTCCATCCTAACATACGCTGGCCTACCCTTGCCTTAAGCCTAGAATAAAACAACCAGGTGACCAAGTCAAAAGTGGTAATAAACCAATGGTACTGGAAACCACACATACATGTTTATAACCACATTTTTATATATGCGGAAGGTCATCAATAGTCAAAAAAAAATATTGAAAAATTATTACTTTTTACAAAATTAAGTCAAAAATACCTAAAATTCCTTAAAAAGACCATCTGGCCTTCATGAGTTTTAGTCACAATTTTTTTCGAAAAAAGTTTAAATTTTTTATTGCAAACTGTTTAGAGATGTATATTGTAAGGGTATTACATCAACTTGATACAATTTGACTTGATACATCACTTTGATACACTGACGACTTATACATCTTCCAAAAAGTAGCTTGAAAATAAGTTTTTAGAGACATCCAAAAGTACCTTTTTTGACCATTTTTAAAAAGATTCAAGGCCGTATTGGGTGGAAAAATAACCGAAGAAAAAGATTACTTTTGAGTAAAAGCAAGATGTTGAATATAGTTTTGAATAGTGGGGCCTACTGCATGAATAAACTCTGGTAGGCATGCTTTTTCATGCATCCAGAGTCACTTTTGAGTGATTTGTGTCTAAGGTATGTGGGCCTGCGCATCTCAACTCCAAGCCAACCAAGCCCGAGGGGGGCGCAGGGGCTTGGTTGGTTAGAGGTGTGCGCACGCACTTACCTTAGACATGATTCCGAGAAGTAAACTTGATCACAAAATGAATAAAGAGTCTGTAGTGTTGCGGTGCGGTTTAAACCTCAACACCGCAACGCAAATTTTTTGAAAAACTGCACCCCAAAAACCGCACTAAAGTGAAAAACCGCGGTTAACCGATGATGCAATCTGCATCTCGAAAAAATGTTTATCAATGCTAAAATATTTGTTGAGTATAGTCAATAATGTCTTCTATTTATTCATCGGTGTTTGTTATTGCAATTTTTTGGTTATGTCTCACAACATCTGTAAGGTTTCTGAATTTAAAACCGCACACTACAAGATGTTAATTTTGTTTACTAATTAGTTTTGGACGATACGTAAAGTAACCAGTTTCGGCAAAGATTGCACAGTTTTTTTTGAAGTTCTGCCCAGTTTTTTGATTTAGTGAAAAAGTAGAAAATAACCCGGGTTTTGTGAAAATCTTCAGATCAGAGACTAAGTCGGCATATATGGGCGACCGTATAATAGGACATCCTTTTTTGCTGTTTCAGCTTGAAGACATACACCTCATCTAAGGTGCAATAAATACAACAGGGTAAATCCAGAAGTGGGCACATTCTTTCAAACCTGAGTCTCGGCAATTGTGTAGTTTGGGGGGAGGGGAGGGGCCTGTTTCATTAACTGTAAAGAAGTCTTATTTTGATAAGGAACATTTTTCGAAAAACTGAAGTTTTTAGTCAGGTAAACGTTTGAAATCAAGTTTTTCACCCTTTATAGCGTATAAAAATTACTTAGTAGACTTGAAAATTACTATTCACAGTAAATAATAACAAGGGGCCCCCCGAAGTGCACAAGTGCCAGTGTCTCGTCTCAAAATCTATGCGTAACGTATTCGCTAAACAAAAACAATATAAGAAAAATGAGGAGATAAATTTTCGGAACACAGACAACCGGACAAAAATTGTTTGACAAATAATTAAACTACAGTCCAGACTCCCATAAACGTAACACCCAAAAGTTAGTTTCCGCCAAGGGTCCGACATTTTCATCCGTTTCTAAACCGAATAAGGTCAATTAGATTAGGTTTTGAAAAAATAAATAAGCAAGTAATATTTTAGCCCTTCGGATGCGTATGATAGCTTGTTCAACAGCTGAATCGTCAGGTAGACAGGAGAGTATCCATCTAACGATATCAATATGTTTCTGACAGACGATTTGGTGCTAATATTTTCACACAACCATCGAACAATAACTGGTCATAAATCACCGAGCGTGCTTTCATTCTGCTGTCGCAGGCAACGTTGTATATTTGTTTTTTCGAAAATTTGGCGATACGTCTTGTGCAGTCGTATCTTGCAGCTAAACGTGATTCCAATCAAAAAAATAAAAATTGTATCAGGAAAATAACTTTGTCTCCGTGATCACTGTTTCAAAATTTTTTCTAAACAATTTATTTACAGCTGCTGAAGAAATGAGCGACAAGAAAAAGGCTGCCATCTGGTCAAAACGGACAGCGTCCAAGATAAGAAGGTGTACGTGAAGTAATTCATTTCACTGTTCATTATCTATTTCCAAAAATTGATTTTTTTTAGCTTTGGGCCGGCGGGCAGGAAGAGGTAATTCATTCTTTTTTCACAACATACAACTTACAATTTATATTACTTCTCCTAAGGAGGATGTTGGCGAATTCGCGAAGATCTACAGCGTGACGAAAGGCAAATAAGTAAGTTCTATTACTTATTGAAATGTAGTACAGTCAACTCTCGATAATCCGTCACCCCTTGGGACCGGCCGTGACGGATAATCGAAGTGACGGATAATCAAGAGTCGGATTATTCGAGAGTTGACTGTAGCTTTAAATAATTCAATCAGCTGTCATTTGCCTCCAGTTATTAGATAAGACAAGCGTGTCTTTTCCAATTCAAATTGAACTGAGACAACATTGTTTTGTCTAATATTGGAGATGTCAGTAAAATTCCAAACGAAACTTCTTGTGAAATATTTCGGCTTCTTCAGCAATAGTGAAGTCAGAATCAACTTGTTGTTTTCTTGCATTCCACTACTCCTTGATTGCCCCTCGTCTAAAATGGTCTAACTGCTATTTGGTCATGAGTAAAAGTGTTATCTGGCTAACTCTGACTGTTTTGTTTTTAGAATCGCAAAAGCTGGAAAAAATTCGACTCATCAGCTACATAGACAGCCCGACTATCCCGAAGATCTCGACTTGAAGCTGAGTGTCACAAGAAGGTGATGGAAGACATTCAGAGCCTCAGCGATCGCGAAGTGAGTGAGCAATTGAATCTTCTGCCCAAAGAGGAAGCTAAGCGCTAAAATTCGTTTCTGTTTGTCAAATTTGTTTCGTTACTCTCAAAATAAAGTGAATTCTTTTTTTATCTTCGAAGAGTCGAACTGTGGGTGAGGGCGGGTTATGGGATAGTCGAGCATCGCATATTTTTCACTTATCGACTTTTCACTACCAACTTTTCCGTTAGGTGAAATGGGAGTTAAACATCTAAATCTACGGTCACTTAAAATAGTGCACCTTTCTAACTGTAACTGTTCATGCTTCTCAAAAATTTCAACGGAGACGTAAAATCATTTTATCCCGAAGTTACCACAAGAAACTAAATATGTTCTAATATATTACAGATCCCTGTCCATCCTCACATTAGGTGCAGGATTTTGCAAATTCTGTTATTCGTTTCTTTAACTATCATAAGCTCAGCCTTTTTGTCTTTAACTGAGGTAAAAGGACAGTTCGCATATGTTTTCATAGGGACATTCGCATTGGTTTTTTCGACCCAAGTAGCGTATAACACCCCCCCCCCCCCTGATTTTTCGAGCTTAGCACGTAATAAAGCCTCCGTTATCTCGTACTAATTGCTTAGACAAGTCAAAGTCGGGTCGCGACGTTTGACCCTCGTCCGTTGACCCCCAGCCGTTGACTCCACGGCTGTATTACTCCCAGAAATTATTTAAAAACATTGTATTCCTTTCTAAAATCGTTTAGACTTAGACATTAGTTGTTGACGCTCGTGACATCCTACCAAACCCATGAGCTAAACATGGTTTAATAATTACGAAAAAGTTATTTTACCAACCAAAACCAAGTACCGAAGGTAGTAATACTCCATTCACTTGAATGGTAGTATAACTATCAGAAAAATACTGTAACCGCTATGTAGCTATCCCAAACAACTAAGTGAAAACAGATAATAGCCGGGGAGTCAAATGTCTGGGGGCCTAAACGTCCTGCTCCTTCAAATTCTTCTCATACAGGGTGTCCCGAAATTACGCGCACATTTTTTTTGTCTTTAAACTGTTCAAATGCGCTAGCTCATTAATGTTATTGATTTTTTTATGATTGTACGATATATCTGTCTTTTAATGAGTTTGTCGTTCAGATAATGGCTGATATCATGAAGCAAGAACTGCGCTCTTCCTTCGTCTAGGAAACAGGAATCAAGCGAAAAGCCATTGACGTCCATGGATGCTTTTTGAAGATATTTTCGAACGTCTATGTCAGGATGCTAGTTTTTCTCGCGAAGTAGGTCGCTTTGTACTGAAATTATTATTTTGGAAAAGCGTCTTGTTTTTTCAGGCGCTATCAGTCTCACAAGAAGCAGAAGGTTCCAACGATAGCCGTTCGTCAAAATTAATTTGTCTACTCGGCTCCTTTTGAAAGGTGAATTGGCCAGCATGCGTGCCGAAGGGAAGAAAGCTGTGGCGATTACAATGACTCTTTCCAGAGAAAACCTGAGGCTTTTATACTTTTGTTTCTTCAACAAAAAGTCCCTCGTCGTATTAGCTATCTTTCGAGAGCTCGTGGGCGTTAAAAATGCAAAAAACAGATTTGAAAAAATTTGGAAAATGTCGGGTGACAATTGTGGCCGTGGCCGTGGTGGCCGTAAAATCATATTTACACCGACTTTACAGCCAATGTTTGGACCTCGTACTTGGCTCGTACTTGCTCGTAACTTGATACTTTTATTTTTCGTCCTAGAAATTCTTCTTTTTTCTGAAAAGTTTTAAAACTAGATGCCTCAGAAACAACCACAGCTATATATTTTACAAAAAAATTATACCTGTGTCGAGATTAATAAATCGTTATAATTGAATTTCAAGTGCAAGTACGAGCTCAGGTCGAGCACTCGTAGCATCGACAATAACTGGTCATAAATCACCGAGCGTGCTTCATTCTGCTGTCGCAAAGAACGTTGTATATTTGTTTTTCGAAAAATTTGGCGATACGTCTTTGTGCAGTCGTATCTTGCAGCTAAATGTCTTCCAATCATTAAACTTAAATTGTATCATGAAAAAAAATTTGCTGTCGTAATCACTGTTTCACAAATTTTTCGAACGATTTATTACAGCTGCTGAGAAATGAGCGACAATAAGAAGCGCCAATCTGGTCAAAACGGACAGCGTCCAAGATGAGCAAGGTGTACGTAAAGTAAATTTATTTCACTGTTCATTATCTATTCTTAAAACTGATTTTTCAGTACTGGGCCAGCGGGCATCAGGAAGAGGTAATTCATTCTTTTTCAACAACTCACAATTCATATTACATATATCTCACTTAAGGAGGATGTTCGGCGATTTCGCGAAGATCTACAGCGTGACAAAAGGCAAAGAGGTGAGTTCCATAAATTATTGAACAGCAGAGTCTTCAAGTAATTAATCACCTGTCATCTGCCTCCAGTTATTAGATAAGACAAGCGTGTCTTTTCCAATTCAAATTGAACTGAGACAACACCATTGTTTTGTCTAATATTGAGATGTCAAGTAAAATTCCCAACGAAACTTCTTGTGAAATATTCGGCTTCTTTTAGCCAGAGTGAATGTCAGAATCAACTTGTTGTTTCTTGCATTCACTACTCTTGATTGCCCCTCGTCTTAAAATGGTCTACTGCTATTTGGTCATAAGTAAAGTGTTATCTGGCTAACTCTGACTGTTTGTTTTTTAGAATCCAAAAAGCTGTACAAAATTCGTCTCTCACAACTAATTGAGAGCCCCGACTTTCCCGAAGATTTCGACTTGCAGCTGAGTGGTCAGAAGAAGAGTGATGGAAGACATTCTGAGCCTCAGCGATCGCGAAGTGAAGAAAGCAGTTGAATCTTCTGCCCAAAGAGGAAGCTAAGCGCTAAAAATTTGTTTGTGTCTGTCAAATTTGTTTCGTTACTCTTGAATAAAGTCAATTTCTTTTTTGTCTTCGAAGAGTCGACGCTGGATAGAGAGAGGGTTAGTCGGTATAACCACGAGCATCGCCAAATTTTACTTATCGACTTTTCACTTGAAATAGCGCTGAAGGTCTAAATCTACGTTCTTTTAGAATGGTGGCACCTCAACTGTAACCTCTAAAAACGACAGTCTTGATAAAATAAACTCTCAAAAAAAGTGCACCTCAAAAAAAACTGCAACTTCGTGCTTCTCAAAATTTCAATGAAGACAGTAAAATCATTTGTATCCCGAAGTTACTCACAAGAAAACTACAGTAAGAAACTCGTTATAAGATACACCCAAGGACCGACCCCAGCTGTAATTTATAACGATGTGTATCTTATATAGGGGGGTAATTTGGATGGGAGTTATTTAACTTGGGACCGGACCCAGGTGTTCTATATAACGAGTTCTACTGTAAATATGCTTTAAATATTACGGATTCTTTACATCTCAGTGCAGGATTTCGCAAATCTGTTTGTCGTTTTCTCTAACCATCACAGCTTAGCCTATCCATTTTTACCGAGGTAAAAGAGCAGTTCGCATTGGACAGTTCGCATGGTTTTTAATAAGGGACAGTTCGGATTGGGGTTTTTAATTATTTATTTTTTTGCTTTTTTTGTCTTGATAGGTATCTTTGTCGATTCAAATTCTGTTCTAATAAGCAATCGCAGTTCCATAAGCTGTTCCACAAAGTGGTCGGACGACCACTTGGTTGCATCTTTCATGTTTTTATACTATTTTTTGTTTTCTGCACTAATTAGAGCATGGTTGTTTATTGTAGAAATGAGACAACTAATCATAGTTGATATGTACTTGGATTATGTGGTCCACTTGGTTAAAATTTTTTGTCCGTCATCAATGTACTTGAACTTCAAGTATGCCAATCTACTCTGTGAGTTGCGTAATATACGTAAAATTTGGGTGCTTTTATTTGGCAGCAGAATTTTTTTTGACCAGGTAGGTGATCCAGTACATGATCCAGTTAGTCCATCCAAGTGTTTTTAAGAACATGAGTTTTTAAATTCATGCACTTTTATGAGTTTGTTTTTTACCAATATTTTGCTTTATTTGTGTTGCGTACAATGTTTCTTCCATGTACACAAACATAAACAAAAATTTCAGGGTTTCATTTGTGTACAGAAATGAATGAGAAAATTTAAATTTTTTAAATGTTTAAAAACGAAAACTCAAATTCTTTTTTGTGTACATTTGTTTTACAAAAATGTAACCGCAACACAAAAAACATTTGAGCGTTTACATGTGTACACAAACATCAACTGGTTGCAAATCGTTATGCGAATATTTTAAACACTTAGGTTCGATAACCAGTGATGCACACCCTTTATTATCATACCCCGAAATCATACCCCAATAATACTCTTTTTCCTTGCTCAAAGCTTTGCTCAAATAAGATAAGCTCTGCTTTATCGATGCCATTTTCTAATAAAATAATTTACATAACAAGAAAAAATATAGCTATGGAAAGTAACAACGCAAAAACGGAGTAACAAAAAAAAAAAAAAACGAGAAATTTGGTAATCCGAAACTGTTATCTTAGGGCTTTTCTTGAAAAGTGGCGGAATGAAGGTTGGCGGAAATAAGGTTGGCGGAAATGAGGTTGGCGGAAATAAGTTTGGCGGAAATGAGTTTTGGCGGAATAAGTTGGCGGAAATGAGTTGGCGGAAATGATTTGGCGAAAAGTGTTAACCAACCAAACATATCCAATTTTTATGGCTGAGTTTTTTTTATCGATTTCAATTCACATGATCATTCACAACTTTATACTGAAATGTAGCTCTGCCTCTCGCTTAGTTTTCAGTATATGGTTGTATATCATCATCTGAATCAAAATTGCAAAAACGTCAGTTTCAAAATATTATCGAAATCATACCCTCAATAATTACTCTTTTTCCTTGCTCAAAGCCTTTGCTAGCTGCCCCACTGTTCTGAAGGGATTTTAGTGTGGAATATTTGTATTTGTTTCCCTTTGAAATTCTGACTCTAAAAAGTCACTAATATACAAAAATTTGTAGAAGTTTAGGCGATATAAAACTGGATACAAAACATTTTGGTTTATTCTTTTGTTCTGGTGATCATTTGATATAAAATCCGCAAATTCAGGATGCATCCTGACAGAGCAAGCGGTCGACGGTAAATTCGTCGACGGTAATTCGTCAACGGTAAATTCGTCAACAGTGAATTTGTCAACCGGCAAATTCGTCAACGGATTTTTACTTGACTTTCAAAAATCATTGTACTTATCTAGAATCAGCCCTGAACACTGTTTGATAATGCTGAAAATGCCTATTTGACTTGCTGGAACCCGAGTTTTCAAAAGTTTTATGCCTTGTATGATATACAGGTGATGTGAAGATAGTACTACTAAGTAAATGGTACTCAGGTTGTTGTACCTAGGTAGTGGTACTAAGGTGGTAGTATCGAGGCATGGCTTAGGTATCGTTACTTCCCGGCCGAAGTGCCTAGGTAGTGGTGCTTAAGTACAAGTATCTTCTAGTGGTAGTGGTCACAGTGACGGTGGATAGACCAGAGCATGTGAGGAGGGGGATCAGACGTAAGGTGGATCACTAGGTAGGTACAATAATCTAGGTACCAGCACTTAGATAGTTATACCTGTACTACAACTGTGCAGACTTTTATTAACATCAGAAAACCATCGATGTTTTCACATTTTATATCATTTGCGATGTGGGGTGTGCTATTCTTGGCCAGTACTCAAATGTAATTCATAACACTTCTCTGTCAAAAATCTTGACACCCGAAACCTAATACTCTAGCTCGTTTTCCCACAAAGCAACCTTATCACTTTATCACAGGATAGCTATTTTTTACAGATTCTGTCTCTTAAAATCACGAGCTTAACTGATTCTCTTTATTGATTCTGGTTAAACACACCATAAAATTTAGAGACGGCGCATATTTTTTTGTTTTCCGAGAGTTTCCAAAGGCTCACATTCATACTCGGCGTAACACGAACGCGGCAAACCAAAATTTGACTAGTGTTACGCGACGAAACACTGTTTTTTGAGTCGCGTAACACGATGGCGCAACACGAGTAAGTACAGAAACTTGTTACGCGACTCGTGTTACGCATGTCTGTTACGCGTAACACTGCTTTCGAGTCACGTAACAAAGTCGCGTAACACACTATTTTGTTACGCGTAACACCGATCACGTAAACCGTGATTTTGGCTTCTGGATTTCATTTTTTTGTGTTGACCTTTTGAAATGTTTGTCTTCTTATGTTTAACGGAATTTAAGAGTGTGTAGAAGTTTCTAAAAAATAGAATTTTCTGAAAGAGATAGAAATTTTTCCATTTAGGAAGCATCTCATGTTCGCGAGTTGAGTCACGTAACAACACCTATTCACTGGAATCGCTTTTGCTAAGTTATATCTCCATATAGTATTTGGATATGCTGTGTCTTTTTTTCCGCACTTTTAACTTAGAGCTCAATTTTCTGCTACGTTTTGCGAACCTATGTTGGATATCTTTCCGGAGCACTCAAGTACAGCATATTAGTTTCTTTTAAGTACAAAATGTATGATCAAAGTTCGCAACTAAAAAAAATTTCCTGCGTCCAAATTGGAGATAATGTATTTTAGCCTGGATTTTTTTGTGGATGTTTGGGTTCCCGACTTTCTCCCAATTTTCGCAAATTCATCTTTCGGTTGGTAATCAGGCAGGTAGTCGTATTCAGATGGGGTAACCCAGGTGGTGGTGTCGCCAGGTGCTGATGCTCAGGTGGTCATGACCCGGTGGCTGAATTTTTTTTAACAAACTCATAATGCAGTCGTGTTCGATACAGCGCAACCTTGAAATGATTCCCAAAAATAATTTGGTCATATTCACGTTCGGTATAAACGCGGAACCTTTTTCTGGTCCCAAGGGTCGCGTTATATCGAGACTTGACTATATGAAATACTGCGCGTTTAATATTGGTGAGCAGTTCTTTTTAATGTATTTTAATAAATTAGCTTTTATTTGTAATCAATCATCAATTGTCAGCAAATTCGGTGCATATACCTTCAATGACTTTAGAATGACTAGAGGCGCCAATAGGCGCTTGTAACCTCTTAATAATATGAAATCTAACAGTTTTTCAAAAAAGATAGAATTACACGAAAAATTGATTGTAGATCTTTAATGAGATATTCAGGATACCTCTGGTCGTACACTTTCCGGATAGTTAGCGTGGACAGAATCAAGGCGAGATTTGTTCACTCCAGGCGACTGGAGTAGCATTCAGGCGTTGGGGCAACCTCCAGGCAGTTTTAGTAACCTTTCAGGTAAACAGGGTATCCAGATGGTTGAGTTACTATCAAAATGAATGAATTTCATCGGTATTCTTGAATTAATTAAAAAAGCACTATGTTACGCCACCTCAACTATCCGGAAGTACGAACGACGATCTATTAACGACAGCCTCCCGATTAACGAACACCTTCCGAACCGGTCCGACTATAAAAAGCGACATTCCGAATAACGTCACTTCAAATTATACGCACAGTAAGACCACTTCGACACTTGACTTCATTTGTCTTAGCAACGAAACATTTCTCATTTTCCGGATCCCCAGTTGAAAGTTTCCATTTTTAATGTCGTCTCGCAATTTTGCTTGTCAATTTTCGCCTGCCCTGTGTATTACTTCTTAAACTGTTGTGTAATCCGGCTTCGTTTTAGGATCTATTATGGCTACGGCATCAAGAAAAAGCGTCAAGTCATTTCCATAGATCTGAAGAGGCAAATAATCGCAGAAAAAGACAAGGCCAGAATTCAACTGAATTGGGCAAGAAATTCAAGCTTCACCTTCTAACAGTCAGAAAATCCTCGGCGATAGGGCGGCAATTCTCAGAGCGATCGATAGAAGTGGCGAAGCAATAGCGAACACGTCTTTATCTTCAGTGAAGCACGATGATCTTGAAGAAGCAATCTTGCGAATGTTCAAAGCGGCGAGAAGCGAAAACGTCGAGATGTCTGGGCTCTTTTGGCAGGTAAAATTGGTGTGTTTTCTTCTTCTAATTTGATTCTTTAGGAAAAGCGAGAAAATTGGCAAAGGAATTGGCAAATCAACTGAGGAAGGGACTTGGATCAAGGCCACTGAATGAAGAACAAGCTAAATTGGATCTGGAGGCATGTGGAACTCGAAGCCTTTCAAGCAAGCGACGATGGTTGGGCAAGTTCAAAAATCGCCACTCGATCGTTTTCAAGGGAAACCAAGGAGAAGCCGCAGAATATCGACTTAGCAGCTCTCGTAACTGGCAACAAGAAGTCCTTCGCGAATCAATCTCTCATTTCTCAGCGGATGATGTTTTAATGCGGAATGAAACTGGGCTCTTTGGCAACTCCTTCCAAACAAACTCTGGCTTTCAAAGGTTAGCTTTTGTGGAGGGTTTTGAGTGGTAGCTGACGATTTTCATGTTTTAGGAGAGCGATGTTCCTCTGGCAAGAAGAGTAAGGAACGAATAACGTACTGTCGGAGCTAACATGAGCGGGACGGAAAAGCTGCCTCTCTGGTCTTCGAAAGTCGGCCAAGCCAAGAATGTTTCAAGAAACGCGGAGCCACCAGTCGCCTACAAAGCCAATCGAAAAGCATGGATGACTGGTAAGATTTCTTGGGAGTGCTTGGGTTTGTAAAAAGATGTAATATTATAACAACTATTTAAGCTGATCTATTCGAATCGTGGCTCAAGGAGTGGGCAACGCAAGCTGAAGCGTGAAGGCCGGAATGTGCTGCTCTTTTCTCGATAACTCTCTGGTACACACGAACATTAAGGCTGGAGCAAATCACGCTGAAGTTTTTGCCACCTAACACAACAGCTGCGTCTCAAGGTTCTTTTAGGCTAGGTTACTCAGTTACTTTTTAATAATCATCCACTTTAGCCTTGCGATCAAGGCATCATCCAGAATTTGAAGGTCCATTATCGCCGCTTACTTCTTCGCGAACGCATTGCCTCAATCGAAAACAAAACCGGCTACAAGGTGGATTTGCTGATGGCGCTTCAATTTCTTCGAAGATCCTGGTCGAATGTTAAGCAGGAAACGCTTGCCAGTTGCTTCAGAAAGGCAGGATTTCGTGAAACTGTGGAGGGTGTAATTTTACTCTTTAGGGATTTAAGGACCTAAGATTTTCTCTTGGAATTTAGCCGGCGGAACCGACACTCGAAGAACAGCTGGGCGAAGAAATGCAGCCGGTGGAAGGCGACTCAAAACGAAAAACTGGACACTCTTTGGATGGAACTGCGGCGTTGGATCTCGTGGAAGGCAATTCTGGATGACTACCTGCCGTGGACGATCAGCTGGCGACAGGCGGAACGCTCACCTTAACGGAATCGCGGAGAACGTCTCAACAGCGGAAGTGGTTGCGGAAGTGGAAAGGTAAGTCTAATGAATTGTTTATTTTGTACGGGCTTTTTTTTCAGTGACACAGATGTGATGGAGGTCGATGAAGAGCGGAATTGCCACTAGTCACCGCTCGAGAGGCTAATGAAGCTTTACCGGTTCTCCAGCGTCGATACTCTTCAATCCAGCCATGCTAGAACTGTGCGACAAGATGGACGATTTGATGGCAAGAACGCATGAAAAATTTGAAGCAGAACAATATCACTGATTATTTTGTTGTTAACCCTTAATTGTTTGTTTCAATGTTCTCGTTGTTTGAATAAAACTTTACTCTGGTGAAAACTTTTTGACGTAAATAGACCTAAACTCTCTGATTAACGTCAGGCGGACAATTTTGGGGTAAAATAAACTTCCGATTAACGACACTCTGATTAACGTCAGCTCTAATTAACGTCACCGCTGGCCCGGTCCCTTGGAGTGTCGCTAATCAGAGCGTCGACTGTAAACCAATGGTACTGGAAACCACACATACATGTTTATACCATAATTTTATATATGCGGAAGGTCATCAATAGTTTCAAAAAAATATTGAAAAATTATTACTTTTTACCGAAATTAAGTCAAAAATACCCTTTAAAATTCCTTAAAAAGACCATCTGGCCTCATGAGTTTTAGTCACAATTTTGTCGAAAAAGTTTTAAATTTTTTATTGCAAACTGTTTAGAGATGTATATTGTAGGGTATTACATCAATTGATACACTGACGACTCGATACATCTTCCCAAAAGTAGCTTTGAAAATTAAGTTTTAGAGACATCCAAAAGTACTTTTTTGACTTGTAAGGGATTAAGGCGTATTGGGGTGGAAAATAACCGAAGAAAGATTACTTTTGAGTAAAAAGCAGATGTTGAACATAGTTTTGAATGGTGGGCCTACTGCATAAATAAACTCTGGTATGCATGCTTTTTCATGCATTCAGAGTCACTTTTGAGTGATTTGTGTCTAAGGTATGTGGGCTGCGCATCTCAACTCCAAGCAACCAAGCCCGAGGGGGGGCGCAGGGGCTTGTTGGTTAGAGGTGCGCGCACGCACTTACCTTAGACATGATTCCGAGAAGTACACTTGATCACAAAATGAATAAAGAGTCTGTAGTGTTGCGGTGCAGTTAACCTCAACACCGCAACGCAAATTTTTGAAAAACTGCACCACAAAACCGCATTAAAGTGAAAAACCGCGGTTAACTGTTGAGTAGCCCGATTACCTCGACGGTACCACAATAATTAGATATCAACCCCAAAAAATTGAGAAAGAAATTTTGAGGTCAGTTTCAAAATTTTTGGGTCAACATCCTAAATCTAAAAAAAATCGATAGAGCTCGTGGGCGTTAAAAATGCAAAAAACAGATTTGCAAATATTAATTCTGGACTGAGATATAGGGTTTCAAATTCAGAGGTGGTGGATGAATAGAGGTCCTATAATAATTTTTTGCTACTTCTTAGGACACCTTATTGGCATCGGGAATATCTTTGACTCCGTCTTAACTTACGCTGGCCTACGTACCAGGGAGAAGCAACAGGGTAAAGAAACATGTAAAAACACACTTGTAACCCAGGCAAAGCATAATAGAATGTTATAAAATTTCGAAAAAGCAATTAACAAATGTCGATGCACTGCATGTAAAGGTTGTGTATCGAATCGTTGTAATACCAACGCAACACCCAGAAGTTCGTTTCCGCAGGGGTCCGACATTTTTTACGCATTCGTTTACTAAATAAGGTCGATTAGATTTAGGTTCTGAAAAAAATAAATAAGCAAGTAATATTTTAGCCCTTCGGATGCGTACGATAGCTTGTTCAACAGCTGAATCGTCAGGCAGACAGGAGAGTATCTATCTAACGATAAATATGTTTCTGACAGACGATTTGGTGCTAATATTTCACACAACCATCGAACAATATTTGGCCATAAAATCACGAGCGTGCTTCCAGTAGGGATGGCCATTTGGGCTATTGCGGGTTTGCGGGGCGGGTTTTGGATGCCAAAATTTAAGCAAAAACGTTGTATATTTGTTTTTCGAAAAAATTTGGCGATATCGTCTTTGTGCAGTCGTATCTTGCAGCTAAACGTGATTCCAATCAAAAAAATAAAATTGTATCATGAAAATAACTATTGTCTCCGTGATCACTGTTTCACAAATTTTTCTAACAATTTATTACAGCTGCTGAAGAAATGAGCGACAAGAAAAGGCTGCCAATCTGGTCAAAACGGACAGCGTCCAAGATAAGCAAGGTGTACGTGAAGTAACTTCATTTCACTGTTCATTATCTATTTCTAAAAACTGAATTTTTTTCAGTTCTGGGCTGGCGGACATCAGGAAGAGGTAATTCATGCTTTTTTCAGCATACAACTCACATTCATATTACTTTCCTAAGGAGGATGTTGGCGAATTTGCGAAGATCTACAGCGTAAGGCAAAAGGCAAAGAGGTGAGTTCCATAAATTATTGAACAGCAGTAGTCTTCAAGTAATTTAATCACCTGTCATCTGCCTCCAATTATTAGATAAGACAAGCGTGTCTTTCCCAATTCAGATTGAACTAAGACACTATTGCTTTGTATGATATTAAGATGTCAAGTAAAATTCCTAACGAAACTTCTTGTGAAATATTCGGCTTCTTTAGCCAGCGTGAATGTCAGAATCAACTTGTTGTTTCTAGCATTCACTACTCCTTGATTGCCCCTCGTCTTAAAATAGTATACTGTTTGGTCATAAGTAAAAGTGTTATCTGGCTAACTCTAACGGTTTTTGTTTTTAGAATCGCAGAAAGCTGGAAAAAATTCGACTCATCAGCTACATGAGAGCCCCGACTATCCCGAAGATCTCGAATTGAAGCTGAGCGGTTACAAGAAGGTGATGGAAGACATTCTGAGCCTCAGCGATCGCGAAGTGAGTGAGCAATTGAATCTACTGCCCAAAGAGGAAGCTAAGCGCTAAAATTCGTTTTCCGTTTGTCAAATTTGTTTCGTTACTCTCAATAAAGTCAATTCTTTTTTTGTCTTCGAAGAGTCGACGCTGGGGGAGAGGGAGGGTTAATGGATAGTCGAGTATCGCAATATTTTCACTTAACGACTTTTCACTTACCACTTATCCGTTAGCTGAAATGGCGAGTTAAAGATCTAAATTACGGTCACTTAAAATAGTGCACGTTTCTAACTGTAACTGTTCATGCTTCTCAAAAATTTCAACGGAGACAGTAAAATCATTTTTATCCCGAAGTTACCCACAAGAAAACTAAATATGCTCTAATATATTATAGATCCCTGTCCATCCTCACATTACAGTGCAGGATTTTGCAAATCTGTTACTCGTTTTCTTTACTATCATAAGCTCAGCCTTTTTGTCTTTACTGAGGTAAAAGGACAGTTCGCATCGGACAGTTCGCATATGTTTCATAGGGACATTTCGCATTGGTTTTTTCGACCCAAGTAGCGAATACCCCCCCCCCTGATTTTTTCGAGCTTAGCACGTATAAAGCCTCCGTTATCTCGCACTAATTGCTTAGACAAGTCAAAGTCGGGTCCGCGACGTTTGACCCTCGTCCGTTTGACCCCCAGCCGTTTGACTCCACGGCTGTATTACTCCCACAAATTATTTAAAAAACATTGTATCCTTTCTAAAATCGTTTAGACTTAGACATTAGTTGTTGACGCTCGTGACATCCTACCAAACCCATGAGCTAAACATGGTTTAATAATTACGAAAAAGTTATTTTACCAACCAAACCAAAGTACCGAAGGTAGTAAATACTCCATTCACCTGAATGGTAGTATAACTATCAGAAAAATACTGTAACCGCTATGTAGCTATCCCAAACAACTAAGTGAAAAAGATAATAGCCCGGGGAGTCAAATGTCTGGGGCCTAAACGTCCTGCTCCTTCAAATTCTTCTCATACAGCACGGCGTGTCAAACAGTCAAATGACCAAATCGGGCTTGGCGTTATGTTTTAACGAAAATTCAAAATAGTTTTTCATTTTTAAATACATTGACAAAAATATGCTCAATTTTATGCACTAAGTATTCATAAAACTGTTATTTAGGATTTTCTATGGATACTTCTCGTCTAAAAAGTCTGCTTCAAATTCAATTTTCGCTATTTAAAGGGGAGACCTACTTTTGTATACGCATGTCTAGGTCATAGGTTCAAATCCGCCTGGGTGCTACCCTATTTTTACCCCATTTTTTCATGTTTTATTTACAAGTTTGGTGTCAAAATGATCTTCCGTCTCTTGGCTATCCAACAAGACCATCACCGCTTCCTTTGCGCGCCAGGCTTTGGCTGCGTCAGATTTTTTCTGATCGTTTTCCATTAATTATACCTAAAAAGTGTAAATTTACGAAAACTGTTCGATCTCCGCATAAAGTGTTCATATGAAAAAACCAAAGATACCAGCAGAAAGCTGGTGAAAAATACTACAAAACTGTAGGACAGATTATTTTTTCCGGGAGAAATCACTGAGAACGAGCTATTTAAAGTTGGCGAGCTGACTCTGCCAACCGCCAATTCAAACTTCTATTTGTTCAAAATCTTTGAATTTCTGATAAAATTAGGTAAATTTTTTCACCAATCGATAGAGCGATCCTGGGCAATCCACTGATTTAAAAATAGCTCATATAGGACACATATAAGCATGAGTTACAAATAAGAATACAAAGTTGAGAAAATATGAGAAAGTTACTACAAATTTAATCGTGTTCAAATTTTTGTCTTGACTAGAAAAATGTCGATTTGGTGTTTTGACCGATTTGACACGCCGTGACAGCAGGGTGCCCATATCGCCCCCTTTTGGGGGCGTTCGCCCCCTTTTGGATATTTCGCCCCTTTTATTTTGAAAAAAGGGGCGAACATTAAACGTTTTTCCTTAAAGTTTCCACTTTTAAAAGGTTTTATGCCACTTTTTATTGTTTTCTTATTTTACTAGTGTCTATCCGAAAGGAACCGGATGAATCTCGAGACGCTGAATGCTCTCATCTATGTCAAGATCAACACTGATTTCGATTGCATCGATGTTTACGACTACTTCCTTTCCAAGAAAAATTTAATGAAGAAAGCCAGGTCCAGTGAGAAATATGATTGTTTAAATGAGTTTGTGTTGTTGTTGAATGGCTCGATTGTTTTCTGGCTGAATAAAGTGTCATAAAATAATTTTTGTTCATTTTTGTCTTGATTAGTTTGACGCCCCCTTTTGGCAAATTTTTTCTTATAAACGCCCCCATTTTATGATTGTACGCCCCTTTTCCCAAAAACGATATGTGCACCCTGCGTGACAGGGTGTCCCGAAATTACGCGCACATTTTTTTGTTCTTTAAACTGTTGAAATGCGCTAGGCTCATTAATGTTTATTGATTTTTTTTATGATTGTACGATATATCTGTCTTTTAATGAGTTTGTCGTTCAGATAATGGCTGATATCATGAAGCAAGAACTGCGCTCTTCCTTCGTCTAGGAAACAGGAATCAAGCGAAAAGCCATTGACGTCATGGATGCTTTTGTGAAGATATTTTTCGAACGTCTATGTCAGGATGCTAGTTTTCTCGCGAAGTAGGTCGCTTTGTACTGAAATTGTTATTTTGGAAAGCGTCTTGTTTTTCAGGCGCTATCAGTCTCACAAGAAAGCAGAAGGTTCCAACGATAGCCGTTCGTAAAATTAATTTTGTCTACTCGGCTCCTTTTGAAAGGTGAATTGGCCAAGCATGCTGTTGCGAAGGACGAAAGCTGTGGCGATTTACAATGACTCTTTCCAGAGAAAACCTGAGGCTTTATACCTTTTGTTTCGTCAACAAAAAGTCCTCGTCGTATTAGCTATTCTTTCGAAAATAAAGAGAATTGTAAAGTTTGGCGTCTATTTCTGGTGTGGTTGTTCTTCGTTCTCAAAAATTCCACAATTCTGGAGATTAAAAAATTAGAAAAATTGTTTTGGAACCCGAAAAGTGAAAAAAATTTTGATCCAAGTGGACGACCACTTGGTTGTAAAACTGGATGTAATTATGAGCGATATATAAGGGTGATGTAGAGGTTGCTCGTTCGAATCGACATGCCGCATACCTTTTTTATAATTTTGAGTGTTTAAGTGGTGCAGAGGTCCATACACTCATCACCGAAATTGCTGCGCATTGATACTGCGCATGTTTTGGAAAATCTTTAGAAAGTTAAGAAAAAACAAGAAAGTTTTTCGTGAAATAGTTTTGGCTAAATTATGGTATACCACATTTCCAAAACTGGGGTTTGACCATATTCGAACGCTTCAAGTCGTAATTAGTACGAAAAACATGTTTTCCGGTGGCGGAAAGACATCTGGAGCAAAAAAATTTTTTTTGAAAAAGTGTTCAAAATCTACATTTTTTGACAAAAATTCATTTTTTTCATTTTTTTTGTGAATAAAAAGCACTTTCGCCTCAACAATGCCAGTGCCTGCCGAAGGCATACGGGTGTGTATAAGGGTCAGCCCTTGGCCCGAACAATGTACCCCCAAAGGGGCTTCCTATTGAATTAGAGTGCCTGCCGAGGCAGGTGTAGCAGGCAGGCGTAGGGGGCTTGGGGCCTAGGGTTGAGCTCCACGACACAAGCGCACCCTGGAAAGAATCCGAGCAGAACAGCAGCATGTTGGATCCATTCCCAGGCCTTTATATAAGTCAGCATGTGGGTTTTTATGGTGTTGCACACTTTCATGGCTAGGGGAGATTGCCAAAACGAAAATTGCCATAAACGAAAATTGACAAAAACGAAGATTGCCAAAACGGAAATTGCCAAAACGACGATTGCCAAAACGAAATTGCAAAACGAAGATTGCCAAAACGAAAATTGCCAAAACAAAAATTGCCAAAACGAAAATTGCCAAACGAAAATTGCCAAAACGAAAATTGCCATGACAAATGAAAGCTTAGTGAATACGAACATATACCACTCAGTTCCACATAACGTACCCTTCATTTATCCATTCGTCTCAAATGACACAATTCAAACCTCGATATCACGGCCCTCAAAAACTGCATTTTAGTGCATTTAAAATAACAAAACGCCAAGATTTTTGAAAGTCTTTTTCAAAATTTATTGGTTTCTTTCTTTTTTTTGCTTTTGCCGTGTAATTTTTTTTAGCAAAATATGAATTTTCGAAACATAATTACACCATTTCAACCTTCTATGAACATAGCACACCATACACGAAGATGGTAAAGCGTCAAATTTCGCTATAAAATAACTAAAGTGCAAAAAATCAAAAAAGCGAGACTTCAAAACAAAGCAAAAATTTATCACCAATTCAAGCCAATAACAAATTCACATCAACATTTTACTCCAGCATCATACACCGATTCCACAATTATAGTTTTGCGTGTGAGCCTGCAGACCACACAATTGGGAAATTGTTGTAACGTACAGGGCTGGCACCACATAATTAAAACAGTCAGAAGACTTTATTCGCAAATTGCTAATATGGTTCTTAAACCTCAAATAGACCAAGGTTTCTTTATTAAAGATCTCTGCAACGTAAAAACAACAAAACAGTGACACAACCATAGCATGATCATGATCTTCTGAGAATTTCTCCTTCTACTTTTCATTCATGCCTTCACGTTTCAAGCGCCTTCAATTGCCAGAAATATGATCTGAAAGCAATTCATGAAAGATTCAGAAGTATTGCAACGTACAAATTATACCTTTGCAGCGATAAGAGTGTTAGGCTTAGCGTATATCCCGCTTGCATCCGTCCGCAAAATTGTTTCCCAGATTGTACTAGCCACTGAATCCTTGAACTCCTCGCAGAAAAGCCCACACGCTTTCTTGTTCTCCCTTTCAAGTCGGCTGCAATTATCTAGAAAAAAAAAATTTATTGTGTGATTTGCGACACAAGGACACAAACCTTTTCTACGTCCATCGTAGAGAAGACTTCGCGGAACTTGGATAACACTTCATCCTGCTGCTTATTCAACCTGAGGCTGCACTTGCACTGTCGCACGTCCTCCTAGTGGCTGATGATTCCCTAAACGCAGCTTAAAAGTAAGGTAAATCAGCATACAAAGACGGATCTGCCTGCCTCTGCTCTTGCGATGGCCTTTTCTTTGACGCTCATCTTGCACTTCTTGCATCGACCAGAGCCCTTCTTGCTTCAGAAGTCCTTAGAGAGTTAGCTTGCTTTGTTTCGGGTCTTTCTGCACTGCAGTAGCACGTCTTGTTCGGACATTAGGCTTTCCTGAAATGTTTAACAAATTATACCGAAATAAACGACAGACAAAAAAGTGCAAAACAGAGTTTTTCGTACAATTTTTACCAAAATGTAGCCTGTATACTCAGCTACCAAAAAAGTCAGAACGATTTTGTAAAGTCAGATTTTGAAAACTAGAGACCAATCAAAGCAAACAACTGGCATTTTCTCGAGTAAAATAGGGGTTTTTGGGTTTTTCATCTAACTTTTGCATAAGGTACCTTAAATTTGCATTTTTTGCATACTTCCTTGGTACTAAAATGCAGCAAATTAACTCGTCTGTAGGGCCTCCAGTTGCGTTTCAAAAAAATCTGACAAAAAAATGTGCTAGGATCTCAATCAAGTCAACTAAATGAAAAATATCTTGAGAATTTTTATCGAAATTATTTATAATTTTGAAATTTTACATGTTTTATGGGCAAGTGATGGCTATTCGAAAGCCATAATGCGAGGAATTTTTCGGTATATGCATGTTAAACTGGAACGAAAAAAAATCAGATGAGAAGCATGTGTGACAATCGATAAATTTATCGATTTCGATAAAATCGATTCAAACGAGAATTTAAAAAAAAATCGATAAAATCGATAAAATCTTTATCGATTTCGATAAAATAAAATTTTTTCAAACACAGGGGGCCAAGCATTTTTTAAGGTTTTTTTTTGAATTGTGTCCGAACCCAAATCACTCAAAACACCCCAAAAAACACCAAAAACCCATCCAAATCAGCCCAACTCATACACGTGGATGACATGAAATCGGAAATATTAAAATCTGGACCAACCATCTTATCATATGCAAATCGTGTGGTGAATTGGTTTGATGAGACCGAACTTTGAGTTCACCTACCGAAACACCAAAACCCGGGTAGGTACCGCCTGGTCCAGGTGGGTATCCACCTGGATGACCAGAAACAATCAAAATTTTTAAAAATTCAAAAAACCACACACATGCTATGTGTGTGATGTGATGAGTATGTGACTGAATTCAAAACTGCGATTCCACCTACTAAAACTTCAAAACCTGGGTTGGTACGATCCACGTGGATGACCTAAAAAATAAAAATTAATTTAAATTAAAACAAATATATCCTATCATATGCAAATCGTGCGGTGAATCGTTTTTGATAAGATCAAAACTTTGATTTACCTACAAAACCCCAAAACGTGGCAGGTACCGCTGGTCCAGGTGGATATCCACCTGGATAATCTGAAAATTTGAAATCGCACTTTTTGTCTTATCAAAATTGATATTTCACCTGGCCAAACAAATTTAACGAGAAAAGTGAGAATGCAAGTGAAAGCGAGAGTGAGACTGAGAGTGCGATTGAAGAGCTCTCATTGGGGACTTAGCTTAACCAAACCAAATGGTCTTCCAGTTGGAGCAAAATTTTTTTACTTTTTCGGGTTCTTAAACCTGTTTCTGGACTAGTGATTCGAGCATGCTGAAGATGGTTTGATAATAGTAAAAGCGTTTTCTCGGGTATTTTTGAGCTTGGTAAAATCGAGCTTTGGTAAAATCAATTATTCCAATACTCGAAAATACTCGAGAAACATTTTACCACTGTCAAACATCTTCAGCATGCCCGAGTTAGTCCAGAAAACAGGTTTGGAACATGAAAAACGTAAAAAAATTTGATCCAAGTGACGATTACTTGTTTGATTGGTTAAGCTAAGTCCCCAATAGGGTCTTTTACTCTCACTCGCACTCTCCCTTTTCTCGTTCTGGCCATCTGTCTGGCCAGGTGAAGAATCATTTTGATAAGACAAAAAGTGCGATTCCAAATTTTATGGTCATCCAGGTGGACACCTACCTGGACCAGGCGGTACCTACCCCAAGTTTTGGGGTTTTGGTAGGTACACTCGAAATTTCGATCTTATCAAACACGATTCATCGCACGATTTTGCACATGATAGGATGGTTTATTTTGGATTTAAATTAATTTTTATTTTTTAGGTCATCCAAGTGGACACCCACATGGACTAGGCGGCACCTAGCCCAGGTTTTGAGGTTTTCGGTAGGTGAACTCAAAGTTTTTGCCTTATCAAACACAATTGACCACACGATTTTACATATGATAGCATAGTCTATTTTTTGAATTTTTAAAATTTTGATTTTCTGGTGATTCAGGTGAATACCCACCTAGACCAGGCGGTACCTACCCCGGTTTTGGGTTTCGGTAGGTGAACTCAAGTTTCGGTCTCATCAAACCCAATTCACCACACGATTTTGCATATGAATAAGATGGTTTGGTCCAGATTTTTAATATTTTCGATTTTCATGTCATCCACGTGATATCCACGGATGGTTTGGGGTGATTTGGTGTGGTTTGGGTGGTTTTGAGTGATTTGGGGTGACTCGGACACAATCTAAAAATTTTCGAAAAAAACCCAAAAAACTGCTTTGGTCCCCTTGTTGTTGAAAGAAATTTGATTTTATCGAAAATCGATAAAAGATTTTATCGATTTTTTATCGATTTTTGCTATGACATAACGCCAAAGGCCATTTTATCGAAATCGATAATTTATCGATTTGTCACACCATGATGAGAAGCACAAAACAAAAAGGTATAAATTGACCATTATTGATAGTTTTGAGTTTGGCGCCAATTTCTCCTAATGCACTAAGATTCAAATTTTGAGGGGCCGTGATATAGTGACACCTACAATATTGTAACACCTCAGAGTCAAGACAAATGTCGTTTGGCAATTTTCGTTTTGGCAATTTTCGTTTTGGCAATTTTCGTTTTGGCAATTTTTGTTTTGGCAATTTTCGTTTGGCAATCTTCGTTTGGCAATTTTCGTTTTGCAATCTTCCCCTAGCCCTTTTCATCGTTTTTGAAAAATTGAACCATGAACCCCACCCTGTGGTTTTGGTCGATTTTGGTCAAATTTTTTTTTGCACATGTCTTTCCGCCACCGGAAAACATGTTTTTCGTACTAATTACGACCTGAAACGTTCGAATTTGTGGTCAAACCCCAGTTTTGGGAACATGTGGTATACCATAATCCTGCCAAAACTTTTGAATACTCGCGTTCCAGCAAGTCAAATAGCATTTTCAGCATTATCAAACAATGTTCAGGACGTGATTCTAGATAGGGTACAATGATTTTTAATAGTCAAGTAAAAATTTGTTGACTTCCGAAGTCAAAAAAATATTAACCATTTACACATGCTACGTACTATTTTAAGATACTGATCATGGCGTCGAAACAAAAAACACTTGGATGACTAACTGGATCATGTAAGTACCTACCTGGTCAAAAAAATTCTGCCGCCAAATAAAAAACGCCCAAATTTTACGTATATTACGCAACTCACAGAAGTAATTAACATACTTAAAGTTCAAGTACATTGATGACTGAAAAAAATTTTACCAGGTGGACCACATAATCCAAGTACATATCAACTATGATTAGTTGTCTCATTCTAGCATAAACAACCATGCTCTAATCAGCGCAGAAAACAAAAAAAAATAGTATAAAAGATAAAAATGCAACCAAGTGGTCGTCCGACCACTTGGTTTTATTGGTGCGTGACCATCTAGTGGAACTGCGATGGCTTATAGAACAGAATTTGAATGGACAAGATACCTATCAAGACAAAAATAAGCAAAAAATAATATTTAAAAAAAAAACCTATGCGAACTGTCCAATGCGAACTGCTCTTTTACCTCGGTAAAAAATGGATAGGCTAAGCTTGTGATGGTTGAAATACGGAAGTTGTGACTACGTACGGAAGTTGTGACTAATAAAGAGTTTACGCATATTTCCCGGGGTCGGGGACATAAATTTTGGTACTTTTTACTTAAGCAAAAAAGGTGAAAATCGTTAGGGGGGGGGGGGGTATTCACTACTTGGGTCGAAAAACCAACGCAAAATGTCCCCTATAAAAACCTATGCGAACTGTCCTTTTACCTCGGTAAAGTCGAATAGGCTAAGCTTGTGATAGTTAGAGAAAACGAATAACAGATTTGTGAAATCCTGCACTAAGATGTAAGCATGGACAGGAATCCGTAATATTTAAAGCATATTTACAGTAGAACCTCGTTATAAGATACACCTGGGTCCGGTCCCAAGTTAAATAACTCCCATCAAATTACCCCCTATATAAGATACACATCGTTATAAGATACAGCTGGGGTCGGTCCCTGGGTGTATCTTATAACGAGGTTCGACTGTAGTTTTCTTGTGAGTAACTTCGGGATACAAATGATTTTACTGTCTTCATTGAAATTTTTGAGAAGCACGAACAGTTACAGTATGAGGTGCCACCATTCTCAAAGAACGTAGATTCAGACCTCCGGGCGCTATTTCAAGTGAAAAGTCGATAAGTAAAAATTTGGTGATACTCGGTTAAACCGCCTAACCCTCTCTCTATCCAGCGTCGACTCTTCGAAGACAAAACAGAATTGACTTTAATCAAGAGTAACGAAACAAATTTGACAGACACAAACAAATTTTAGCGCTTAGCTTCCTCTTTGGGCAGAAGATTCAACTGCTTACTCACTTCGCGATCGCTGAGGCTCAGAATGTCTTCCATCACCTTCTTATGACCACTCAGCTGCAAGTCGAGATCTTCGGATAGTCGGGGCTGGCCATGTAGTTGTTGATACGAATGTTTTGCAGCTTTTTGCGATTCTAAAAACAAAACAGTCAGAGTTAGCCAGATAACACTTTTACTTATGACCAAATAGCAGTAGACCATTTTAAGACGAGGGGCAATCAAGGAGTAGTGAATAGAAGAAACAACAAGTTGATTCTGACATTCACTCTGGCTAAAGAAGCCGAATATTTCACAAGAAGTTTCGTTGGGAATTTTACTTGACATCTCAATATTAGACAAAACAATGGTGTCTCAGTTCAATTTGAATTGGAAAAGACACGCTTGTCTTATCTAATAACTGGAGGCAGATGACAGGTGATTAAATTACTTGAAGACTACTGCTGTTCAATAATTTATGGAACTCACCTCTTTGCCTTTTGTCACGCTGTAGATCTTTGCGAAATCGCCGACATCCTCCTTAAGATAAGTAATATGAATTGTAAGTTGTATGCTGAAAAAAAGAATGAATTACCTCTTCTTGATTCCCCCAGACCAAAGCTAAAAAATCAGTTTTAAGAAATAGATAATGAACAGTGAAATAAATTTACTTCACGTACACCTTGCTCATCTTGGACGCTGTCCGTTTGACCAGATTGGCGGCTTTCTTATTGTCGCTCATTTCTTCAGCAGCTGTAATAAATCGTTCGAAAAATTTGTGAAACAGTGATTACGACAGCAAATTTTTTTCATGATACAATTTAAGTTTAATGATTGGAATGACATTTAGCTGCAAGATACGACTGCACAAAGACGTATCGCCAAATTTTTCGAAAAACAAATATACAACGTTCTTTGCGACAGCAGAATGAAAGCACGCTCGTGATTTATGACCAGTTATTGTTCGATGGCTACGAGTGCTCGTACCTGAGCTCGTACTTGCACTTGAAATATCAATATATAACGATTTATAATCTCGACACAGGTATATTTTTTGTAAAAATATAACTGTGGTTGTTCTGAAGGCATCTAGTTTAAAACTTTTCAGAAAAAAGAAGAATTTCTAGGACGAAAAATACAAAGTATCAAGTACGAGCAAGTACGAGCCAAGTACGAGTCCAAACATTGGCTGTAAAGTCGGTGTAAATATGATTTTACGGCCACCACGGCCACGGCCACAATTGTCACCCGACATTTCCAATATTTTTTCAAATCTGTTTTTTGCATTTTTAACGCCCACGAGCTCTATCGATTTTTTTTAGATTTAGGATGTTGACCCAAAATTTTGAAAATGACCTCAAAATTTTCTTTCTCAATTTTTTGGATTTGATATTTAATTATTGTGGTACCGTCGAGGTAATCGGCTACTCACAAGCCAAGGTACTTTGGTTTGGTGGGTAAAACCACATTTTTGTAATTATTAAACCATGTTTGGCGCATGGTTTTGGTAAGATATCATGGTTTTTACAACTTTTAGCTAAATTTAAAATTTTAGAGGCGTACTCTTTCAGGTGGTACCAAGTGTTTTCCACCCGTTTTGGACTGTGGTTTTATTGTATGTCAGACTTTTGTCCTGTTTTCCGGTCCGTTTTGTCCAGTTGCTCCTCACAATTTTCTTATATCGTTTTTTTTGTAGCGACACGCATAGGTTTTGAGACGAGACACTTAACTAAGTTGTCTGTTTTATAGCTTTTCTGAAACTCAGCTTCTATTTGCTCATCGATGTCAAAATGGTTGAGTAAGTTTTATTGTTTTGCAGCTAGAGTTGTCTTTTGCTAAAATTGTTTATCTTAGGGCAGAGAAATTTCCCAGTGTGCCGGAGACGTTGTTGAAGCGTAGAAAGAACCGTGCTGCTCTACGTGCCGGTGCTCTAAAGAACACAGTCAACAAACTGTAGATTGGTATATTTGACAGCTTTCCGTACCTAGCAAGTAATCATTATCTCAATTCCAGATCGACAAGCAGAAGAAAACTGAGATCTTCAAGCGCGCTAAGCAATACCTGGTGGAATATCGCAAGCTACAGAAGACGGATTTGGTATTGAAGCGTGAAGCCAAGAAGGCTGGCAACTACTATGTTCCTGATAAGCCCAAGCTGGCATTTGTGGTCAGAATTCGTGGTATTGGCAAGATCCATCCGCGTTCTCGTAAAGTGCTCCAACTTCTCCATCTTCGCCAGATCACGTTTGCGGCGCTGGCACGAAAGCTAAAATTTTGCCGCCACCAGAAATTTTATCAGTCGGCGTCTAGATTAAGTCTAAGATTAATCAGGAGTTTGAGTCATGCTTCACCACGACTTGAATACAACCGCCGGATACCGCCACCTAAATACTCCTGCTAGGTTACCATGACCAGCACACTATAAATAATATTCAGGTGGACCACCTAACATCCACATAATTTTGATAACCTTTTGTGGGGTCGCCTACCTCGAAAATACCCTTCAATCAGTCTATCTATCTTGCTATTTTGCAGCATTTAATATTTTATTCAATCAAAATGTATTTTGGAGATGGCTGCTAATCCGGAAAATATCCAATCAGGTACCACGGTTTCGATCTATGCAATTGCTGAAGAATGAACACTAACCACATAGCTTTTTTGTCATATGGAATTTTTTTCAAATTTTGAACCACCAGTTACAGTAAATTTATGTTACGATCTTGGCGGTGACACCAGCCGCCCTAAAATGGCCGCCAGCGCCTGGCGGCTCCACCGAGCTTTTGAAAAAAAAAAACCCGCTACCGGCGGTGGCGGCGCCATGGCGGTTGGAGGTGCCGTCGGTGGCGGTGCAACCAGGGTCTCGAAAAATAGGACTTCACATGACTTTTCTTATCACCGTAAACCGGAATTCTGACCATATTGAGGGTTATTTGGGGCGCTTCAGGTAGTTTGGGATGGTCAGACTGGTTTATTGTCGTTTAAAATTATAAATGTACAAAAGCAAAAAAGATAGGCATAAGAAAAGTACAAAACAAAGTCAAATAAGCAGGACTGTGACTGCCACGTAAAATTCGAGATAATTTGAGAAATAAGTTCTAGTCACACTTTTCTGCTTCGTTGTAAAAGGTAAAAACGTAAAAAGTGTGTAGCACTCTTTTCAAAAATTTCTTAATCGCGTTAGACTAGAAAAACTGTATGATCAGAATATAGTCGAATTAGGCCACCGGACATTAAAAACGACCTGTTCATGTAGTGGAGAAGAGTTTGTTTAGGATCCGCATATCGTTAGTTAGAATCCATTCTGGGCCTGTCACATTTTTTCCCATTGGATTCCCACCAAATCTTCACTGGGCTCCCAGTCAGTCCCACCTATTTCCGACTGGATTACCACTATCCCCATCTAATTACCACCAAAACTTCAGTGGATTACCAGCAATTCCCATAGGTATCACAATGGGAGCTCCACTGGGGATTTACTGGGATCCCACTGGGAATTTGTTTCCTGTGTTAAAAAACTTTCAACTGATTGATAATACAACGTATACGGAAGTTTTTGACGAATGTTTTAAAAAGTCAGTAGTTTGTCAGGAAAATTCACTTATTTTTCCGGGCGTTTTCAGATCCAGCCGCTTTGATTCAGTTGCCCTGGATCAGAAATCCAGACAAAGTATTACAGAAGAACTGAGAGTTTAATAAGACCAGAGTTCGTTATAAAGTTTGGTGCAATTTCGAAAACACGCACCCAGTCAATTTCGGAACACTCACCCCATAAATGACCCATGAAGCTTTTTAGAAGAATTGTAAAATTTGAAAAAGATGCAAAAAACTAAAAAAAAAGCAAAATAAAAATATTTGCAAACTATTAGTTCGGGGAACCGAGACAAATTTAGGGGTAGGCGTTCCAAAAATAGGCCTGACGTGTTGATAGAACTGGTTAAAACCTTGTCCCAATTCTCCGTTCTTTATTTTTTTGACTGCAACAATAAGTAGGTGAATTTCACCAAGAGTATTGCTGAACAATAACAAAGCAGAAAAACAAATACTTTCGCACAAAAGTTTTCGATAATGAATTGATTGAGCGAGCATGTCTATCGACTGGCAAATTTTCCGCTGAAACCACCTCTATCGCTTGCACGCGGCTGATTGAAAGCTGAATTTCCACGATACTCACTGGCTGACCCTCTATAACCTGGAATTATTTCACGCTCCTTAAATACTGTAGCAGCCTTGATGAAACTTGACTTGTCTTTACCTAAAACAATTCAATATTGTTTGGAACATGATTTCGCTGCCAAATTTTCAATAACATATGTTTGATCGGCGTTAAGCGAATTGATCACCAAATTATAAAGGCTACATGTTCGAATCCTGGTGATAGCGGATTTTTTGTTTCTTAATAAATACCGTATTTTCTCTAATTAAAGCACCCCCTATAATTAACGCACCCCTCTTTAATTTTGATTAGGATTTAAAAGTTAAGGCCACTTTTGACTGAAAATTTCAGAATTTGAGAGGTTGAAAAATTTGGCGCTACTCGGTTTACCCCTCCCGATAATTTTTAGGCTTCGGAATTAGGCTTAGCTCTTAGGCTTTGGCCTTAGGCTCAGGGCTAAGCCATTGCTAATACCGGCCATTTTATTATAAAAAGTATGGTTTTAGACACCCCTAATTTGATTAGAGAGAATACGGTAAGTAACAAGTCGACCGGTAAGTCTCAGGGTGGTTAAAAAAACCACCTAGTACTTTCCGTAAAAAGGTATCTACCTCCAGAGCCCTGAATTTTGGATTTAGTAAAAAGAAAATTAAAACTATTATGTCATTATTTCGGTGCGTGAACGTTTCAGCACTTTTTTCAAATGAAAAAAAGTGCTGAAAGGCAAAAAGTGATTTTTTTGGAAAAATTGCCTTGGTCCCCCTGTGGTTTTGAAACCACCAATAAGCAAGGTTTCAAAACAACAGGGGGACCAAGGCAATTTTTTCCAAAAAAATCACTTTTTGCCTTTCAGCACTTTTTTCATTTGAAAAAAAGTGCTGAAACGTCCTTTACCATTATTTCGATGTTCTTTTAGTGTCTCAATTCAATTTGAATTGGAAAGACACGCTTGTCTTATCTAATAACTGGAGGCAGATGACAGCTGATTGAATTATTTAAAAGCTACTACATTTCAATAAGTAATGGAACTCACTTCTTTGTCTTTTGCCACGCTGTAGATCTTCGCGAAGTCGCTAACATCCTCCTAAAGAGAAGTAATATGAATTGTAAGTTGTATGTTGAAAAAGAATGAATTACCTCTTCGCGATGCCCACCAGCCAGAACTGAAAAAACCAATTTTAAGAAATAGATAATAAACAGTGAAATAAATTTACTTCACGTAGACCTTGCTCATCTTGAACGCTGTCCCTTTTGACCAGATTGGCGGCTTTCTTCTCGTCGCTCATTTTTTCAGCAGCTGTAATAAATTGTTAGAAAAATTTGTTAAACAGTGATCACGGAGACAATAGTTATTTTCATGATACAATTTTAGTTTAACCCTCTTTTGCCGGCGTCTCGTAGATTCTTCTTTTTAAATAAATTTTTGCATTTTCATAAGACATCCAGGAAGAAAATAACAATGGCCGAAAAAAAATTCCAGAAAAGTTGAATTCTGAACTGGCCAAATTTTGGCCAACCGGCTCGAAGCGGTAAAAATAGTTATGGCGCCAATTTGAAACTGACGCTATTTCGAAGACAATTGTTTGAATTTTTTTAAATTTCGCAATCACTCCCATACAAACCATCAAATGACTCGAAAAATTAGACGTGCAGCGGTATTTCACACCTTTTGCACGTCACTGAGAAGTGATTTCTACATTCGCGCATCTAACGCGTAAAACGCTTGATTTTTCAAAATTTGTCTTCTGTCTCTTTCCTACTATGGCTAACTTAATTTTTGCATTCATTTCCATTTGAAAAAATAATTATGTGGTGAACAGAACGAAAATTCACCACAAAGAGTAATGAAAAAGCGATAAATGGATAAATAGATCAATGGCTTACATAGTTTTTTTTATATACCGCTTTGGGCCGGTTGGTCAAAATATGGCCACGATTATAATTGCTTCAAAAATCAAACTTTTATATTTCTGTACTTGCAATTTAAAATGCGTTGTTATCTGCAGAAATAGTGCTTTTATATTGCATAAGTAAAAGGCATGGTGAAAATGATATTCGTGGTTTACTAAACCAAATAAAGTTATAAAATCATGTAGTAGAAAATGACCGAAAATACAACTTTTGATAAAATTTTAGCAATTTTTCTTAGTCTCTTGTTCAGTCTTTTCACCACTCAAATGATCGCCAACTTTTTCTCTATCTTTTTCAAAAAAACTACGTCTGAATGAAAGAAATTAGTCCTATTTTATATGAATTTTCGAACTGGCCAAAATATGTCCAACCGGCAAAAGAGGGTTAAAGGGGCATGCCCGTGCGTTTCAAAAAGTTAAGGCGGGGACCAGCAATTTTTTGAATCGCTCCATTTTTCAATCGTTTTGCGTCAAATCTGATATTGATGACCTTACGGTACTTTTAAAAATCAGGCAGAAAACTTAAAAAAAACTACACAAGAACAAATGTAAAAGTTTGCCGAGAAAAAAAAGATATGCTGGTCCCCGCCTTTTCTCCGTGTCGGGCACGGGCATGCCCCTTTAATGATTGGAATGACATTTAGCTGCAAGATACGACTGCACAAAGACGTATCGGCAAATTTTTTGAAAAATAGATATACAAAGTTGCTTGCGAAAACAGACTGGAAGCTAGGGATGTTTGCGGGGCGGGACCCGCGCGGGTTGCCTCACACAACATTTTTCAGCAAACACTGGATAAAATCAATTGTTAAAGTAACCAAGCATGAGTCATAATAGAGAAATTTGAAAATAGAAATAAAAAAATAGTACAAAAACATAAAAAATGCAACCAAGTGGTCGTCCGACCACTTAGTGGAACAGCTTATGGAACTGCGATTGGCTTATAGAACAGAATTTGAATCGACAAAGATACCTATCAAGACAAAAATAAGCAAAAAATAATATTTAAAAAAACCTATGCGAACTGTCTAATGCGAACTGCTCTTTTACCTCGGTAAAAATGGATAGGCTAAGCTTGTGATGGTTAAAATACGGAAGTTGTGACTACGTACGGAAGTTGTGACTAATAAAGAGTTTACGCATATTTCCCGGGGTCGGGACATAAATTTTGGTACTTTTTACTTAAGCAAAAAAGGTGAAAATCGTTAGGGGGGGGTATTCACTACTTGGGTCGAAAAAAACCAACGCGAAATACCCCTATAAAACCTATGCGAACTGTCCTTTACCTCGGTAAAGACGAATAGGCTAAGCTTGTGATAGTTAGAGAAAACGAATAACAGATTTGCGAAATCCTGCACTGAGATGTAAGCGTGGACAAGAATCCGTAATATTTAAAGCATATTTACAGTAGAACCTCGTTATAAGATACACCTGGGTCCGGTCCCAAGTTAAATAACTCCATCAAATTACCCCCTATATAAGATACACATCGTTTCAAGATACAGCTGGGGTCGGTCCCTGGGTGTATCTTATAACGAGGTTCGACTGTAGTTTTCTTGTGAGTAACTTCGGGATACAAATGATTTTACTGTCTTCATTGAAATTTTTGAGAAGCACGAACAGTTACAGTATGAGGTGCCACCATTCTCAAAGAACGTAGATTCAGACCTCCGGGCGCTATTTCAAGTGAAAAGTCGATAAGTAAAAATTTGGCAATGCTCGGTTATACCGACTAACCCTCTCTCTATCCAGCGCCGACTCTTCGAAGACAAAAAAGAATTGACTTTATTTGTAATATTTATTGAAAATATGGCGATACTCGACTATCCCATTAACCCTCCTCTGCCCCAGCGTCGACTCTTCGAAGACAAAAAAGAATTCACTTTATTTGAGAGTAACGAAACAGTTTGACAAACGGAAACGAATTTTAGCGCTTAGCTTCCTCTTTGGGCAGTAGATTCAATTGCTCACTCACTTCGCGATCGCTGAGGCTCTGAATGTCTTCCACCACCTTCTTGTAAACGCTCAGCTGCAATTCGAGATCTTCGGGATAGTCGGGGCTGTCAATGTAGTTGTTGATACGAATTTTTTGCAGCTTTTTGCGATTCTAAAAACAAAACAGTCAGAGTTAGCCAGATAACACTTTTACTTATGACCAAATAGCAGTAGACCATTTTAAGACGAGGGGCAATCAAGGAGTAGTGAATGCTAGAAACAACAAGTTGATTCTGACATTCACGCTGGCTAAAGAAGCCGAATATTTCACAAGAAGTTTCGTTGGGAATTTTACTTGACATCTCAATATTAGACAAAACAATGGTGTCTCAGTTCAATTTGAATTTGAAAAGACACGCTTGTCTTATCTGATAACTGGAGGCAAATGACAGCTGATTGAATTATTTAAAAGCTACAGTCAACTCTCGATAATCCGTCACTCTTGATTATCCGTCACTCTCGATTATCCGTCACTCTCGATTATCCGTCACGGCCGGTCCCAAGGGGTGACGGATTATCGAGAGTTGACTGTACTACATTTCAATAAGTAATAGAACTTACTAATTTGCCTTTCGTCACGCTGTAGATCTTCGCGAATTCGCCAACATCCTCCTTAGGAGAAGTAATATAAATTGTAAGTTGTATGTTGAAAAAAGAATGAATTACCTCTTCCTGCCCGCCGGCCCAAAGCTAAAAAAATCAATTTTTGGAAATAGATAATGAACAGTGAAATGAAGTTACTTCACGTACACCTTGCTTATCTTGGACGCTGTCCGTTTTGACCAGATTGGCAGCCTTTTTCTTGTCGCTCATTTCTTCAGCAGCTGTAATAAATTGTTAGAAAAATTTGTGAAACAGTGATCACGGAGACAAAAGTTATTTTCCTGATACAATTTTATTTTTTTGATTGGAATCACGTTTAGCTGCAAGATACGACTGCACAAAGACGTATCGCCAAATTTTAAATTTTACAAAAACAATATACAACGTTCTTTGCTTAAATTTTGGCATCCAAAACCCGTTCCGCAAACCCGCAATAGCCCAAATGGCCATCCCTACTGGAAGCACGCTCGGTGATTTATGACCAGTTATTGTTCGATGGTTGTGTGAAATATTAGCACCAAATCGTCTGTCAGAAACATATTTGATATCGTTAGATAGATACTCTCCTGTCTGCCTGACGATTCAGCTGTTGAACAAGCTGTCGTAAGCATCCGAAGAGCTAAAATATTACTTGCTTATTTATTTTTTCAAAACCTAATCTAATCGACCTTATTTAGTAAACAAATGAGGTGAAAAAATTAAATAAAAAAACAAGCCCTTGCGGACTCTACGGGTGCTTGATACGTGGTTGATGGGGGCTTGATGGGTTAGAGATGCGCGCACTCACTTACCTCAGACATGATTTCGAGAAGCACTGTTGATTTGAAAATGCATACAGAAGCCCTTTTTTCGCCAAGTTCTGGTGAGAAAAAATAAACATTTGATTTATTTTCCAAGTTTATCGTTATAAAAATTGCCGATGACTTGAAGTTACAAAAATTAATAATAAAGATAGTTTAATTTTTTTTAAATAAAATAATAAATGAGATTTTTTTACACGCCGCTGCCGCCGCCGCTTATTTTGACCCGCGCTGCCGCCGCCGCTGCTTTTTCCGCCGCTGCCGCTGTTTTCTGGCAGCCTGCCGCTCATCGCCGCCGCTGCCGCTCTTTTTTTTGCGTGTCCAAGCATGATTAAGTCCTCCGGGATTTTGAGATTTTGGTTCAATTTTGAGATTTTGGTTGCTCAACCAAAATCTGAAAAGTGAAATCAGGAAAACTCGTGGTAATTAAGAAAACGCGGCGCTACTGTAATATACCCCCCCGCCACCAAAAACCGACTTTTTTAGGGATGGTCAAAAACCATTTTTACACAATAATTTCGCCATAAAAGGACCAGAAAAGTAATTTAAATTGGATTGCGGCTGTATTGGGAGGGGAAGGGGAAAATACAGGAACCACTTTTCGAGATGGTTGGGATCCTAAGAGTACTAATTCTCTAAGCGTCTAAGGGTACTTTCAAACCCAGGAACTTGTGGGGCAGGCATAAGTATGAGTACTTTTCATGGACCAAGCAGATCAGCGGGGTGGACCCCGCGGGTTTACACCTTGCCCTAGCACTTTTTGAGTGCTAGGCTGAACTTTTGGATGCAGGGCCCCTGGCCCTAGCACTTTTTGAGTGCTAGGCTGAACTTTTGGATGCTGGGTCCCTGGCCCGGCCTTGTAGAACGAGGAGAAATGCTCTTCGGTGAAAAAGCAAAGATGTTGAACATACTCTTGTTGACTGGGGCTACCGCATAAATAACTCTGGTATGCATGCTTTTTCATGCATCCAGAGTCACTTTCGAGTGATTTGTGTCTAAGGTATGTGGGTGTGCGCATCTCTAACTCTCAAGCCCCGAAGGGGCGCAGGGGGCTTGAGAGTTAGAGATGCGCGCACACACTTACCTTAGACATGATTCCGAGAAGTACACTTGATCATAAAATGCATATAGAGTCTATTTTTGCCACGGCCCGAGTTGAAAAACATGGTAAAGCAGCTAAAAAAAAGTGGCCCCTCTATTATTCCCTTCCCCTCCCAATACAGCGCATAATCCCCTCTAAGCTGCTTTTCTGGTTTTTTTATGGCAAAATTATTGCATAAAAATGGTTTTTAGACACTCCAAAAAAGTCGATTTGGGGGGGGGGGGGTATATTACAGTAGCTTTTTTGGGATGGGGGGGGTATATGACAGTAGCGTCGAAAACGCAAAAAAGAGATTTGCAAAATATTTTCTTTAGGCTAAGATATGAGATTGATATAGGGGGGAGTTATTAGAGAGGGAGGACTTAATGCAGAAAATATGGTAACTCAGATTGAAAGTGAAAAAAGCTTCTTCTAACCTGTCCTAACATACGCTGGCCTACCCTGCGTATACCGTAAAACCTCTATTAATCCGGCCCCTCGACTTTGAGGACCTATATCTCAGCCAGGGAAAACATTTTGCAAACCTGTTTATTGCATTTTCTTAATTCCCACAATATTTCGGGTTCACACCAGGGATGGGAATAGTACTTTTTAAAAAGATTTGTACTTTTCTCGGAACCTCAAATCTTTTTTATTTTTGAAGTTTTACATCAAAATCTTTTTTTTTTCGTTTCAAATGTCAATAAGCACCTGGTAAAATGGCACTTTTTGACAAAAAAATGAACAAGTTGAACTGTTTTTTTGGCTAAACTTACTTTTTTCCAAAAATTTATATTCTCATCCTTGGTTTACACCCAAAAATTTCGAGATCGACTCGAAATTTTCCGGAATTTGAAAGTATTTGGTCTAAAATTATTCAACCCAGGGCACGTAACTCAAAGTTTTGAAAAAAAGTACACTTGGCCAAAAAAAGTACAATTTGGTCATTTTTTGTCAAAAAAGTGCCATTTTATCTAGTGCTTATTGATTTTTGAAAGGCCATTACCGTCTCCGACAACGGTTGTCCCCAAAAATTAAGATTGTTTTCTTTATCGTTGGATTTACGTACGAATTTTTCAAATTGGTTTCTGACAAAACTATGCCTAAAATTAAGTTCTCGGCCTCGTGTTGTTAGAAAACAAGCTCAAAAATCCGCACAAAAGTCGAATGATTAGTCAAAAAATTTAAATTGGCGGGGAAAATTCAAAACAGGTGGCAATGGCCTTTTAAGCACCAAAAAAAAGATTTATTAAAACTTTAAAAATAAAAAAAGAATCTGGGTCCCCAAAAAAGTACAAATCTTCTTAAAAAATTTGTTCTCTGATTTAACCCCATTTATCCCAAAAAGTCAACAAACAAAGACCTTTCATTCCGGAACTGAAAAATGACTAAAATAAAAACAATTTCAGAAATACAAATCAAAAATTTTTAGTTGTGAGAAACACCATAATTTTAAACTTTTAATTTTTGTCACTGTTTTGGCTATATATTATTGTTGGCCCAGAATTTTTATGAGTCAAAACCGTGATTCCCAAATATTTTTGTAATTTACGAAGTTTTTTTGAAAATCCTTGTTTTCATTTAACAGAATATTAAATTCTATGTTAGATGAAGCAAAAATACTGTGTAAACGCTTATTCACCTAATTCGCCTTTCACATATTACCATTTGAAGTCGAAAATTTAAAGGTAAAATTTTGACCATTTTTGCTATAAAATGGTAAAAAAATTGCCTTGGTACCCCAAGCTGATTTTCTCCCTAAATATGAGAAATGTATAAATTTAGGCTAGGCTCAGCAATGGTAGACCAGCGTACATTAGAAAAACCTCGAAAATGTTCCTCGAATATTTAAAAAGTATTTAAATGAAAATAAGAGCCGGCTAAAATTAGAGGGGGGCTTAAATTTTTCAACCCCCTCCCTCCTTGGGGAAGGGGAGGGGGTGGGAGGAGGCTTAAATTAGAGTAAATACGGTATTTTGTTTTCTTGTCTCAAATTTTTTGAAACCGTTTTGTAGCTGAGATTTCTCTTTATCGATTGAGTGGTCAAACATCCTAATAAAAAAATTTCAAGGAAATCACACCAAGTTTGAGGTTAAAGACCATGTTTTTACCTTGTCCCTTTTTACCACTTTTTTACCTCACACTTTGTGTGACTTCCTGAAATATTATTTTTATTAGGGTGTTTGACCACTCAAGCGATAGAGAAAAATCTCAGATACAAAACGTCCACACTAAGGCCCACACCCGAACGAGTATGGGCCTGAGTGCAGACCTAAGCATTTTTAATCTAACTTTTTTTTTAACAGATGATGCTTGTCGATGGCTTTTTTGAAGGCCTGAATCTTGGCTACAAAATGGTACCAAAAGCTGAAAGTTTTTCCCTTTTCCCGCGTTAAAAACACCCCAAATCTCACACTCAGTCCCACATTCATTGTGCAGATTAAATTGTCACTCAGAAAATTCGAATTGGCGCTGAAAAAATTCAATGAACGGAAAACTGCCCTTCTTTGAATAAACGTCAGTGCCCCAAACTGTCGCGGCGCAAAAACATAGTATTTTTCTAAGTATGTTTAATGTTTGACGCATCTTTGCCAGAACGCCGTTCAAAGCCATTTTTTATTAAAGGACGATTTTCCGCTCTTTCGTGTTTTTTTCTTATAGAGCCCCACCTGGAAGAGATTTTACTGCATGAATGAAACTGTTATTCTGGAGCTTTTTTCTGACACGAATCTACCAAGATGCTAGAATCTAAGCTGGATTTTGGTACATAACATTGTTTGACTGAGATGACTGAAGAAACTGCAAATAATTTATTTGCAATAATTTGCATTGCTCATCCATGAATTTATAGCTCTCGCGCATGTTACAGCAATTGAGTTATGGCGGGTACTTTTCATTTTTCTTTTGAGTTAATTAGATGAACAAATCATTTTTTCAAAAGCCAGAAAAATTCGTACGAATATCGATCTGTGGATTGAAGCTTTGACATACCTCACTCCTGAGCAGTTGCTTGCGCTGATACTGCTAGCGGAAAGATATCTTTTGGACAAAGATGCTTCAAGCGCCATCACCCGAAGACTTAAACAGCAATTAGGCAGTATGGATTCGTCTAGGCTCCACAGATTTTATAGAGTTTGTTAACCATAATGATATGTTTCAACTATGCTAACTTGTGTTTCTTAGGTGCAATGTCCAGCCCGCAGATACCGTCTAAGTGATGAAGACTTGCAGGAACTTTATCGTTTTGTGAAGGCAAGTATACAGAAATGAAGAATGAAAAGAGAATTAAATTATTTGTTTAGCGTGAATCAGACGCCATCCAGAAAAGTTAGCAAAAAAAGTTCGATCAAGGACATGCCGTATTCTTTAAAGATTTTCAGACTTATCTCAGATTGGCCAAATATTGGATTGGATCCTGGCACAAGTAGTAGCTCATGACAGTGGTCACCATGTGAGTCAACTTCGAGTCTTTGAGTCGACAAATCGGCACTTTTTTACTGACTGTTAACTGTGAAAAATGCTTAAAAATCTCCCAAGTAATTTTTACAAGCTGAAAACGATTTGTTTATAATAAAATGCTTTACAGTCGAAGCTCTATATAAGGCTCACCCCTTGAGTTCGTTCCCGCCTATGGTCCGACACTTTCTTTATCTCATTTTTGAAGATTTTGGCAGTTTTTTTTTCAGTCTGGTCCTAAATATCGCAAGGATTTCTATTTTGACGACCTCTTTTCAGAAAGCTATAATCTTTTGATCTAAAAAAGCAAAAAACCTTTATAACGCTCTTTTTTTTAAATAGGTGAGCGTTATATGAGGTTTTTGCTTTTTTAAAGAAAAAGCTTTAGGTTTTTGAAAAACGATCAGCATCAAAATCTCAATACTTGCGATATTTAGGACCAGATTGTGGAAATAGAAATGACAAAAGACTTCAAAAATCAGATTAAAAAAGTGTCGGACCCTAGGCGGGAACGAACTTGAGGGGGTGACCTTATATCGAGGCTTGACTGTGATAATACAGTCAAATTAGTAGCAAGTTATACATCGAAAATCTTATATATTCACATTGCAATAATAAAACTCTTTTATAAAATTCGACCGTACATATAATAATTTGAGCACAGAATAGGGTCAAAAAGCGGAGTTGTTTAAGAATATTGCCAGTGTACATTCAAACTTCGATTACACGCCACCCCTAAAAAGTTCGTTTTCGCCTAGGGTCGTTTCTGAATTTTTCTCTAGTTCTGTTTTGACAGTATGGCCCGAAAATTGCAAAGATTCCGATTTCGTAGATCTTTTTTTTTTGAAAACTAAAAATTTTCGCTATTAAATTAAATTTATACGCCATCCCTTTTTGAAAATATGGAGGCGTGTGAACAAGGTATTGATATTTAGACAGCAGAACTTCTTAGTTTTTGAAAAAACGATCAGCGAAATCGGAACGCTTGCGATTTTAGGAACCAGACTGTCAACACAGAACTAGAGAAAAAATTCAAAAATCAGGGTAAAAAATCGTCGGACTCTAGGCGGAAACGAACTTGTGGGGGTGGCGTGTGATCGAGGTTTGACTGTAGCTGCATTTTTTAGAGAGAATCATTTATTTTCATCAAGTTATTGACAAAAGATGCAAAAGAGAGATCAGAGTTCTCATAATGAGAACTCGAAAATTTCCCGCATTTTTTGGCCCATTCTGTGATTGTGTAAATGAAAAAGACTAGAACAGGCAAGCAAACAAAATTACAAAATTAAAAATTGTGTTGTAGAAAATCTGGCAAATAACAAGCAAAACGCTCTAAATTTTACAATAAAAAATAATGAGACTAATTTAGGGCGTAGGCATAAATAATTTTGTCACATTTTGACTTAAAAAATTGATTTTTCTCACTTTTCTTACCGACACACAGAATTGGGACCCTTACAGACTAGACCAATCGAAGACAACTGGTAAAAGATTTCCAAATGAAGGTAAAGCAGACTCTAGGAGTGAAATTTTTTTGAGTGTCCACTACCGTATATTCTCGATTAGAAGGCCCCTCTCTAATAGAAGGCCCTCTCTAATAGAAGGCCCCCTTGAGGACCTATATATCAGCCTAGAAAAAGAAATTCGCAAATCTGCTTTTCGCGTTTTCTTAGTTAGCACGAGCTTACCTGATTCCACTTTTAAAATTTTGGTTGAGCACGCAAAAATCTCAAAATCGACCCAAATTTTTTCCGACTTTTTTAGGGTTGAAAAATAGAAGGCCCGGCCTTCTAATAGAGAATATACGGTATATCGAGTTTTAACTGTATGGAATTCGGGGCTACAAAAAGACGTCCTAAAGTACACTGTCAATGAATGGCCTAAGCATAGGCACAAGCCAAAAAAGACAGCAGTAAAGACCAGGTCGAAAACACTGTCGACATGTAAAAAAACGACTGACATTCGACTCGCTACAAATTGTGACTCGGTACAGCGACTCGCTACAGATTGAATTTTCTATTGTTATGTGGGTACAGATTGTTGTACCAGACCAATTGTTGGCCGCTTCGCGGCCAAAGGATAGGGGAACATGTAGTACATGTTTTTGGGTGAAATGAACAAAAAGTTAAAGTGTAGCGAGTCGCAAAAAGTGTAGCGAGTCGCAATTGTAGCGAGTCGAAGTTTTACCAAAAAAACAGAGTGTTTTTTTATTCCCCGATTTTAATTTGTCAATTTTTATTGAAATTTAAAATTTCAAATTTTTAACCTTATTTTTTCGGCTGTACCTGAAAACACCCGTCAAAATCATCAAATCTCCCGTCAAATTTTAAAAGTTCTCGTTCTCGGTGTATACCATTCAAATTTTTTTGCATAAGCATGTAGCCCTGAATCTCTAGTTTCTGATAAGCTATCAACTAGCTTGAAACAATTTTAAAAAGTGGTAGAACAATTCGTTTAAAAAAAGGTGTAGTTTTGAAAAACTCAATTTTTATCCCGTTTTTCAAAATTGTTTCAAGCTAGTAAATAGCTTATTAGAAACTAGAGATTCAGGGCTACATACTGATGCAAAAAAATAAAAAAATTGAAAAGTATACACTGAGAAGGAGAATTTTAAAAAATTTGGCAGGAGATTTAATGATTTTGACGGGTATTTGATGATTTTGACGGGTGTTTTCGATTTGAGCCTGTTTTTTCAGAGTCATTTTCTTTTGTTAGAAAGCTGAGGTTCTAGGATTTTGTTCGATCTTTACAGATTCAGCTTTTCGCGTCAGAAATTTTGTCTGTCGTAAAACTTTTAATTTTTTCAATCTTTCAATCACTTAAGCCGATGAAAATTCTTGTCACGCTCTCAAAATGACCACATCAGCGTTTACAGCCAAATGCTAACTTTTCTAAAATAATCCAGGTAAGGTTTTTGATTTATTTAAAAGATCAGATTCAGGGCTACAAAAGCATATGATTTGAATATTTTTATAAAAAAGTTTTCGCTATTAAAAATGAACATAATAACTTTGCCTAAACTTAACAGTCACTTGCTAAGATTCCCACAAACTGAACCTGAAGTTTAGAGAACTGGCAGACAAAATTTTTGACGCCAAAAGCTTAATCTGTTAATATCAAACAAAATCCTAGACCCTCAGCTTTCTAACAGAAAAAAGGATTTCCAAAAAAAGATTAAAATTTTGGCGCTACTATAGAATACCCCCCCCCCCAAATCCGACCTTCTAAAATCGCTGTAACTACCCTTGTAAACAACAAGTTTAGACTTAGCCCTTAGGCTTGGGGTAGGCCAGCGTACGGAAGTTGTGACTAATGAAGAGTTTGCGCACATTTTCCGGGGTCTGGGACATAAATTTGGGTACTTTTTACTTAAGTTTTAAAAGGTCGGATTTTGGGGGGGGGTATTCTATAGTAGGGTCAAAATTTTCAATAAAAATTGACAAATCAAAATCGGGGAATAAAAAACACCCTGTAGATCCGCCTGAAAAACAAAAAAATTTGTCTTTTTGGCCAAAAATCAGCCTGCCGAAAATTCTTATTTTGAATAAGCACAAATTTTGAAAATAAGGTAAGATTAGAGATGGCGAATGGGGGGCGGGCGGGATAACGGGACGGGATTTTCGGCCAAAATAAAAACGGGAACGGGAACGGGATTTTGTGTTTGAAAAAACGGGATCCCGGCGGGATCCCACCCGAAAAACGGGATTTTTCTTTTATCGTTAATTTCACAGTAAAAGTGGCCCCAGCGCTTCAAAAGGATGTTTTGACCCTACTATAGAATACCCCCCCCCCAAAATCCGACCTTTTAAAACTTAAGTAAAAAGTACCCAAATATATGTCCCAGACCCCGGAAAATGAGCGCAAACTCTTCATTAGTCACAACTTCCGTATGCTGGCCTACCCCAAGCCTAAGGGCTAAGCCTAAACTTGTTGTTTGCAAGGGTAGTTACAGCGATTTTATAAGGTCGGATTTTGGGGGGGGGGGGGGGTATTCTATAGTAGCGCCGATGTTTTTTATTGAAATTTTCTCACATACATCGATGCAAAATAATTTCAATAACAATAATTCAACTGCGTTAAGACTCTCTTCAAAAAGATTAAAATTTCTGCCTCGCTGATTTTAAGATTACTCCAGTTCTACTGGAGTTGCCGGTGCCGAAGACATTTTGGTTCCCCCCTGTCGTTTTTTTTCATGAAAACAGCTTGGTCACCCCTGTTGCTAAAAAATAATAAAATATTTCTTCTGTTTTGAAATTTTTTGTTTTCTCGAAATGGTTTGTTTTCCGGAAAGTTTCAAAACTCTGGTTGGATTATATTTTAGGGGAGGGGAGGTGCGGTCATAAAAATAATTACTCCCTTGACCGAAAAAATAGGCAAATTAAATATTAAATATTGCCAAATTCAAGCCATTTGCTAACAGTAAAACAGTGCTGCAAATGGTTGCAATCCATTGCTCAATGATTTTTAGCCTAGAAGCCAGTGAACTTGCTTAAAAGTAGAGTGAAAAAATAAAGGAAGTCACAAACATAGCAAACAAGGAATAATCGAATTCACGAAATTTCTGCAAAAAATGAGAATTCACAAAAAAATTCTCTCAAAATTGCTTTTTTAGGACAAAGAGAGTCCACGAATAATTGCTACGATGAAGACATTTCCATAGGTTTGCCCATATTCCTTGTAGGGTATTCTTTAGAGCTATAAGATGTTCAGACCTATCTCAGATCGGCCAAATATTGGATTGGATCCTGGCACAAGTAGTAGCTCATGACAGTGGTCACCATGTGAGTCAACTTCGAGTCTTTGAGTCGACAAATCGACACTTTTTTACTGACTGTTAACTGTGAAAAATGCTTAAAAGTATCTCAAGTAATTTTTACAAGCTGAAAACGATTTGTTTATTATAAAATGCTTTACAGTCGAAGCTCCATATAAGGCTCACCCCTTGAGTTCGTTCCCGCCTATGGTCCGACACTTTCTTGATCTTATTTTTGAAGATTTTGGCAGTTATTTTTTTTTCAGTCTGGTCCCAAATATCGCAAGGATTTCTATTTTGCCGAACTCTTTTCAGAAACCTATAATGTTTTGATCTAAAAAAGCAAAAAACCTTTATAACGCTCACTTTTTTTAAATAGGTGAGCGTTATATGAGGTTTTCGCTTTTTTAAAGAAAAAGCTTTAGGTTTTCAAAAACGATCAGCAAAATCTCAATACTTGCGACATTTAGGACCAGATTGTGGGAATAGAAATGACAAAAGACTTCAAAAATCAGATTAAAAAAAGTGTCGGACCCTAGGCGGGAACGAACTTGAGGGGTGACCTTATATCGAGGCTTGACTGTGATAATACAGTCAAATTAGTAGCAAGTTATACATCGAAAATCTTATATATTCACATTGCAATAATAAATTTCTTTTATAAAATTCGACCGTACATATAATAATTTGAGCACAGAATAGGGTCGAAAAGCGGAGTTGTTTAAAAATATTGCCAGTGTACAGTCAAACTTCGATTAGACGCCACCCCTAAAAAGTTCGTTTTCGCACAGGGTCGGACGATTTCTTTTACCTTGATTTCTGAATTTTTTCTCTAGTTCTGTTTTGACAGTATGGCCCCGAATATTGCAAAGATTCCGATTTCGCAGATCTTTTTTTTTTTTTGAAAAAACCGAAAATTTTTCGCTATTAAAATAAATTTATACGCCACCCCTTTTTGAAAATATGGAGGCGTGTGAACAAGGTATTGATATTTAGACAGCAGAGCTTTTTAGTTTTTGAAAAACGATCAGCGAAATCGGAACGCTTGCGATTTTAGGAACCAGACTGTCAACACAGAACTAGAGAAAAAATTCAAGAATCAGGGTGAAAAAAAATCGTCGGACTCTAGGCGGAAACGAACTTGTGGGGGTGGCATGTGATCGAGGTTTGACTGTAGCTGCATTTTTTAGAGACAATCATTTATTTTCATCAAATTTTTGACAAAAGATGCAAAAGAGAGATCAGAGCTCTCATAATGAGAATTTGAAAATTTCCCGCATCTTTTTGGCCCATTCTATGATTGTGTAAATGAAAAAGACTAGAACAGGCAAGCAAACAAAATTACAAAATGAAAAATTGTGTTATAGAAAATCTGGCAAATAACAAGCGAAACGCTCTAAATTTTACAATAAAAAAAATAATGAGACTAATTTAGGGCATGGGCATAAATAATTTTGTCACATTTTGACTTAAAAAATTTATTTTTTCACACTTTTCTTACTAACACACAAAATTGGGACCCTTACAGACTAGACCAATCGAAGACAACTGGTAAAAGACTTTCAAATGAAGGTAAAGCGGACTCTAGGAATTTTTTTTTGAGTGTCCACTATATCGAGTTTTAACTGTATGGAATTCGGGGCTACAAAAAGACGTCCTAAAGTACACTGTCAATAAATGGCCTAAGCATAGACACAAGCCAAAAAAGACAGCAGTAAAGACCAGGTCGAAAACACTGTCGACATGTAAAAAAACGACTGACATTCGACTCGCTACAAATTGTGACTCGCTACAAATTGTGACTCGCTACAAATTGTGACTCGCTACAATTGCGACTCGCTACAGATTGAATTTTCTATTGTTATGTGGGTACAGATTGTTGTACCAGACCAATTGTTGGCCGCTTCGCGGCCAAGGGATAGGGGAACATGTAGTACATGTTTTTGGGTGAAATGAACAAAAAAGTTAAAGTGTAGCGAGTCGCAATTGTAGCGAGTCGAAGTTTTACCAAAAAAACAGGGTGTTTTTTTATTCCCCGATTTTAATTTGTCAATTTTTATTGAAATTTAAAATTTCAAATTTTTAACCTTATTTTTTCGGCTGTACCTGAAAACACCCGTCAAAATCATCAAATCTCCCGTCAAATTTTTAAAAGTTCTCGTTCTCGGTGTATACCATTCAAATTTTTTAATTTTTTTGCATAAGCATGTAGCCCTGAACCTCTAGTTTCTGATAAGCTATCAACTAGCTTGATACAATTTTAAAAAGTGGTAGAACAATTCGTTTAAAAAAAGGTGTAGTTTTGAAAAACTCAATTTTTCTCCCGTTTTCAAAATTGTATCAAGCTAGTAAATAGCTTATCAGAAACTAGAAATTCAGGGCTACTTGCTAATGCAAAAAAATAAAAATTTGAAAAGTATACACTGAGAAGGAGAATTTTTAAAAATTTGGCACGAGATTTGATGATTTTGACGGGTGTTTTTGATTTGAGCCTATTTTTTCAGAGTTTTTTTTTGTTAGAAATTTTGTCTGTCGTGAAACTTCGTAAAACTTTTAATTTTTTCAATCTTTCAATCACTTAAACCGATGAAAATTCTTGTCACGCTCTCAAAATGACCACACCAGTGTTTACAGCCAAATGCTTACTTTTCTAAAATAATCCAGGTAAGGATTTTGATTTATTTAAAAGATCAGATTCAGGGCTACAAAAGCATATGATTTGAATATTTTTATAAAAAAGTTTTCGCTATTAAAAATGAACTTAAATAACTTGCTTAAACTTAACAGTCACTTGCTAAGATTCCCACAAACTGAGCCTGAACTTTTGAGAACTGGCAGACAAAATTTTTGACACCAAAAGCTAAATCTGTTAAGCCGCTTTCACAATGGGTCTGGGACTGAGTGCGCGACCCGGCTTCCTTTTCGCTGTAACTTTTTTCTTGATTGCGAAAAAAAATTCTGTTAGTATCATTTTGTAGCTGCGATTCAGGGCTTCAACATGAGCCATTAAGAATTAACATGTAATCGTAAAATTTTAGATAAAAATGCCCAGTCGGACACTGAGTCTGACACTAAATCGGAGACTCAGACCGAGTGTCAGACTCAGTGTCAGACTGGTCATTTTTATCTAAAATTTTACGATTACATGTCAATTCTGAATGGCTCATGTTGAAGCGCTGAATCTCAGCTACAAAATGATACTAAAAGAATTTTTTTCGCAATCAAGAAAAAAGTTACAGCAAAAAAGAAGCCGGGTCGCGCACTCAGTCCCAGACCCATTGTGAAAGCGGCTTTAATATCAAACGAAATCCTAGACCCTCAGCTTTCTAACAAAAAAAGGATTTCCAAAAAAAGATTAAAATTTTCAATAAAATTGACAAATCAAAATCGGGGAATAAAAAAACACCCTGTAGATCCGCCTAAAAAACAAAAAATTGTCTTTTTGGCCAAAAATCAGCCTGCCCAAAATTCTTATTTTGAATAAGCACAAATTTTGAAAATAAGGTAAAATAAATAATATGGTAAGCATTAGGAAAAATTGAATACAGGCAATTTAACGATTACCTCTCAAGTTCGGTCCCGCCTAGTGTCCAACACTCTTTTTAGTCCGATTTTCAGAGTTTCTCTTCAGTTTCGGCTCAAATAGAGGTTTTTGAAGAAAATCGTAAAATTTTCAAAAACAGTTGGCCAAAATGAAATCCTCATTATTTTTAGGTCTAGACTGACCAATAAAAATTGGCTAAAAAGCGTCGCACCCTGAGCGGGAACGAACTTGACATGTGCTCGTTTATTCGATCGTCGACTGTATTTTAATTCTAACAAAACTACAAGTTCTATAGTCGTTATAAAGTGGGTAAAAACCTGAGAAATAAAAAATCTTAAAATGTGGCCTTGTAGTTGTTGTTGACCATATGTATTGCATATGTGAGAATAACTATTTGGTCTTGACATGTTCCCCATCTTTTCCATCAGAGTGTAATGGTTGGAGTTCGTGTTGGCCGCTGGTGCCTTCCGCTTCTTCAATAGTCTCTTGAAGAGCCAGACCTTTAGTTTCCGGCAAAAATAGAAGGGCCATTATAGCAGCAAGAATGCCAAGGGTGGCAAATGGGATGATCATAGCTTTTTTGCCAGCTACTTCTACCTGAATTTATGTAATTTTTAATGCCGGCGTCTTAAACGCCGGCGTTTAACAAACGCCTGCGTTAAGCCGGACGTTAAGCATTAAGCCGTCTCGAAATTGTCACATATATGCCGGCGTCTAACAAACGCCGGCGTTTCCGCCGGCGTTCATTAAGCGCTTTTTAACGCCGGCGTTAGAACAATCCTGGTTGTGAAACGGTCAATTGACTGGCCAATTTCACAACTGTAGGTTATATCCTGCCGAACACTGTTTAAAACATCGTAGGGACAATACTTTTTCGGCACAAAGATATCCAAAACCACATGGTGATCAGTAGAGTTGGCCCGGAATTTTTTGAGTCAAGACCGCAATTCTCAAACATTTTTGTAATTTTTTCAATTTTTCCAAAATATTTAGTGTCATTGTGCACATTATTGAATTCTTCGTTAGATAACAAAAAAATTATGTAAAACGTTTATTTACCAAAGTTTACCCTTAGGAGATGAAAATTGCGGTCGAATATGGACCGGAATTCCGACCGGGAATGGACTGAAATTTTGGCACTATTCCATTGTACCCCCCCCTCCAAAAAAGCTATTCCGGTGTACCCCCCCCCCCCAAAAATAATGACCTATTCCATTGTACCCCCCCCCCCCCAAAACCAACTTTTTTATATGCACTCAAAAACCATTTTATGTAATAATTTTGCCATAAAAAGGCCAGAACAGCCATTTAAATAGGGTTCGTCTTTTTTCATCTTCAGGGTGGTAGTAACAATCAACGGATAAAATCCGCGGATAGAAATATCCGCGGATAAAAAACCGTAGTAACAATCACGGATAGAAATATCCGCGGATACGGATAAAATCCGCGGATTTATCCGCAGCTGAGGATAAATCCGCGGATATATCCACGGATTTATCCGCGGATAAATATTGGTATTTTTATTTTTTTCTATAATTTCGTCTCTTACTACTTTTCTGTTTGTTCAAAATTATTACAATGTTTTATTCATACTTTTTCGTGTTTACTATATATAAGAAAGTAAACGATTTATGCCTAAATTAATCATTTTCTCAATCAAGAAAAAAAGTTTTGCACAATATGGTTTCGATAAGTGTTTCTACTATTACTGTAAGCCATGTTGGTGATATTTATGTCTGGTTGATTCTCTTCAAAATCATCTTCTATCCCATCAAAATGTGGCTGTTTCAAATCAATAGCAATGTTGTGCAAGACTGCAGAAGCAACTATAAAGCTAGACACATTTGCCAAATCTATGCGCAATTCTCCATGTAGGCTATGAAATCTTCTTTTCCACCTGCCAAAAGCTTGTTCAACAAGGACTCTGGTCTTAGCATGGGCGCAATTGTAACTCAAATGACAAATAAAATTACCGTATTTTCTCTTATTATAAACTGGTCTCTAATTATGACTTTGAGAGTCTGTATCTCAGCGCAGAGTGAAAATTTCGCAATATTTTCGCCTTTTCTTGGCTCCCACGGGTTCTGCCGATTCTGCTTTTTAGTTAATAAGCGTTTAAAAGCGCTTCTTCAAAAAAAATTCACTATTTAAAAAATCAAATGTCTGATAAATTGTTGCATAACCCTTAACAAAAACCCGTGACAAATTAAATTAGAAAACACCTTAATTTTACTAATTTTTCACGCTATTTTTTTTGTAAAATCCATATCTCAACAAATACCTATTCGATAAAGAGGTCTGTAAAGTGGGTTTTCTAGCTCTCTATTTGCGCCACAAAGCAGTGCTAAGAGAACGTTAAACGAATAAATCCACAACCAAACATTTAATTTAAATCATTTTTAATTATGAAAAAGCATTTTACCCTGTTAAATTCAGCAAATTTGTTTGATTATTTCACATCCGAAAAGCATATGTCGAAGTTATTAATTAAAATAAATGGTGTAATCTCAGTAATCACTTGCTCGGTAGTTGACCTAATTAGTTTCTGTTTTAAAAGGCAAAAAAGGATCAAACATCTTGTATTTTTCAGGAGTAAATTTCGTTATTGACTTTTTGCATAAAAAGAGTTAAAAGTTGAGATCTCGTATTTTGCGTTAACTAAATATTAAATCCTATGTAAAAATTATCCTACAGTTTTTATGAACAGCACTTGCATTAAGGGAAGCTGCTAAAACTGGCGGTGGTTCTCCTAAAAAGACTGGTAGCTCTGCTATCAGCATGATCAAGGACATGTTTAGTGATAGGCCATCTTTCGCCGGCGTCCCATCTGGGAAAGAGACGTCATTGTTTCAGGAAACGACCGAGGTTAATTTTCGTATCCGTGTTGTGCATTTCATCAAAGAAGAATAATAAAAAAGTTCAGACTGTCAAAAAAATGTTGAGCAGAACCACTAGTGCTATCTCAAGCACATCTACTGTAAAAAGCTTTGCGAGTAGTTCTTAATTGTCTAATCGAGCTAAGAGTCAAGAGGTGCAGGTGCCTGTTAAGCCTTCCAACAAAGCAGTGCCTAAACAACAACTCGCTAAGCTGCAGCAAGATGTGCTGCAACAAGAGCTTCAAAACTCAAAAAAGTTGGATGGTGTTCTTGATAAAGCTAAAGAATTCTTCAATCTAGGCACGCAATTTTTCAAGAAACATTTGGATTATATCCAACAAGAGGAAGAAAAAAAATCAAGATGTACAAGATTGAATCATTTTCTCTTTGTTTTAACCTTTTTTTTTTAATTTTACTTATGTCTTTAAATGTCGCTTGCTTTGAACTTTGTTTTAAGTCTGCTTTAAAAGTACTTTTATGCTAAAATACTGTTATAGCAACAAGACATGTGTTTATAGTAGTTTGAAGACCACCTCGTAATGTATTAAAGCATATTAATATTTTAAAAGATTTAAAAAAACAGAACAAAAAAAATTATCCGTGGATTTATCCTGCCCCGACCAGGCTAAGGATAAAATCCGCGGATACGGATAAATATCCGTGGATATTTTATTGTTACTACGGATTTTATCCGCGGATGAATATCCGCGGATATTTATCCGCAGATACGGATAAATCCGCGGATTTTATCCGCGGATATTTGATTGTTACTACGGATTTTATCCGCGGATATTTATCCGTATCCGCGGATAAATATCCGCGGATTTTTTGATTGTTACTACCGATTATCCGTATCCGCGGATTTTATCCGAGGATACGGATTTATCCGCGGATATTTCGATTGTTACTACCACCCAGAGGGTATTATTTCTTTGGTAAATAAGCGTTTTAGACAATGTTTTTAGCCCTTCTAACGCAGAATTTAATACTGTACAGAATGAGACCAAAGATTTTTTAAATTGAAAAAATTAGAGCTATGCCTCTTTTGTACACTGATTAACTGACCAGCCACATAGCAATAAAGCTAGCCATAATAGCACCAATCCTCGCCATCATGGAACAAACACCCATAGCGGTGTTGCGAATAACGGTGGGGAAAAGTTCAGGCGTGAATGTGTAGATGGTTGCATAAGTACAGGTGATTGCTGCTTTGGCTACAAGAAATTGGAGCAGGGTGATCAGCCAGTGCACTAAATATCAATCCTTTTTATAAAAACCAAGCAAATTTAGTACAACCAACCATCAGCACTGAGCACTAAACTGGAAAGGGCACAAGCAGAGGCAATCAGATAGCCACCAGCTAACAAAGGTTTTCGACCAACTTTGTCCACCAACAAAAACACAATTAGCACTGCTGGGATTTCTGAAATTATTTCGTATTATTCTAATGCCTAACGGCTAGAAAATATAGGCTGCGGATTTTTATTTAAAGTCTGTGAGAAAAAAGCGTCGCAGCGGGTTGGATAATGTGTATGAAATTTTGCCAAAAAGACGCACCCATAAGTCCTCCAAAGATAAAGTTGACATATAGATTGCCTCCCAACACATTTGGGTTCATGCTCAAACCATAGTAGACCATAGACACCACTGGCCTGAAAAAAATAAATTAATTTAGAGTATTATATTACTTTACACTACAACGACATACCAGCAGAAGAAGGCCACCAAAGAGATCTTTCGCAATTTGGGTGTTCTCAACAGATCGAGAAAGTTGTGCTTGCGATTGTGAATGGCTGCTTCAGTCTTGGGGGATTCGGCATTCAGAGTCAGCTCCATTTCATCCCACCATTGGGCTGGAAGTGTGGTTTTGTTGGCTCTGGCGACTCGTTGCAGGATGGCATCTGCTTCGGCATACCGCTTCTGGGAGACCAACCAACGAGCACTTTCCGGGATGATCCTTAAAATGATACTTAAAATATAAATTTATTCGTCGGAATTACGTCAAATAATTACAGTCAAACCTCGATAATCCGCCACCCCAAAAGTTCGTTCCTGCCTAGGGTCCGACACTTTTTTACCCGATTTCTGAACATTTTTGCTAGTTTTGACAGTCTGTTCGCTATCCCTATTTTCAAAAAAGGGTGGCGGTTTATCGAGGTTTTGCTTTTTTAAAATAATTTTTTCATAATTCTGAAAAACAATCTGCAAAATCAGAATCCTCACGAAATTTGCAACCAGACTGTCAAAACAGAACTAGCAAAAATGTTCAGTAATCTGGGTAAAAAAGTGTCGGACCCTAGGCGGGAACGAACTTTTGGGGGTGGCGGATTATAGATTTTTGACTGTAATTAGTTTGCAGATTTTTGACCCGCAAAAAAATTGAAGGGTGGATTCGGAAGAGGTGTGGGACATGTTTATTTTAATTGAAACCAAATAGTATTTTTTCTCTTTATGGTAGCCTAAATGAAAGCCTAGAGACTTGGCTACATGTTAGCTCTAAAGCGTATTCATTTGTAGACAAGAGTCAGAAAATATAAATCCAAGCAATCAAATAAAACTCCAAAAATGATGAATTTTGAGGTGAAAAGCAACTCTAAGCTGGGTTTAGGTCTATAGATCAGTTTTAGTAGCTAAAAAATCGTGCGCAGATATTCTGGTTGGATAGCCAAGAGCTTGAAAATCATTTTGATGCCCAAGTTGTATTCAAATTGTGGGGCAAATAGAATAAAAAAAGGTATGCAGCCAGTGGTACTCGAACCTGTGACCTAGGCAATAAATGTCCTTCCTTCTTTCGAAGTTAAAGTCAACTCACCACCAATAAGCAATGAATAGCAGGGCAGGTAGAGCAATGGCAGCCTGCAAGGCGAAAATAAAATAGTTTTATAGTCCGAATCTCGAGCAGCACAAAGTTCTTACTTGGAGATGAGTGTAATCGCGCACAAAGTAGGCAATAGCACCCAATATGACTTGTCCAAATGAGAAGAACATTCCCGTAAACACAGCAGCTATTTTTCGTTTGGAGGGACCCACAAGTTCCATGCCGATTACTACTGCAATCACGAAAATTCCTATAATATTTTATATTTCAAAATATATAAAGCAACTCAAAAAAGTTTCAGCAACCTGGATGAGCACAGCCCACCGCTGCTCTCAGAATGGAATAAGTAATCCAGTTGGGTGCCAGTGCCATCCCCAATCCAGCAATGATTTGGATGATGATGGCCAGGAAGAACACTTTCTTCCGACCAATCCTGAAAATATGATCTATAAATAGTAATAATTCATGGCCAACACTCGGTTTAACCTTCCCAGTACGGATCGGGACAAGTGTATATTTTGATAGAGCACACCCATGTTGCAGGCAAAAGTGGGCATTGAAGGCACATATAAACGCACATTAGTTGAACTTTTTTCTTTACTTAACCTGATTCACTAGATAATAACTCACAAATAATGATATATTCGTGCTCTTAGTTCCCAATTTTCTTTGAAAACTGCCCGTAAAATTCAAAACCACTCCTTTAAAATAGAGTAGTTCACGGTCGGTTAACCGACCCGGTCGGTTAACCGACCGACCGGGTATTTGGCCAAAAAAAAACTGACCGAAAAACCGGGTACAAAAAAACCGGGAAAACCGAAAACCGGGTACAGCAAAATTTCGGTTAATTTACGACAAAAAAAAACGAAAACCGGGTACAAGCCGGTTAACCGACCGAAAAAAAACTGAAAAACCGTAACCGAAAACCGGGTAGCCAAAATCCCGGTTAACCGAAAACCGGGTAAGGCCCAATTAACCGACCGTGAACTACTCTACTTTAAAACAATTTAGGAAAGAGTTATATCCTTCGAAGAAGTTAGAACCTTTTCGGACCTTATCGAATTTCATCTTCTTTAAAACCTTTTTTCACGTTGGATTTTTAATTTTTCACCTTTTTTACTTAAGTAAAAAGTACCCAAATTTATGTCCCAGACCCCGGAAAATATGCGCAAGCTCTTTATTAGTCACAACTTCCGCACGCTGGCCTAACCCCAAGCCTAAGGGCTAAGCCTAAACTTGTTATTTGCAAGGGTAGTTACAGCATTCTTAAAAGGTCGGATTCTTGAGGGGTATTCGCTACTAGCGCTAAAAAATCTTTCAATTGATTGGAAAAATTTTTGTGAACAAAAGTTTTTGACGAAGGAGGAGATTCATCAAAAGGAGATTCATTTGTCAGAAAAAATTCAATTTTTTTGGCCGTTTTCACATCCAGCCGCTTGTATTCAGTCGCCCTGGATCAGAAATCTAGTCAAAGTATTGCAGAAGAACTGAGATTTTCAAATACGATCAGGATCCGTTATAAAGTTTGGAGCAATTTCGCAGCACGCACCCAGTCAATTTCGGAACACCCACCCCATAAATTTGACATTGGTCGCCCAATGTGATTTTTTTTGCAAAAAATATTTCTCTATAATGGGAGAATTGTAAAATTTAAAAAAGATGCAAAAAACTCGAAGAGAAAGAAAAATAAAAATGTTTGCAAATTATTAGTTCGGGGAACCGAGACGAATTTCAGGGGTAGACGTTCCGAAAATAGGCCGGAAGATTTGATAAAACTGGTCAAAACTTGTCCCTATTCCTCGGTTCTTTATTTCTTTTGACTACAAAAATAAGTAGTTGAATTTCACCAAGAGCATTTGCTGAACAATAACAAAACAGAAAAACAAATACATTCGCACAAAAGTTTTGGATAAAGAATTGATTGAGCGAACATGTCTATCGACTGGCGAATTTTCCGCTGAAACCACCTCTATTGCTTGCACGCGGCTGATTGAAAGCTGAATTTCCACGATACTCACTGGCAGACTCTCTATAACCTGGAGTTATTTCACGCTCCTTAAATTCTGTAGCAGCCTTGATGAAACTTGACTTGTCCTTACCTAAAACGATTCAAGATTGTTTGGAGCATGATCGCTGCTAAATTTAAATAAAATTTGATCTCCTGGTAAGAAGTGGTTAATTCTCCGAGATGAATCGCAACCCAGATCTCGATGATCAAGCGAAATATGCAGGTGATAAAAAAATTTCCACCGATCAAAAAGGGGCCTCAAACTTTACTATGATGGTATTTCAAAAAGAATCTTTACTGGCTCATACAGGGTGCTTCAAGAAATTCGCTCTTTTTGAAATGGAACAATTTTTTCCATGAGTAGTTTTCGAAATTTTGTTTTCGCCAATCAGTATATAATGTCGAAAACACGATTTTGGTTGGTCCGCCCTGGTTCGGTACTGGGGATGCTTTCTAAACGGGCAACGGCCGAACCGCAGAGGGAACAAGAGTAAATCGTGTTTTTGATGTTATATACTGAATAAATATTGCCGACCAGAAAAAATCGATTTGCGAAAACATATTTTTAAAAACACCCTATGAAAAATTGGAGCATCTAGGCCTTTCCCCCCACCAGTCAACTCGGTCCTACACCCACCAGTCAATTTAGGTTGGGAGACCAAGGCAATTTTTTTTCATTTTTCAGTAAAATTTTCAGGCATTGGTCCCCAAACTAAATTGACTGGTGTGGGTAGGACCGCGTTGACTGGTGGGGGAAAGGCCGAGCTTAGCCAAAAAATTATAGCAAAAATTATATTTCAAAACCAGCGAATTTCTAAAAAACACCTCGTATTTTCGACATCGCGATTCAGTTTTTTATAACTTCGATCTCACTATTAAAAAAGCACACTAAAGCTAAATTCACGATGAGGAAGCTGTTTGCGGATGCTAAACTAGACTTTACACTTAAAAGTGACCATAACTTCTATTTAATTTTCAAAAATTTTATGTTGGTACCATTTTGTCGCTGAGATTCAGGGCTACCCGACGAGCTATTGATAAAGAAGATGTCGTAAATAAAATAAGGTTTAATAGAAAGAATTTGCTCAAGTAACGTATACGCATTCGGATTCGAGTTAAGATTATTATTGGGTGGATTCTTAAAATTTCATCTGAATTTTCGAAGCGATAACTACTTAGTAAACATTTCATCTGGTAGCCCTGAATGTCAACTACATGATGTCAGCAACTGCTTAAGTAACTCGAAACCATAAACCGCACCAACTGAATGATTTCGGGTAAAAAAATTTAATAAAGGAAACACGATATTTGCTTAGTGTGTCTTAGACATAAATTGGGGTACTTTCTACCTAAATTGAAAAGTGAAAATCATTGAGTGATAATATGTACTGGGATCAAAAGTTTGAATGATCGATGAAAAAGAAAAATAGAAAACGTACTCTCAAACATAGGGCAATCAATTTCGATATGAGGCGACGACTCCTTATTGTTGCATATTGGGCATCCCGAACGCTTGCTAAATCGAGGGCAATTGACTTCACCTCTGTCGAACATGCTAAAAACAGAACAAAAGTTGACAAAACAGAACGCCTCAGCGAAAACTTTTACTTATGGGAAGTACTAGTAGCGCCCAGCCATTGACAGAAGTAGCAGACGATTCTGTTGTCTTCAGCGTGGAACACCTGATTCTCACTCGCTGTTGACTTCTTGCGCCAATTACCGTCAGAATGAGCCATCGAGTTTCGGGGTTCTGGAGGCACGACCTAAAAAGATTTATGGAAAAATAAAAGTTTCGTGGAAGAATGGGTGTAAAATATTACCACAAGCTGAGAATAGTAACAACATCCGCGATCAAACCGAACCAATGTTCCAGTTGAGTAAATCGGTTGATCCACGCTTTGAAATGGGGGCCGACGCCTGCTATCCTGCGAATAAACCATCGAATGTAAATGCGAGCTTCAGAATATTTGATGCGAACGCCACTTGCCGAAATAACTGAAATCGAAGAGAAGAGAAATTTTATTTTAAAAATAATGTAAATTTACAAGGTACAAAAGGCGCCTATCGGTGCCTCTGTCGTCTTTACCTAGATATTTTCTCAAGAGAAACTCCTAATTTTCATCTTCAAGGAGCAAAATCTCAGATCTTTTTACAGCAATTTTCAAATCTGAATGTCAAAGGTTTTCCGCCATTAAAGGGGCATGCTCGCCGCCGATGGGAGTATTTTGAAAGGCGGGTACCAGCCAGTGATCTCAATAGTCAGAGGCAGAATGATTTTTTGAAATTTAAATGTTTTTTGTCTCGAACGGAATTAGAAATTTGACAGTGATTTTTAATGCAAAATACAGTTACTAAAGAAAAACGAATCTGATGTCAGAATTGCAAGTTTGCAAATATTTCTTATCAAAATGAATTTTGAGGCAATTTTCGGAACGACCTGCGACTCGCTACAAATTGTGACTTGCTATAGTTTTTCAAATTGGCGCGTTTTGGTGCTTAGTCTGGGACACACGTTTGAGTCCGTCCTAACGTGCGCTGGCCTATCCTTGCCTGAGCCTAAGGCCTAAGTTAAAAAAAGTTAAAAGAACATGCATAAAAAAGCCAAAAAATGAAATTAAAAAATTCAAAATTGTAGCGAGTCACAATTTGTAGCGAGTCGCAATTTTACCAATTTTCGGGCTCTTCTTTACTATTACTAGACAGTCTATTTTTTTGGGTTTCAACTTGTTTTTTACTCAACAAACCTTGGATTCTGACACTGAATTCATGTTCAGCGTTATCGATTTGCTTACATGAATCCGGTGTCAGAATCCAGGGTTTATCTGGTAAAAAACAAGTTTTTGCAAATCCTAGTTCCGACTTATATATTAATTGTGCGCATTTTGTCACAATTTTATGATAAAGTGTTGCTTCAATTTGTACGAAAATAACCGTCAGATTTTGCTATAAATTTTGTTGTAAAAATTTAGCTAGATATTTTATGGACATGGAAAGTCAGAGTAGAACATTTGGAAAGTCCCTATTCTAGCAAAGAAGTGAGGATTTATCTCGACTTTATGAATAAAAACAGGCTAAGTTTAGTATTTTCAAAAAGCTGAACTCCTGCGGATCATTTTAGTATATTATGAGCGACGGTGTAGTGTGACGATAATTGCGCACCACTTGAAAACCTAAAAATAATTAGTTCACTTTTTACCATGACAATTTGTTACCTAATTTGTTTTTAGACCACATCATCACGGTGCCGAGAAAAAACGATGGGCACCATCGTGTTCAGCATGAAATTTGAGTCAGAAATCTCAATTACGCCGCTTGGGAGCCGGAGTGTTAACATCCTCAAAAAATTTCCTCCACAAATTTTTTACCTAAAAAAGTCCTCGGAGAATGAACTTCACAAATGGTTTGAAACTATTTGATCATTATCCATCATTTCAACAATCAATAAAAAACCTTTGAGTATTTAAAACAAGATAGTAAAAAATTGAGAAAAATATTGATGGAAAAGGGCTTACAAAAGGGCTTTTGTTAGGCAAAAGAAAAAAAAGGCTTAGGCAGAAATTTTTGCAAAAATCATTGTGCAAGCGCTGAGAATGGCCTAACCGACACTGACCTCCGATAATTCTCCCACCGGCAACAGCTCTTCAACATCCTCGCACCGGTAGCGGCAAAAAATTTAACTGTGTCAAAGAAGTTTTTGAAAAAAATTAGGAAAACGGTGAAAGCGTCTAAATGATACATTTTAACTTCGACAGCTCATTGCAATACCTTTTTTTCAATGTTCACAGCATTTGTTTCATTTTTTTTAGATTTAGATTGATTTTATTCGCTTTTGATTACAGTCGACGCTCTCTATAACGACTCGCTTTTTATAACGATCTGGAAAAAAAGAACTATTTGTCCAGAGCTAAGTCATTCAAGTCAAAATGACGCTCTCTATAACGACTCGGTTTAGCCGGTCCCTTGAGAGTCGCTAGAGAGCTTCGACTGTACGCACACTAAATCTTCGAGCTCGATTGATTAATTTTGATTATGAAATTAAATTCTGTGAAGTTTGCTGAATGCGATTGATTATGGAATCGAATATAAATGTCGAAAAGATTTAAAACGATTATTGATATCAAAAAAGGCCTTTTCATTTGATTTCAATTGATTACAAAATGTAATCATATAACGAATTGATTTGAATTGATTACGAGGGCTGTAGTAACAATAGTAGTAACAACTTCCGTGGCTAAAAGTGGAAATTCTTGGAGTTCAGTCCACTTTTTGAAAAGCAGTTTTTTTAGACAAAAAAAAAGAGAAGTTTTATCTTCAGATTTTATTACAATCATCTGAATCGCTCATCGGTAACCAGAGCTAGCACTAAATGCAAAAAAAAATATCCGCAGCTGCGGATATTTTTTGGACCTGTGAGGCTAAAAATGAAATTTATCGTACAGGTTCGAACTGTTTGTGATTATGTTCCACTAAGTTTGTAGCCTAGGTTATAAAGAACATTTTGGTAGTTTACAAAAGTATTTTTGGCTGTACAGTCGACTCTCCCAATAACGAACCCCTGAACAACGAACTCTCCCAATAACGAACCCCCTGAATAACGAACTCTCTCAATAACGAACACCTAGAGCCGGTCCCCAGGGGGTTCGTTATTGGGAGAGTCGACTGTACCAAACTTAAAATATGACCAAAAGTGTCTCTAAATATTGAATTTGAAAAATTAGCCGAGGATCATAGTTGCAGAAAAATACAAAATACCAAAAGTCATACAAAAATTTAAAGCCAAAAACACTTTTTTCAACTACAGTCAAGTCTCGATTTAACGAAACCCCGATTTAACGAAACTCTTGATTTAACGAACCTTTTTTTGGTGGCTATTCAGCCACCGATTAAATAAAATGACTAAAAGAAGCTCTCGATTTAACGAAACCTTCGATTTAACGAACATTTTTGGCGGTCCCCAGGGGTTCGTTAAATCGAGACTTGACTGTACCAAAATGTTCTTTATAATCTAGGCTACAAACTTAATGAAACGTAATCCCAAACAGCTCGAACCTGTACGATAAATTTCATTTTTAGCCTCACAGGTCCAAAAAATATCCGCAGCTGCGGATATTTTTAAGAATCGTTTTTTGCTGTTTTAACAGAAAAATTCAAAAGAAAAAATTGCAAAAAAACAGAAAAATACCTGCAGCTGCGGATATTTTTTTGCATTTAGTTTTTTTTGCAATTTTAATTCACATGCTCATTTACAACCATATGCTGAAAATGACGCCAAGAAGCAGGGCTAAATTTTAAGTGTAAGGTTGTAAATGATCATGCAAATTAATGTTCCAAAAAACGCCACTTTAAAAATAATACCAAAAAGTTCTGGGATAGTCCAAGATAGAATGGCATGGAAGTGGACACGGTTGTATGTTATTTAAATCCTAATTTTAACTTTGTACTAACTTTTCCTGTGTTTGATATCTCAAAGGAAAGCTTAGAATCTTGGCTACATATTGGTATATGAAACGCGTGACTTGTAGAAAAAAGTCAAGAAATAAAAGTCAAACCAGTCACAAAAAATCCCCCAAACGAACGGTTTTCGTAAATTTTGTCAGGTCATAGCCTGTAAATCAGCTCCAGCAATCTGGTAATCATGATCTGATGATTTTGACGGATAGCCAAAAGTGTGAGGATCATTTTGACTACAAACTTGTAAGTTAAAGAAGATAAAGAAGGGTGTGAACCCATAGGGATTTGAACCTGAGAGTTCAAAATATTCGCATTATGATTTGCACCCTCTCGTAAAAGATCAAGTGCACCCCCCTCCAAAGAGTATTTTTCTCTAAGCGTCCTAAAAAATCAATTTCTTGAAAAAATGACTAAATTCCAAAAAATTAGGCTAACTTGCATTTTAGTCATTTTTCCATAAAATAGACATAGAATTTGAAGGAAAAGGGTTTAAAAGCGTTAAAAACAAAAAAAAGAGAGAGTTTAAAAAAATACCTTTCAGACCCCATAAAAGCTGCGAAATGAGATGTCGCGAAATGAAATGTGATATACCGCTCACCCAGAATTTTTTGGAGAGGGGGGGGGTTCTAAACAAGCTAGAAGTAATAACAGGGGGAGGATAAGAAGGCAAAAAAGTTATATAAGGCTAAAAAACTAAAAGAAATGCCAAAAAAAATCCTGACGGGGAGGGGGGGGCTGGTTAGAGCCCAGCTAGACCCCATTCCCCTTGGGTACGCCTATGAATCCCACGAATATGTGTGGGATATCCAACGTGCACGCTATCTTTTTCTGTCTCCTCAGGAGGGGGATTACAAACGGAATAAGTACCGATTTCATCAATAAAGAATTGAAACAGGCATTCTGTGGGTTCGGACGCAAAACTAAGCAATGACTCACCTGTCGCCCAAGAATCCGAAGACCAGAGAGCCGACCATCTGACCCACATAGTACATTGACTGGATTACGGCTTTGAGCACATGTTTGTCGCACACAATTTCCCACTTAAATTATTATAAATGATCACTGCCTTTGTCAAAAACTCATACCCTATCAATTGCAGACAAAGTGATGTGAGTGCGATCAAAGATATATCCATTAGGGCAGTCAGTCACTTCCTGGGGTTGTCCAGTCAGCCGGCATTGCTCGTAGGGACAGTGCTTCCAATCGGGATGAGAGCTTAGGTCACATTCGGTTGTAGGCACCACTAGCAGTGGATTTGGCTGACTAAGCCAGTAGCTGGCATTCTCTGACTCGTTAGGCAAGCGACACCTGAAATAGAGAGATATTTGGAGTGGGTTAGTTTAATTATAGTTGAGTCTGGATAAGCCATCATCCCCCAAGCTTGCTGCCAGTCCACGGATCTGACAGTTTCTTTAGCTTAAATTGAATCACACCCTCGAAAGTTTCAATTACACCACAAAAATTTATCTCTATATAGTATTTGGGGCGGGGACGTGTGTTGGCAATTTGAGTAGTCCAGTTGCACCATTGGGGGTGTTCATAGTCGGGGTCAACTTTTAGGGTCAACTTTTTCTTAAATTCAAAAAATGTCAATATTTTTCTGAATATTTATTTATTTTGATATTTATGACCCTAGGGCAACTTTTTGAGCTCTACACGAAAATACAGGCAGTTTTTCCGAGTGATTTATTAAAATTTGACGCAGAAAAATCGGAGGATAAAAAAAGTTGAGGGGTCAACTTGGGGTCAACATTTTTCAAAATTTTGTAGAAACAAGATTTTAAATTTCTGTAAAAGCCATCTTGTAGACATCGAAAAGTTGATGGGGGTCAAAAATATCATATTTGGCACTTTTGTTTCAAAAAATTGATATTTTAGTAATTTTAACAAAAGTTTACCTCTAAAAAGTTGAGGGTCAACTCGACTATGATCACAGCCATTAATAACTTTTTTTAGAGAAATATGTTATGAGGTGAGTTTGTACTTATTTGAAAGCCTTTTTCACGACGGAGGACCCCGTATTTTAGATTTTGGGGTTTGCTGTAAAAAAATTGAGATTTTGACATTTGTAGTTGAAATTTAAGATTTTTGTGGTAAAGTCACATTAGTGGTCGCGTTCAGGGTTTCCAAAAATTACACTTTCACACTTGGGTCACATTAACTTCATTTACTCTTTTCTAATAAATTTTGTTTTCCTCTTTCGGATATTTTGTAGCGTTTTGTAGCTGAGATATTTCTCTATCGAATCAATGGTCAAATATTACGGCGGAATTCAAATGCCACAATTCCACACTAAAATCACGCTAAAAATCACACTTTGTCACCGAAAGTGTGATTTTAAAGTAACATTTGACGTGATTTTGTCAAAAATTATTTTTAACTGGGCTGTTTGACCACTGAAATAATAGAGAAATATCTCAGCTACAAAGTGGTACAAAAATGTTCAAAATACGAGAACAGGATTTATGAGAAAAGAACAGGTGAAGTTAGTGGGACCCAAAGTGTGAGATGTGATTTTTGAAAACACTGGTCCTGTTGCACCCTAACAGCTACAATCACGATGAAGACGCCGATAGCCCATTTTTCCAAAACTATTCAGCGGAGTTTGATATTTTATTAGACAGTTGAGATCCGGGGCTACATGCTAGTGCGAAAAAATAAAAAAAAAAGCACGAAAAAGTGTCGGCCCAACTTAGAAAATGACTTGATGGATGTCGGCTTACTCAGACTCAACTGTACTGACCTATGAGGACCAACAGCACCGGCAAAAGTCCATGTGAGAGCATGCATGGCAGTAAAAATAGTAGGCAGGCATACCAGAAAAAACTGAATTTTCTGATAGGTTCCAAACTCGCCCAAATAGTTGACCACAAGATCGTCGAACTTCATGGTCGCAGAATTTTTCCCTTTTCCCTGTCCACTATCTTCTTACTGGCTGCTCTGAAAAACAAAAAGAGAAATTAAACCAATTAAAAAGTAAAAGCAATAATTAAAAGACGAAAATAAATAGAAAAAGCCCACAAATTTTATCAGCAGACTATTTGCAAAAAAAACGTGACACTATCATAGAAAAAATTCCAACAGGAGTTTATTGCCATAATATCAATAAAACAAAATTTATTGTCCATACACAGTTTTGATTAAACAAAAACTATTTTTAAAGCAAAAAAATATATTGGCACACGCATCTAGCCAAAATATTTGGGCAAATATAGGAAGACCTATACACACACGTATAAAATCATTCTCACAAAATATCAGGCTGCTGCATATGAAGGGAATAAATCGAGAAATAGAGGAAATCTCACATAATGTCCATGACATTTGTTTAAAAAGAGTTGTTGCAGTCAGGAGGAGGGCAAAAAATAGCAATACATGGACTAATGAACTAAATCACAAGGCAGGTTTTATGAATTTTTTAGGATGCAGTCGAAGTTCGTTCCCTCGATGGGTCCTACACTTTTTACAGCTCGATTTTCAAGGCTTTTATTAATACTGTTTTGACAGTCCGGTCCCAAATATTGCAAGGATTCCGATTTTACCGATCGTTTTTCAGAGTCCAAAAACTTTTTTCTCTAAAAAAGTGAAACCTGGATAAACGGGCACCTTATTTCTGAATTGGGTGATCGTTTATCCAAGTTTCATTTTTTTAGGGAAAAAAAGTTTTTGGATTCTCAAAAACGATCGGTAAAATCGGAATCCTTGCGATATTTGGGACCGGACTGTCAAAACAGAATTTAAAAAAACTTTGAAAATCAAGCTAAAAAAAGTGTCGGACCCAGCGGGGAACGAACTTTTGGATATAAATAATTGATTGAACTGCACCAAAGAGTTGAAATTTTTACTTTTTCTACTTTACCGTATTGTTTGAGCTATGAATAAATAGTTCAGCTATAAACAAATCATTTTCGCTGGTCTTTTACCATAAAGTTCACTGGATGGAAAGATACGGCCGATTTGTGGTCAAATGATATGGTAAAGAGTAGAAAAAGTGAGAATTTCAAATTTCAATTCAGTTTAACCAACTTTTCCTGCTACAAGGCCAAGCTCAGTGCCGATTTAGTACCAAAAATTAACATTCACTGCCAGAAATCAAGATTTAATACCAAAATAAATGGATTTAGTGCCAAAAAATTGATTTGGTACAAAAAATCAACTTTTTGCTCACGAAAAAAAAATTAGTACCAGAAATAATTGATTTAGTGCCAAAAATTATAGATTTGAAGGTGGAAAATAATTATAGCAAAAATAAATAAAGCAATTCAAAAAGCTCAATCACTCTTTTCATAGAAAGAAAAGTAAATTTTTTGGTGGGAATAAATCGCTAGGAAAATATTTATTAGCAACAACTATTCAAACTTGAATTGGCGCTTCTTTCTTTTTATTTCAATTTTAAGTTCAGAAAGCTGTTCAAATAAATATTTTAGAAAGCTTTGGGAAAATCCTCCTTTTTTCAAGAAAAGAAAAATCAACTACGCAAAAATTTATGGATAATAAATTTTTTTGGCCATAGAATTCTCCTTTTAGGACATAGAATTTTTTTTGGTCAAAATTATGCTTTTTGTCTTGAGCAGCCAATGGTAGAAAATTTTTACCAATTTTTTTTCTCGAAAAAGGTCATTTGCAGCCTGAAAACATTTTTTCAGCATGTTTCATTCCAAAATCATCTCAAAAAGTGGTTGAAATCTGATTGTGAGCGAGTACAGGCAAAAATAAGAAATCTATGGCCAAAAAAAAAGAAATCTGTGACCAAAAAAAAAGAATTCTTTGGCCAAAAAAGAGAATTTTATGGCCAAAAAGAAATGCCACCCAACATTTATAGATTTTTTTTTACTATAAAATTGAAATACAGTCTACTCTCAATGTAGTGTAGGGGTTATGGGTAAAAACAGCGCCAGAAAAAACAGCGCCGCAAAAACAGCGCCAGAAAAAACAGCGCCGCAAAAACAGCGCCAGAAAAAACAGTGCCAGGGAAAATTTACCAATCAAGGATTAGGTTAAGTGTGAAGGGTTCAATTGGCCGGGACAAGCTCAGCACCTTGTTGATAGTACCTAGTGGTGCTATGGTGGTGATAAAGGTACTGCAGAAGGTATAATGATATATTGAAATAATACTCAATTGATGATTTTTGGGTATTAAAAAGGTATTAATTTTCATACCCAAGGTGGAGGTATAATTTTTTAAAGTATTATCAAGGTACTATTCCGGACGACCACTTGGTTTAGTTGGTGCATATGTATGACTGAAGTTGAATCATAGAAAAATATTTCAAATTACATACTACACTACCTGAGTTACCCAACCTGGATACAACAAAACCAAGTGATCGAAAAAAAAAGTGGTAAAAAAAAATCAAATTTTTTTTTACTTTTCGGGTCCCAAAACCTATTTTCTGGACTAATTCAGGCATGCTAAAGATGGTTTGATAGTGGTAAAATCGCCTTTTGTAGGGTATTTCTTGAGTTTAGTAAAATCAAGTTTCGGTAAAGTCTTCCAACACTCAAAAAATATCATACAAAACGGCATTTTAGTATCATCAAGCCATTTTCAGCATCTCCGAATTAGTCCATATAATAGGTTTAAAAACCCGAAAAAGTAAAAAAAAATTTGCTCCAAGTGGACGACCACTTGGTTTGGTTGGTTCAGACTGAAAATTTTGAATTCCCGCAAAATTTTTTCAAAACTGAAGTTGATGGTTCGAACCCCTATGACTGCAAAGAATACTATCCAGGTGGTTTAGATACTATTCGGTATGGACCAATTCGAAGTTGATCAATTCGCTTAACGCCCGTAAATGGATATCCACCTGGACGAGGGGTTCCACCCCTGATTTTGGGGGTCGGCTAGGTGAAATCGCGGGTTTGGTTTTATCAAACCTAATTCACCACGCGATTTTACATACGATAGAATGGTTTGTTTTTGATTTGCAATAAACTTTTTTTCAGGCCATTTAGGTGGATATCCACTTGGACTACGTATCCAGGTGGCCAAACAGCCTATTCGTGCAGAAATTAAACTTGCAAACAAGGGTTTAGGTAATTGGATTCGAAACATGCGAAATTTTAGTTATTTGAATTGAAAATTTCAAGTCCAGGCCATAGAATAGTACCCGAACCGAAAAATGTGAGTCCAACCAGCGAGTCGGATAACCGACTCATAAATTTCCAGTTTTGGATAACCATACTCACAAACCTTTGCGATTTCGATGACAAAAATAAGTGGACGACCTGAGGTCGTCGACCTCTGGCATAGATTTCAACAATTAAATCTCACATTATCTCATATTGTATATCTGGCGCTGTTTTGGCAGCGCTGTTTTTTCTGGCGCTGTTTTTGCGGCGCTGTTTTTCGGCGCTGTTTTTACCATAACCAGTGTAGGTGCCAAAGGTTCGTTCCCGCCTAGGGTCTGACACTTTTTCACCTCTATTTTTGAAAGCTTTTACCGAATCTGATTCGTCAGTCTATTTCGCCGGTCGTTTTTGTAAATTACAACAGTTTTGTCGAAAAGACCCGCGCATCTTGATATAGTGTACAGTCGACTCTCGATATAAGGACACTCAGGGGACCGGCAAAAGTTCGTTCCCGCCTTGGGTCCGACACTTTTTTTAGCCCGATTTTCGAAAATTTTCACCGGTTTTGTTTTGACAGTTTGGTTCCAAATATCGCAAGGATTCCGATTTTGCCGATCGTTTTTCAGAAATCCAGATTTTTTCCTATAAAAAAGCAAAAACTTGATTTAAACACAGGCTTTTTCAAAAATCCCTGTCCTTATATCGAGTTTTTGCTTTTTTAGAAGAAAAAAATCTGGATTTCTGAAAAACGATCGGCAAAATCGGAATCCTTGCAATATTTGGAACCAGACTGACAAAACAAAACCGGTGAAAATTTTTGAAAATCGGGCTAAAAAAAGTGTCTGACCCGAGGCGGGGACGAACTTCTGTCCTTATATCGAGTGTCCTTATATCGAGTGTCGACTGTAGCATTATTTTCAAAAAAAAGGCTACACTATATCGAGAGGCGCGGGTCTTTTCGGCAAATCTGTTGCCATTTACAAAGACGACCGGCGAAATTGGAATCCTTGCGATATTTCCGACTAGACTGACGAATCAGATTTGGCAAAAGTTTTCAAAAATATAGGTAAAAAAGTGTCGGACCATAGGCGGGAACGAACTTTTGGCACCTACACTTTATCGTGAGTAGACTGTGCGCAAAAATTTAAATCAATAATTTTCACTTTAAAATCGAAATAGCACTTTTATCTGAAAAAATTAAAAGCTGGGCCAATAAAAAAGCGTATAAGTTTTAGTTTGAGAACAGATTAATGGAAATTTCCAAAGTGGAAGTGACAGGATAAATGTGTCCCTAACAGTTGGCAATATATATCACAAATTATTGTTGTTTTTAAACCTAGTTTTTTTTATATTTTTTTACAAGTTTTTTTCACTACAAAACTTCCTTGTTTTGTTCCTAACTGTAATAAATATCTTGTTTGGTATTCTTTTTTCTGTCACCAATAAGTTACAGAAAAAAAACAGTTTGGACAAAGTATTCTTTGTTTTCGTGTTTTGTTTTATTTTTTCAATATCAGTCAATATCGAAATTACAAAATTTGGGAGAAATGCCACAAAATTGATACACTATAAAAATAGGTCGTTTGATTTTCAGGGTTTCAAAGACATTTTGGCATTCGTGCCCACTCCCCAAAAAAGCATGCCTTGATCCCCTTTATTTATTTTCAAAAGTCTCAAAAAGTGTTTACTTACACTTATTAGTAGGGTTGGCCTGCGGCCCGGCCCAGCCCAGCCCGGCCCGTGGGAACGCAGCCCAGCCCGCTGAGTTTTAGCTACGGCATGGCCCGGGCCGGGCTTAAAGGAAGGGGGAAAGCCATTTACCGTATTCACTCTATTTATCGCCCACCCTCTAATGAACGCCCACCCTCTAACAAACGCCCACCCTTAAGGACCTATATCTCAGTTTAAAAAAAATATTTTGCAAAACTGTTTTTTGCGTTTTCTTAGTTACCACGAGCTTACCTGATTCCACTTTTAAATTTTGGTTGAGCACCCAAAAAACTCAAAATCGAATTTTTTTCTAATTTTTAAGGGTTGAAAAATAAACGCCCATGGGCGATTAAAAGAGTGAATACGGTAGGTTTGAAAAAGTGGCTTCCATGGCGCAGTGCGTTTGCATTTTTTGACTCAAAATGATGTTGCAGGTTCGATCCCGCGTGGTTGAAAGCTATTTATTTTGGCTTGTTTGATCAGTTCTGGGAATGATTTGAGTCGGTGATTCCGAATCTGGCGTCGAAAAATTCTAAGTACCTTTAAAACTGGCCAAACAAGCCAAAAAATAGCGTGCCACCACGTGGGATCGAGCCTGCAACACCATTTTGGACCAAAAAACACAAACGCTTACGCACTGCGCCATGAAAGACACTTTGACACATGAAAGACACCTGATGGCTTTCCCCCTCCTTTAAGCCTGAAGACCGGCCAAAAAAATTTCACGCTTCGCGCGTGGTTCAAAATTTTTAAAATAAAACTTTCAGTGATTATCTCAAAAAATTTCAGAAAATTGAGACAATTATAAGGTTGACCGTTCGATGTTCAATGGTTGATTGACGACCAGTCATTTCTTGTAATACAGTCAACTCTCAATTATTAGCGGGCTTCGGGCCTTTGCCCGGCCCGCGAAGGGTACGGCCCGGCCGGCCCGTGTCCACCCCTGGTATACTGTCGAACCTCAAAAAAGTGGAGTAATTTTTTCGCAAAGCTGTTTATTGCATTTTTTAACTCCAACGAGCTCTAGCGATTTCACCTTTTCAAAAATTAATTGAGCATCTGAAAATCTCGAAATAGACCTCAAATTTTCCGATTTTCGAAGGGTTGAAAATAAACTGGCCGGCCCGTCTAAAACAGATAGAATACGGTATTCTCTTATTCCACCCCCGGAAACCGAATTTTTTAGCCCTCTCAAAATCGGAATTTTTTTATACTTTTGGTGAAAATCCAAAATTCAAAATGCGGAATCGGTAGAGCTAAAATTTCGAAAATGCACTAAACAGCCTTGCGAAATATTTACTCTGCTCGGACATATAGACCTTCAAAGCCACGGGAGGGGGTGGGGTAGGTGGCGCGGAATTAGAGACGGGGTGAATATAAAAAGAATACTGTAAAAAAGTATAAATGATCAGCAAATTACTTTTGCTTGTAATAACTTTGAAAAAAATATTTAAAATGTCAAAAAGAGTAGCAATTTTAGCATTGAACCCATAGAATGTTTTAGGATGAAGATGGAATCAATTGATGTGATTAACAATCATTGACCAAATCAATGTAACTGTTATAAGCTTGCAGACAGAATAAAAAAAATTAATATCGGAAATGACAGCCGTATACAGATGGTGTGAAAAGGAAAACAATTACATAATACAGTTGTTCCGTATCCTCATCAAAAATGAGAAAAATAGACAAAGCCTTTTTTTGGTACGAACAGATTTTTTTGCTGCAAATCGGCATTTTTGCTGAAAAATATCGTTTTGCAGCAAAGTATGCAAACACTTACGCACTACGCCATGGTGGTCCCTTTTTCAAGGGTACGCGACATTTCCTCCTCAGCCCGTTTCGTCCTCAGTTCTTATCATCCTAAATTAACTAAAATAATCGTTCCGCCCCTAAAAAAATCATGCCCAAAGACCTTTACGAGAATTTTTTTCACGTAATTGCACTTTATCGAATAGATAGGTAGTTAAGTCCTCAACTAAAGGCTTTCTACCCCGTTTTGGTCACTAGAGCTGGGCAAAAAGAGATTCTATATGCATTTTATGATAAAGAGTACTTCTCGGAATTATGTGTAAGGTAATTGAGTGCGCGCATCTCTAACTCTCAAGCCCCCTGCGCCCCCTCGGGGTTTCGTCCTCGGGGCCGTTTCGTTCTCGGGGCAGTTTGGTCCTCAGCCTCGTCCTTGTCTAAATATAACCAAAACTTGGTTTTTCGCGCAAGAAAACAAAAAAATCTACTTTAACAAGCACCCAGATATCCTGAAAGATGGGATTTGAACATAGTTTAAATACTGGGGCCTACCTAGAGTTGCTGAAATGACCGTCATTTTCTAAAGTGGTCATATGACCGGTCATATGACCGGTCATTTTCTAAAATGACGTCATTTTCTGTCATTTTCCTAATTTTACATGCCTTTTGCAAATAGTGCTACTTGTTGTTCAAAAACGCTTTATTGATTGAAACAAATACATTCGTACACATACATCTTTTCACTCTCAACTGAAATCATCCATAAACAATTCATGCATTTCGCTCGAGATATTTTCTTCTTCATTTTCATTTGCTTCCTCCGACATCTCCGAATTAACTCCTTTCTTGAAGAGATCCCTGTATTCTAGCAGTAGATTGTGCTTGATGAAGACAACTTGGCTGGTGGTGTCGACCTTCATTCTGGAGAAACCACACATAATCATCAACAATATTAAGTCAAAAGTTAGAAAATAAAAAACCTGTTGCGGAGCTTCGTATGGATTCCACCTCTCAGAGATCAGTTCCTCTCAGTAGGGGCAGCAGAGATTGGCACATTGTGAAGCATTTCCACCACTTTGCAGAGGAATGTTTCAGAAAACCAGGCCTTCCACCACGTAAGCGCATTCATCGTGCTCATGGCGTCCCAAGCGTAGCTCCTGTTGTCGATAGCAAAGAGTCCAGTTCCGGCCAACCACTGAGCCCATTCCGTTATCACCTGAATTATGCCCTTATCAAAGTATCAACACACATGAATGTAGTTCCCACTTCTCCTTCCCTTCCTGCAAACACCGGGTTCTTAAGGCACTTGTTGGTCAGCAGCACGATTGCCTTTTGTTTGTCTTCATTGATCAACGACTGACCTCTGTCTGACGGCTCAAGTAGGTCGAGAAGGTGTGCCACATCCGTTTTGCCAAACTCCTCACGCTTGTCCAGAATCTAAAACCAATACATGATGATAGAAATTATCCGATATATATAAAAAATTATTACCTGTATCAACTCTTCCCTTATAAAATCTACGAATCCACTGTTTTCAATAGCAGCTCGCGACAAAGAGAAGGCTTCTCGGATCTTCTTGTAGCATCTAAACAAGCAACACAATAGATGACCGAACGTCAGATAATATCACCTTCTCGAATCAACTTTATTACCCTCAATGGCTGTGATCGCGTTGGCAAGCGGAACGAGCATCTTCTCTACATCCTTGACATCCGCCCAGAAATCTTCACTATCACATAGCTTTTTTCGCAGCCGCTCAGCCTCAGTCTTCAATGTGCTGTCTTTTTGGATCCCGGTAGCCCATAGTGCAGATTTAATTGATTCCTCATTCTTGGAGATGGATAAAGCGAGCTTGGCCCAAGTTCCCCACCGAGTCTTCACTGGCATTTGGAGAATAGCCGAGGATCCGTGCTGATCAAGTTGAGCCTTCTCGAGAATGAGCTGAGGAGTCTTTTTGCTGAAACAGAAGGGTAGCATCATGAAATACGATAAGACAGGAAGATAATTAATACCAAAGAATTTGCTATCTCACCGCAATGCTTAAGGATATCGCCGACGGCGGTCTTCTCACAGATGTCCCTTGAAGCCAAGTTGAGCATATGTGCTTTACACCCCTCGAACAATACCCACGGAAAAGTTTTGTCTCTGTACTTCTTGCTAGGATTGGTGTCTGTGTCCTAAATTCATATTTCAACAATCACAACAAGTTGGGCCCAAACAATGTTACTTGTCCAGCGAGTTTCTTCCATGCGCTCTTCATATTGGCGGCGTGATCGGTGACAACGGCGACTACTTTATGCTTGCCCAGTTTGACTATCTGCTCGGAAAGTAGGTTGGCGATGTAATTTCCTAAAGCGGTCAATGAAACTTGCTTAATAAATTAATATTTAATTACCTGTGTGCTCAGTTCTCTGGATCTCACCATCTACCTCGGAAGACGTAGCATCAATCGTGTCGAAGAGAAAGGGTTTCGGAGTGTGCACCACCACATTGATCAGCGAGTTGTTCCTGATATCCGTCCACCCATCCGATGAGATAGCGAGAAAGTCGGCCTTAAGCAATACGTATGAAACATTGCAGGTAAAATGGCATAAAATACCTTGTTAGTCGCCTCCACCAGATTCTTCTTCACGCGATGAATTCGGCCGGCACGAGGATCTTCGAATACTTGAAATCTCGAGAAGGTAGCTTGTACGACGGACGAAGCTTGGCGACGAATTGCTTAAAGAACGGGTTGTCGAGGAAATTGGGAGCAATGTTGCCAGTCGTAAAAGCCTAGAAACGAAAGGATAACAATCATGCAATAAGTATTAAAGACCAACCCTAGTGAGGAGAATGTCTGCTTCTTCCTGATCCTCTTTTCTCACGGTGTCGAAGAAACCTTTGATCCCAGAAATGTTTGTCCGCGAGCTGCTATCCTCTGACTCCTTGACGATTTTCATCGGAGGCTCTCCACTCGATTTTTTGACAAGCGATCGATCTCTTTCTTAGCCTCAGCCCCAACTTTTTTGCAGTCCTGAAACCATCAAAATGAAATTCCAACTGATAAACTTTGGCAGGTACAAACTTTCAAGTGTTTCTCCATGCGATCAGGGTGGGCTGCGTAGCGGTCTTGACAGAATTTGCAGTATCCAACGAATGCTTTCTTTCCTCTGCTGTTGGTCTCTTCCTTCCGCGTAAAAGTTCCAGCACCAGGCAAGTGGCTTTTTCATCAAAAAGGCGATCTGAAATCAAGGCAATGAGGAAAATACAGTAATGAAGCAATAACATTCAGCAAACGACACATGGGAACGATCCTAACGTCGACCGGTTCAAAAGAAAGGAGAACTAGAAAATGACCAAAATCTATATGACCAGGCATTTTGTATTAAATGACCGGTCATATGACGTCATATGACCGGTCATATGACCGGTCATTTGACCGTTCAGCAACTCTAGGCCTACCGCATAAATAACTCTGGTATGCATACATTTTTTATGCATCCAGAGTCACTTTCGAGTGATTTGTGTCTCAGGTATGTGGGTGCGCGCATCTCAACTCCAAGCCCCCTGCGTCCCGAAGGGGGTTCTAACCAGTGATGTAAAAGCACCGGTGCGGGCACCGGTGCCGGTGCCAAGTTTTTGCTGGCACCGGTGCTGGTGCCGGTGCCAAATTTTAACGAAAAAGCACCGGCACCGGTGCCGCACCGGTGCCGGTGCCGATTTTTTCGCTGGCACCGCTGCCTATTTTTACCTAAAATTCGAATATTTTTCTATTTTCAGCAAAACTTGAAGCTTAGATGCCACTTTTGTTCGAGTAAAGGGGGGGAACTTCATTTATGCATTACCCTAGGTCACAGGTTCGACTACCACTGGCTGCAGACCCTATTTTTTATCTCCTTTTATTTACAAATTTAGTTTCAAAATGTAGCCAAGGTTCTGGGCTTTCATTTGAGCTATCATACAGATGAAAAATTAGTATAAAGTATTAGCTAAAATTCAAAAACATTGAACCATGTCCAATAATTGGACTCTGATTCGATGAAATATATATACTCAGTAGGAATATCCCTATGTATATAAGCCCAGTAAAACCATATTCATTTTTACAACAAATCGAAGAAACGATTGAAGCGAAAGAGTATTGAGCCAGAATTGGATGCTTTTGTTAAGGAATGGTATAGTTCGATGTAATAATTGATCATAAATCAATTTTATCATATAAATACTATATTAATGGTGCCACGGATTTGTTTTTCTTTTGCTTTTTCGAATTTGAAAATCTCAGGCTGAGAAACACGTTTCAGACCCATTGAATGAAGAAATGAAACAATACATTGAAACAGTTTAGAAAGGGTCAATTAAAAGCAATGCTTTTGACTACGGAAAGCAACTAAGGAAGTGAGCTGATTTAACAAACAACTGAAAATATAAATTGATTTAGTTGTTCCCGAAGCTATCACAAATCTCACTCGTGACCTTGCCAACTCTTGCCACGTCAGCTAGCGATGAAAGACTCTTCTCAGGGGTCACAATAAATACAATAAGGCATAAAGGCCGTTCTGGACAACTGCTCGTAAAGCGTCGTGGGGTGCTCAATTTCAATAAATTCATATTTCTGTATAAGCCAGACTTTTTTGAAACAACATAACTCATTTCCGTTAAAAAATGAACTTTTTTCCTCAAAAAATGTACTGAATGTGATAGGCACCGGTGCCGGTGCAAATGTTCAGCCAGGTGCCGGCACCGGTGCCGGTGTCGCATTTGAGGCCCGGTGCGGCACCGGTGCCGGTGCCGACAACAATCACCGGTGCCGGTGCGGTGCCGGTGCCAAAATTTACATTTTCACAACACTGGTTCTAACCCGGCTAAAGCCCCCACCCCGAAAATTTTTAAAAACACCATAAAAGCCAAAAACGGTGTAGGTAAAATGACGTTTTGGGGGCTTCAGCCCCCTTCTGAAAATTTTTTCTGGATACATTTCTGATAAGGGTATATGTAAAATAAAAAAATTCTGCCCTGAAAAGTTGAACGCAAAAAATCGTTTTTCGTAGACTCGTCATGGAAAAAATGTCGGCTTCTTGAAATCAGCTAAATCACTTGTACAATACCACTTATACCACCACCCTGTATTGCAAAAATATTACCAAATTGACAAGAAAATAACAGCAACACTGGCAAAGTCACATGCTGAGTGCCTCAATTATGGAAAGTGGGGTCTAATTTCAAGGCAAAAATCATGCACACACTGCCTCTCCTTCCTTTTTCGTGGGATTATAAACAGCAATCACTGCATAATAAAAAGGGAATTCTCGCAATCTTGCTGCAATCAGTCTTGCCACTCACTTCCACCACAAAAGGTGAAACACGTGTATTTTAGTAATCCGATTTAGCAGTCTAACTCACACACAAATATTTTTTTTAAATTTAACACCATTTGGGCGATACAGACATGCGAAAAATAAAAATAAAATAATAAAATCATAAAGTAAGTGATTTGTGGTGGAGTATAGCCAGGGTTGCCATCTCAGAATTTAAAAAAAGGACATTAAGTAAAAAAACAGGAATTTTAAGGAATTTTTTGACAGGAATTTTTTGAGCGAAAAAAGATTTTGACTAAAACTTTAAAAATAAAAAAAGATTTGGGTCCCAAAAAATGACAAACCTTTTCAAAAAGGACATATGGCAGCCCTGCGTATAACTGAGGTTTGACTGTGCCATAAATTTACTTGAGACACTTTCAGATTAGGGCAAGAGTAGGGCTACCAGCGGTCAAAAAAAAAATTATGGCGCTAGTGCAGAATCGGGTGCAAATTTCGCCTTGGTACCCCCTGCTGTTTTTTTTTAAATGTTGTCATGGTGATTGAGGAAATTGTGGTGATTAATAGGACTATGGTTAGCAGGCTAAATTTACCTATACCCCTACCACTCAATTAACCTTGACCCCCGCCAGTAAATCATCTTGGGGACCAAGGAAAAAAAAATTAAAAAAAATTCATTCAAATTTTTTCATTTTCAAATTTCAAAACAGGTCTCAAAAACAATATATTTGCACTTTTAATTATTTTTATTTATTTTACAAAATATTAGTATTGAAAAAATGAAAATTATTTGCCTTGGTCCCTCAAGCTGATTCACTGGTGGGGGTCAAGGTTAATTGAGTGGTGGGGGTAAAGGTAAAGTGCTCCGGTTAGCATGCTAACCTTAATCACCATAATAAAATAAAAATAAGATTGAAAAACAGCAAGGGGACCAAAGTATTTTTCACCAAAAATAAACAGGGGACCAAGGCAAAATTTGCTCCCGATTCTGCACTAGAGCCATAGTAGCCAGAGTAGGGCTACAAGGTGGTCGAAAAAATAAGTTATTTATTCACCTAAAAACAAGGTTTTAAAAATTACCCAGCAAAATTAAGAAATTATCCAGGGAACTAGTTTAGTCGGGGGGGGGGGCTAGGTGATCACATTTTATATTTTTTCGTAAATCACTTTTAAAAGTCTTTCATACAATTTTTCTGAAAACTTCGTTACCTAACACTTTTCTACAAAAAAAATCAATTTTTTGACAGAAAAAAATTGAATAAAATGTGACCAAAATCTTGATTCACCTTGGTCCCCCAAGGCACAAAATTTAGATTTCAGTCAGAATTTTTTTTGTCAAAAAGTGGAATTTTATGCGAGAAAGTGTCATAAACAACGCTTTCTATCATTTTTAGCATTAGAAAATTAGTTATGAGACTTTTAAATATGATTTACGAAAATTTATGAAATGCGCCCCTGGACGAAACAAGTGCCTTACCCGGGAGATTTCAGACGTCAGCCAAGATATTTCAATTTGATCGATTTTATTATAAACACAACCATACAAAATCTATCCGACCAACCTAATAAAAAACGAAATTCCGAAATTAATATGGTCAACTGTGAATAGTTTGGAGCACAAATAAAAAAGTTGAAAAAGCAAGGATTGACAAAAAAGCGGTTGTTGAGTCTAGGGTAAAAGACAATCATTGAGCCACTTCAAGGCGACAACCCATTCTACAAGTCATTGGCTGTGAAGAGCAGATTAAAAGCACTGGCTAGTGCTTTATTATTTGTCGGGAGGGAATCACATCGTGTGACTAAAACTAACGAGACAATTTATTGAAAAACACGATGGACCTGAATTGTTTCTCTGATTTCAAAGAGCTCGTGAACTTGTAAAAAAAACTTAAATATAGAGTTGTCGGCACTTGTGCACTTGGGGGCCCCTTTTTTAGTCGACTGTGAACAGGGTTCGAACGCCTCTTAAGTATTTTTTATACGCTAAAAATGATAAAAAAAAGTACTTTCCAAACAATTTCCGCACTAAAAAGTTCGATTTTTGAAAAAAATTTGGTTACCAAAGGTCAACCGATTGCCTTGGTCTCCCAAGCTAATTATACCATAAAGGGTACCTAGATATTTTAAAAAAGACCGAAAAGATGGGATTGAACATAGTTTTGTTAGCTGGGGCCTACCGCATAAAAAAACTCTGGTATGCATACATTTTTATGCATCCAGAGTCACTTTCGAGTGATTTGTGTCTAAGGTATGTGGGTGTGCGCATCTCAACCCTTCGGGGCGCAGGGGCTTGGTTGGTTAGAGATGCGCACACTCACTTACCTTAGACATAATTCCGAGCAAGACACTTGATCATACATGCATTAGAGACTCTTTTTGCCAAGCTCCAGTGACCAAAACATGGTAGGATACCCTAATATAAGATATTTCACCTTAATACACAATATTTTACCTTGGGGGACCAAGGCGATCGGTTAACCTTTGGTAACCAATTTTTTTTCAAAAATCGAACTTTTTAGTGCGGAAATTGTTTGGAAAGTACTTTTTTTATCGTTTTTAGCGTATAAGAATTACTTAAGAGGCGTTCGAACCCTGTTCACAGTCGACTAAAAAAACACCCTATATAGACCTAAAATCGCCTCATGAGTTCAAAAAAAGCATTATTTTTGAGTTCCCATATACAAAAAATTGAGTTCTGGGTATTTTGAAATTTCGACCATTTGCCTGTTTCACCATGTTTTGGTCACTGGAGCTGGGCAAAGACCGCCTCTAAATGCATTTTTAATCAAGTATCTTGCTCGGAATTATGTCTAAGGTAATTGAGATGCGCACACCCACATACGAATCTTCTCGCCTATCCATCTCTTTTCTTAAAATAAACAAATCAAATGCTAAAGCAGCAGTCAAGAAAAAATTTAAGAAAGAAGACTATAACCGCTGATTCTGGACTAATTTCAGTTCCGGACACATTTTGGTCCAGGCACATTTTGGCGCGGGCACATTTTGTCCGTGACCGGACATTATTTTCGCCATTTAGCTTCAAGGACTGCTAAAAAAAACTTCAAAACCCTACTGTAAAAAACCAAAAATTTGCTTGAGACAACAAAAATTGGCCTTATCCCTCAATGGATACCGATTTCCGAGCTTGGCACCACCCCTGTTGTTCTATGTAATTGTTAGGGTTACGCAAGCATAAGTAGGCCAACGTATATTATGACAGTCTCAAACATGTTTCTGGAAATTAAAAAAAGTAGCGAAAATTGTTTAAATCCGTCCTAAAATACGCTGGCCTACCCTTGCCTCAGCCTGAAAAACGACCGCGAAGCCAAGTAAAATACTGTTGACAAGCCCAATGGCTTTCTCCCAGGGCTGCATCGGATATGAAAAAATATTGGCTAGGATACATTTGGCAAAAACGAAACTTGGCAAAAGCGAAAGTTGGCAAAACGAAACTTGGCAAAAAATTACCTTGGTCCCCCCTGTTGTCCAAAAAATCTTAAAATCGTCATCCGCAAACAGACTCCTCATTGTGAATGCGCCTTTATGGTGGTTTTGAGTGCTCTAGGGTGGAAGCACGCAGGAGGCTTACTTTTTGGTGGTCCCAAAACTCAGTTTTTTTATTAACCAGATCTCAAAAAATGCCTTTTTTGAACTCCTGAGGCCATTTTAGGTCGATATAGGGTGTTTGGAAACACTTTTAAAAAAGTTGATTTGGGGGAGGGGGGGAGGAGGTGGTATACCCAAGTAGCGCCAAAATAAATATCCGAAAATTCGCAATTTTTTCGTATATCCAATCCAGCTCTGCTCTGTCCACAGTCGAAACTTCTTGAAAAGACAAAATGCGAAAGGCCGTGAAAATTATCCTTTTCGGTCATTTTTCACGGTCTTTCGCGGTCCGTCTATCCAAGAAGTTGAAATCTGCTGCCTAAAGCTTGTAAACTAAGTCAGTACTGAATTAAGCTTCCAATGACATGTAACTTGCTTGACGTCAAACAAAAAACGACGGACGAAAATCCCAAAAAGCTAAACATAGTCCGGTTGAAGAGTAGTTCGTTTGAAGAACTGGTAGTTGAAGAATATAAAGAGTCATAGAAAGCAACGCCAAAAGGTAGCCACAATGTCATCCTCCTGAAAGTTGGTTTTTGGGGGTTGATTGAAGGAGAAGAGGGTGAACTTTTTGCGAAAATTCCATTGGGTGGATAAGAATTCCAGTCCGATGGGCTTGATCGCGCAAAATTCCACCCTAGAGCACTTAAAACCACCGTAAAGGCGCATTCACAATGAGGAGTCTGTTTGCGGATGCTAAAACAGACTACTCACTGAGAATCTGTTAAACAGAATCTTCGCTTTTTACTGTTTTCCCGAAAAATATTCAGCTGGTTACTTACCTTGACTTGATTCTGCTAAACTCAAAATAAACTCAAGGTGATTTTCGGCCTAAAAATGGCTATATCTCATCTTTAAAAAAATATCGAAATTCTGAAAAGTACGTTTTGTTCAGAGCAAGAACTTGACCTTAGGGGATAGGAAAAAAAATTCAGACCCATTTTTCCTATAAAAATCGAGAAAACGACCTTGAGTTTACTGAACTCAAGGTTCACCTTGAGTTTGAACTTGACCTTGAATTTCGGAAACACTGGGGCAGGGTAGGCCAGCGTACGTTAGAACAGACTCAAACATGTTACCCAAGCTATAAAAAGGTAAGAAAACCATGTTTGTTGGCACGTTCATTATAAAAGCAACCCCTTTCGAAAATACCCTCACATAGATAAATACACCCTCGCCGAAGTACTACTCTATAGGTAAAATGTCCTAGATGCTACCATATCCTTACCACTAGTTTATTACCTAGGTACAGCACTCCAGTAACCATAAGAACTGTGCTATCCAACGGAGGAATTCTTCGTAATACAGGCAAATCCCTTCGCTTCCGGTTTCCGGTGGAGAAAGAGAAACAAAAAATATTTTGAGTACCACTATTTGGACACCTGGGTAACACAACCAAGATACCTGGGCACAGGTATCGCCACCTGAGCAACACTGCTTAAATAATTTTCGCGACATTCGGGTGCAACCATCTAGGTAGACAGATTCACCTAAATACATGGATTGTGGGTCGATCAGCACTAAAGCATTTGGAATACGGATAAGAAAAGATGGGCCGAAATAAATTAACAACAACAGCAATGACAAAATAAAGTCGGAAATACGAAAAAAACTGTATTCGGTTGCTATATAAGAACCGGGAACTATTGCACCTTTTATACAAGCCGGGAAGTTCCCGGCTTGCATAAAAAGACAGTTAGTTCCCGGCGTGAACTAATGGTCGCTGGGAACTTTAGGTCACTTCACACAGGCCGGAACTATAGTCCCTTTTATACGCTGCAGGAACTATCGGTCATTTTTGACTGGCCGGGAACTATTGTCTCTTTCATATAGGCCGGGAACAATCAACCGCCAGTAACTATTGGCGCTGAGAACTACTACAGTCAACTCCCGATTTTGTGTACACCCTGGGGACCGGCTCAAGGTGTACACTAAATCGAGTGTACACTAAATCAAGGGTTCATTCTAGTCATTTTGACCAACCGCCGGCAAAATGATTTAATCCAGGTGCACACTAAACCGAGGTGTACACTAAATCCGGTGTACACTAAATCGGGAGTTGACTGTAACACTCACCGCATGAAGCAACATCAACAGCAAAACCAGGGAACAGGTATTTATTCAGGTAACAGATCCAACTCACAATTTTAAGCAATGACAAATGAAATACTTTAGACCTCAAAAGTCAACAGCGAACGATTCTGATATGGAGATTCTTAATTTCCTTATCTTGTCTACAAGGCTTTCCACACCGGCAATCTGTTTTCTCTGTCTTGGCTGGAGCACTGTGCCGTTGGTCTTTTTTTCCTGGAGCTTTTCAATTTGAGAGAGTTGTTTTGGAGACGCACATACTTTAGAACGGCCCTTTTCTCATAAGCCAGTCGCGAGTCACCATTTGGAATCTGAAATAAGACTTTTAAATTTACTGGAAAGTTTCAATATTCATCATACCCATTCAAAGCCCTCTGCTAATGGATAAGTGCGAGTACTCATCAATTCTTTTTTCACAATGTTCCAGAAGTGCACCTTGCCTGTGAGTTCGCCAGAAACGGCGCCTACTTTTTCACAAATTGCCAGAATGAAACCTAAAAATGAAGTTAAATAACAACCTAAAAAAAAGATGCCACGCTTACCGGTAGGATCAAAGTACGCACAGTGCATGCGCTGAGTCTCATACTCCCATAGCTGTTCTCCTTTCGTATTATAAATGAATATCTGAAACCAACTGTTCGGTGATCATTCACAAACACAAAAAAGGTCAAAGCACACCATTTTTGGCTTGTAGCACCTCCGCATGAGACAGCAAATCGGCGACCGTCTGGAGTCCAGTTGAAGTTGTATAGATATTCTGAAATTCAAATAAATCAGACGAATGAAAACCTTTAATAGCTTTGCTGACCACTTCCATCAAAAACCACTTGAATGCTTTTCCCTCCGATCGTAATGATGTAAAGACAAGTGACAGCTAAACTTACTAGGGTTACCGAAGAACAAAACAAAGCAAAATTACATTGCCAGAATTTAGAAGTTTCCTCATAGTCTACCTGAAAAGACTGAAAAATTTACACCTTGCATATTTCAGAGCTTTACCTCCGCGCTTGCTAAAAACACACAAATATCAATCGAATCGAAAAAATTGAAGTGGTGAAATTTACCTAGCACAACCGTTCCTTGACTATTCCACATCTGAAAATAAAATTAAAAAAGCTTTTAAGATTGCCTGCTACGATCTTAAAAAAAATACCATCACAGATTCGCAGCAACTGGCAGTCTTGATGGAGCTGATAACGGGCAAATCTGTTCCCACATCTGAAAATTTTAAACCAGTGACATCAGGTAAGTAGCAGTAAGGTCTATATGACCTAGTTTTCGGAGTTGGAACTCAGCAACCCTACCCTGCAAATAAATAAATGCATCACTGGACAGCAAAAAATTAGCTTACTCCACGAAAAGGAATGAAACACAGTAAGTGAGAGCTGGTTCCAGGAGAAACTACGAAAGACTGAACATCATTGATCGGTACATTTTTGATGATAGTATCTGTTGAAATTTCGGTAAGCAGAAAATCGAATGAAAGTAAGGAAGACTAACCTAGTGTGCCATTCCGGTAAAACAGAATCTCTGAATCTTTGACAATCAAGATAGTGCATTCATCATTGGTAAATTGTGGATACCATTGCACCTGAAATTCCATTTTTGTTAACCGATAGCTAAAAAGCGAACGAAATGTTTCACTTCATTCCCAGAACTGACTAAGCCGACCAGACGGCCACGGGGGAGCGACCACAAACGCACATTCTGAAAACAAGTAAACATAGAAGCAAAGGCGAAAAAAGGGGGCACGACAATTCGTCCTCAGGCCGATTCGTCCTCGGGGCCGATTCGTCCTCGGCTGATTCGTTCTCAGGCCGTTTCGTCCTCAGCCTAGTTCTTGTTTAAATTTAAGCGAAAATTTATTTTTCGCATAAGAGTAAGCGGCGGTAAATTGATCATCTACAAATTTATGCTGGTATACCAACAACTGGGTACACTTACGACTGGGTACAAAAAGGATGAATTGAATTGAAGACGAGGATGAATTGTCCTGAGGACGAATTGTCGCGTACCCGAAAAAAGGACTTCAAATAGCTAGAGAGTCAAACATTTTACAAAAATCATCATTGCTAGACAAGTTTATTTTAGGCGTTAATAATTTTTCGGAAAAAAAGCGTGGTGAAAAAGTAAAAGTCGGAATATGTTAATTTTTATTTCTACTTTAGGAAAATGGTGAACAACCAAACCTGTCTTTGGTTTGTTGGTTTTAATTTGGTCCAAAAAAATTTGTGATCTTTAGTAGCGCGGACCAGCATGGCTCCTTAACCAAAATTTAGGGCAATGGACAGGTCTGTAAAAAACTCATTTTAGAACAGTAAATAGACCAATTTATGCAGTCTAGTTCAATGTAGCGATTTTGCCATGCAATTAGAGCGTGAAATTTCCAAGAAGTAGACTTACTGGCTCAGAATTTCCCTTCTCATTCTGAATTGCAAGGCAGGGCTGTAAAAATGCACCTATTGAACTCGAACCCTTTTCAAAACTAATATACCTCATACGTGACCATGAAAGTGTCGTGAGGCGAGAACATAACATCTGCAGTGCTTCCAAGGTCGGCGCTCAAAATTTCTTGACCTGAAAGCTATGAAAATTAGAAAGGATGTATTTCAGATTAGATCTACCGTTAATAGAGTCTATAACCACAGTTCTGATAGAGTCGCAATAACAGAGGTCTAAATTTTCAGAGAACAGATAAGCATAGAAACGGGGATTTTAAATCTAACATTTCCGGTGTTGCTGAATTTGAGAATTTGCAGTCAATGTTCAAATCCTTATGCATAAGCAACTCCTCGGTGTCTGCTGTGAGTCCACGATTGATAGTAAACTAGTTTCGTACTTCACTGAAAAAAGAAGAGGTAAGCTAAAAAGTGACCATTCCTAAGATTATAACAACTTACAAGCAAACTTAGAATAACTCATTTCTGTTTCTTTAGGATTGATTGGCAGAAGATCGCTAAAACCATTACGATAAAAACAGCGATTCAGAAAATATTGAGAACTAAAAGTTTCGGAAATTCGGTGTGGTGAAATTTTAAGTTTTCAGGGGTATAGAAGTATTTCAGTGCGTGAAATCAATTTTAGTCCTGACCGGAAACTATGAACAAAAAATACAAACTTGGCTGAGAAAAAATACTACGTAGTTGGTCTAAATATCCAAAATGCAGGTTTGCGAATTTTTAGGAATAATGCAATTGAATTTGTATTTAGACCCACTTTTCAACGGACAATGATAGCTTAATATAAGTTCTAGTGCCAAAAACAAGGCCACCGTCCATACCCGTCCACTTTTTCAATCGAACGGCCGCCAATATAAAATCGTCATTTTCGAAATAACATATTATTCGGACAGTGGCGGCCAATCGACTACCAAAATAAACGGTAAAAGATGGTCGATCTGTTTTTTGCATTAGAAAAAGGTAGTTCATTTTTCAAAAAGTAGACCGCTACATTTGGTAGGCCAATTGTTATACCGTCATTTGTAAAAAATTCAACAAGTCTGTTTGCTGTGAAAATCTATTTGTCTTAAGCCATCAAATGAGCCTTCATTCACTTAAAAATACGCAGCCTGCTTGACCTGATTAGGTAAAACTTACGGTCGCCGGTGTAGAATTACGTGTTTAAATGCCATATGATTGGTTTGAATCAAGACTCTTGATATTCAAATGTAGGGTTGTCAAACGTTCGAAATTTTCGAACGTTCGGTTCGATTCGAAGTTCGAGTTCGAAAATTTCGAACGTTCGGTTCGATTCGAAGTTCGAGTTCGAAAATTTCGAACGTTCGGTTCGATTCGAAATTTTCGAACGTTTGATTCGAAATTTGAATCATAAAATTTTCACATGATCGATTTATAAAGTTCTAATTATTTCAAATTCAAGCTTCGAATCTGACATTTATTCCATGCTAGTTTTTATGATTCTGTAAATGTTCTTGATGCTTTTAGTTTAACAGTTATGCCGAGCGACGTTTGGGCAACTTTTGTAAAAAGGTACAATTCTGGTATACCCCCAGCACTCAATTCTGGTATACCCCAGCACTTAATTTGGAACAAACTCCTCATGTTACCCTCGATTGAAAGCTGAGGATGTTAGCTACACGATGGTGTAAAAATTTCTTAGTTTAGTTTACAAAAATGCACATCTTTTAATTAAAATAGAACTGAATCATCTTGAGTATTCAATTTTCATTCGAAATGATTCAATTCTATTTTAATTAGAAGATGTGCATTTTTGTGAACTAAACTAAGAAATTTTTACTCCATCGTGTAGCTAACATCCTCAGCTTTCAATCGTGGGAACATGAGGAGTGTGTTCCAAATTAAGTGCTGGGGGTATACCAGAATTGAGCCGGTAAAAAAGGGAGACAAGGCAGTTTGCAAGTGTGGGAAAAAAAACTTTGCCATACTCGATTGCTGAATCGCCGTTTCTTCATCATCTGATCAGAACTAACTATGGAACCTCAAAGGTGATTTTAGCAAGACTTTTTTAAAATGAGTTTCCCCTTAAACTTAATTCAGCTACCTTCGCGTCACGATATTTCCTCAGAAGTGCCGAAAAAGGCTGAGGAATGCAAAAAAGTCTTAGGAAATTTGCAAAGAATCGATATATTTCAATCACCTTGGATGAGTTCGCGCACAGGGAGCACTCACTACTATGGTACGGCTTATAGTTTCTGTGAATTCTCTCTGGAATAGCTTCTAAATAAACATTTTATAATAATATTTTTAATAAACCACCAGCAAACCGGCGTCTCCAGAGGTGGCGGTATATCGAGAGTGTACTGTATGCCGAAAGACAATAAAAACACAAAATGCTAGTTTAAATTAATTTGTAGATCAATTGACCGTTGATCAATTGACCTAGAGCCGACCGATCCGTGTGTGAGCCGATTCGGTGTGGATCAATTCGATTAACGCCCAGGATACCACTACATGAGTACCACTACCGAAGTAGCACCACCCAGGAAGAGCTGCCTTGAGCTGCCTGAGGACCATTACCTGAGTACCAACACCTGGGGTTTCCCGTGGCTCGAAGTGTTTGGGTAGTTTTGGGTGAATTTGGGTGGTTTTGGGTGTTGTGGGGTGGTTCAGACACAATCTGAAAATTTTGCAAAAAAAAACAACAGGGGGACCAAGGCAGTCTTAGAATGAAAAAAAGACGAAACGTTTCGTCCTTTTTTTTCATTTGAAAAAAGTGCTGAAACGTCCCTTTACCGAAATTATGACTAAAATTATAAAAATATCTGGTAAAAAGTTCTAAATTTTCCTAATTACACGTTCGATTCGAATTCAAGAATTTTCGAATAGAACGTTTGGTTCGAAGTTCGAGTTTGAAATTTTCGAATCGAACGTTCGGTTGGAAGTTTGAATTCGAAAATTTTCGAACGAACGTTCGGTTCGAAGTCGAACGTTCGAAAAAATCTCGAACATTTGACTCGAAGTTCGAAATCGAACGTTTGATTCGACAACCCTATTCAAATGTCAAAATTGGTATATATTTGTTTTGGTTTGCTTAATCATTTTAATCATTCATTTTTTAAAAATTTCAGAAACATATGTATATATCTGTTGATACTTTTGATCCGCATACCGTTTTTAGTCTTTTTATACTGAAAACCGATTTTCGAGAAAAGTGAACTGTGAATTTCGGTTTGGTCCAGCACCCGAAAATTGCAAATTCCTGAAAGATCACAGGCAGTTTCAGAAGATCCCACTTTTACCCGGCTCTTTCGGCCAACACTCTTTTCTTCACAAGAAAAAGCCACTTAAGATCCAAAAGCGTACGAACTGAAGTGTTGCTCTTCTCAAAACGGTGGAGCAAAATGTGGCTAAGCCGGAAAGAATCATCATCATGCATTGTATTGATGGTAAATCAGGTAAGCTTGAATTTAAGAATTTTATAAGTGATCCATCAGAAGATGTTGACTAACGAAGCAGCCGAGAGTGGGCCAGGTGTGTGTGCTAGATTAGACCTAGAGCCCAGCGGCTTTACCAGCAATTAATCCACCTGTCTTTCATGAAGTCCAAGTCTTTCATAGACTCAGAATACAAATTTGAGAATTTAGAATAAATAAATAAGCACACTAGCCCAAGTATATGTGCTACGGACTAAAATCGGATTTGCTACAAAAAAGAGTAAATTTGCTACAAAAAAAATTAAATTTGCCACAGAAAAAATGAGGATCAGGACGATTGATCCCGGCCGATTGATCCCGGCCAATTTGAAAAAATAGTGAATACAATACGGAGATGGTCATTTCGCCTAAAGTACTTTTCGCCCAAAAGTTCACTTAAGCTCAGGCAAGCGTAGGCCAGCGGGTAAAACTTCGACTCGCTACAATTGTGACTCGCTACACTTTTGCGACTCGCTACACTTTAACTTTTTTGTCCATTTCACCCAAAAACATGTACTACATGTTCCCCTATCCCTTGCAATGTGGAGTGTGCTGGTCTTGGCCGCGAAGCGGCCAACAATTGTCTGGTACAACAATCTGTACCCACATAACAATAGAAAATTCAATCTGTAGCGAGTCGCAATTGTAGCGAGTCGCAATTGTAGCGAGTCGCAATTGTAGCGAGTCACAATTTGTAGCGAGTCGCAGGTCGTCCGGCCAGCGTATGTTTGGACGCACTCAAACATGATGTTTTTGCTAAGTTAGACTCAGGCTTAGACAGGCGAACTCCCAGTAAAATAGGAGAACTACCTAGGCAGTTATTCAGACCCTAGATCAAGCATAATCCTTAGCTAAATAAGGCATATAGCTGCATAGGGATCACGGATCAAAGATTATATTTAATCCTGATCCTGAATCTGAATATAGGATTATTTCTGATATAGCTGTTTTAAGTCTATTTAACAGTTTTTTTTGGGACAATTTGTCTGATCTAGCCTTTAGTCTGATACACCCCTAATTCGTCCTAATCCATCCCTGATACAGATCCGGCTGATCTACTCCTGGCCATCCCCTGATCCGGATTGATCCACTCCTGTTCCCAGTGGTTGGGCTGGATCAGAACGGGTCAGCCGTAGATCAGGGATGCATCGAGTCATATCAGGCTGGATCAAGATTTTGGATCGATATCTGAATCAAGATATTTTCGTCTTGTAAATAACTTTTAAAATTTAAAATGTTTTTCATGACCCAACTTCATTGCTGTTATATTTTGTTTGTTGTACATTGAAAAAAAATTACTGGTGAAATGACATGAACTTTTTTAATTGTTCGGGGATCAATTGGCCGGGGATCAATTGGCCGGGGATCAATCGGCGGGGATCAATCGGCGGGATCAATCGGCCGGGATCAATCGGCCGGGAATCAATCGGGGTGACCCAAAAAATGATTAACTTTTGTTTTTTTATTGGTCAAATTTGCGAATTACAGTGGTCTCTAACGACAAATATTCTCTATATTGCTTTTTTATCTGCAAATATTCATTTGTTCTGGAGTTCTCTATTGTTGTAGCAGCGATGTCAACCTCCATTCCTACATATTTGCAGTCTATTTGCAAGGTGAACGGACAGGAGGAAGATGCTGTGATGAATAGCTGGAAATATCTTTATATAGTATTTGGGTCGGCTGTGTGTGTCGCCATTTCAAGTAGTCTCGTCGTGCCAATTATAACTGGTGTCATATACCCTCCTCTTCGAAACTAATGTAATATACCCCTAATCATTTTAGGAATACTTAAAACTACCATTTTGAAGATTTAAAAAAATTGATATCAGTGATGGCCAGGTCCTAAGCTTAAATCTAAGACAGGGTTCGTAATGCAAATTTCGAAAAAAGACATTTGGGTAAAAAAAGATTTTATTTCATTTTATCCAGTGCTTACTGCTATTTTGGAGCGAAAAAAAAAGATTTTGACTAAAGACTTCAAAAATAAAAAAGATTTTGGGTCCTAAAAAGACAAATCTTTTGAAAAGGACAATTACGAACCCTGGTCTAAGACCTACGTGCCTGAGCCTACATCAACGGGGGGGGGGGAAGGTGGTTATGTTCTGTGTGTATATGACAAAAGCCCTTTCGTCGGCGGAGGATCTTTTACATTAAGATTTTGAAATTTATGTGAAAAAAAATTAAAATTTCGCCTTTTAAAGTTGAAAATTGGGGTTTTAAACTGGCCGAAAACCCAAAACAAGGCTGAAAAAAGGCTAAAAAAAATTCTGACCTGTTCAATAGACTGGAGCAGGTCGTTGTATGTCTGCTGATCCAACGGGAGAAATGACAAATACGTAATTGTTTTTTGCGTTGACAGCTGCCTCGAAATGCAAATACTCTAGGATTGAGTAGCTCTTGTATGAAATTTACACAATATCAAGAAATCACAATTGCTGGTCAAAGGATGTAGCCAAGAATTCAGTGGGTCGGAAGACATAAGCCCCGGCACTCGATTCTGAGAGTTGTCAAATGGTTAGATTCATTGGCAAGATTGGCCAATAAACGCTCCAGTTCTTGGGTGGCCAGAATTTGTTAAATCTAATATTCAAATGTTGTCCATGCCACATAGTCTTGATCAGTTGCAGGTTGGCAACACGAGGCAGCACATCATAGAAATTGAGGTATGTGTCTCCTGAATCGAAAATATTTGCAGGAAAATATTAACCTCTCATGTTTCTTCAAAATTTTTTGTCCGGCCGGTGAGTTCAAATTCTCATTGACCTCCAACTCAAGCCATCCATGATAAGCAGTGGATAAACACGGAATTGGTTGGCAATGAATCTTTCCAATGGTTTGCTTGTCACAATCAACTGCAGCAATTCTGGTCTAGTCAAATAGGCAAGCACTGATGCAGCATTTCTGCTGAGAAATTGACTGAAAAAAAATTGTAGGCCATTAATAAATAAATGAGGTATCGACGTTAGGTACCTTTTGTAACATTTTGGAACTACACTGTTTTTTTCTAATTTTATTTCTGCGAGTGATTTTACAAAAATTGTATACCATCAGATAGCTTAAAAAGAGTATGCTCGCCAATTCAAAAAAATTCGGAATTATTGTCTGATGGTGGTTTTAGTTTTTGACCCTACTATAGAATAACCCGCCACCACCCCCCCCACCCCCGAAAATTTGATATTGAATTCGAAGCGTCATGAAAATATCGACCCTAGTATAGAATACCCCAATTTTTTCTTCTAAACTTAAGTTAAGACTACCCAATTTATGTCCCAGACCCCGGAAAATATGCGTAAACTCTTCATTAGTCACAACTTCCGCTCGCTGGCATACCCCCAAGCCTAAGGGCTAAGTTACAGCATTTTAAAAGGTCGGATTTTTTTTGGGGGGGGGGGGGGAGTATTCTATAGTAGCGCCTAGTTTTCAATCCGCCATCAAAATTTTATTTAATGAATAACTCATAATAATGCTATATTTAAAAAACCGAAAAATTTTCACAAAAAAATGAGAAAAAATTGAATGTCCTGCAAAACAGAATGGCTCAGCAAACATACGCCTTGTGAATTTTAACACGCCGTGTACCCTACATGAAAGTAATATTCTTCATACCGATTTGGCAGTTCATATCGCAAATTTTTTAAAATACTCTCCAGATCACTTTTAATTATAAATTATCTATAACATTTTTTGCCTGAAATTACCTTTTGCAGCAGTGATAGCTTTAGACTTCTTGGGGATACGGGCATGATGAGATGAGTGGCAACTTTCGATACTAAAAAAACCAATTTAGAAACGACTGCTAATACATATCTTATCTTAAAACGCATATAATATTTCCCAGCTGCAAAAGATAGATTAGCCCTGAAGGGCCATTGCCGTCCCCGACAACGGGTGTCCCCCGCCAATTCAAATTTTTTCTGAATCATTGAAATTCTGTACGAATTTTCTAACTTGGTTTCTAACAAAACTATCCCTGAAATTAAATTCTAGGCCTTGTTTTGTTAAAACCAAGTTGAAAAAATAACACGTCCAAACACGAACCTGTGGCTACCAGACAATTTCCAATATTTTTTCGGTAAATTCGGGCGAAACGACGAATCGACCGAAAAAATATTGGAAAATGTCGTGCGACATTTTCCAAAAATATTGGAAATTGTCTGGTAGCCGAACCTGGGGCCGTATGCATTGGCAGCTAGGATTGAGGATAGGATTAATCCTATCCTCAAGCCGATCCATATGCATTAGGACGATAGGATTGAGGATAGGATTAATCCTATCCTCAAGCCTATCCGTATGCATTAGGACGGATTGGATTCTAGATCGGATAATTTCAGTGCATTTTCAGAAAACGTGAAATTTTTCGAAGTAAAGTTCTGAATTGCTATTTCTCAGAGTTTCATTGTTTCTCACCTGTTTTGTGCCCTTCTTTCTTTTGTTTTTTCGATTTCTTTCCACGTCGTTTTCACGTTAAACGTTGTGCGGATCGAGCTTGAACTCGGAATGTTTGATACATAAAAATGTTTGCTGTGGTGTATGGTGGTCGAGATATAAAGCTTAAATGAAGTCTACGCATGTAATTAGCATACCGTAAATTCTCTAATAAGGTAAATGCCGCTAAAACGACAACTTTATTTGACCTTTTAAAAAGTCGCTGTCAGCTGCCGGAGTAGAGCTCTCGACATTAGAAATTATCCGATCTAGAATCCAAGCCGATCCGTATGCATTAGGACGATAGGATTAAGGATAGGATTAATCCTATCTCCAATCCGATCCGTATGCATTGGAACACGGATGAGGATAGGATTAATCCTATCCTCAATCCTAGCTGCCAATGCATACGGCCCCTGTAGGTTTGAATATATGACTCAGAATTAAATGGGTGGAGTGCACATCGGGAGCGAATATTTCAAACTCTCAGGTTCGATTCCTATTGGGTGCTTGACTATTTTATACTCTAAATTTAGTAAAACTTTTCAATAACTCTAGGGACAAGAACAATCGGGCAATCGATTGAAAGCATTTCCAACACTGCTTGCTGTTAGAAAATGGCCTAATTTCAGGATTTCAAGCAAATGACCATCCAAAATTGGATTCCGATGAAAGGAAACCAGCCAAAATGATGCTTACCGTATATTCTCGATTAGAAGGCCCCTCTAATAGAAGGCCCCTCTCTAATAGAAGGCCCCTTGAGGACCTATATATCAGAATAGAAAAAGAAATTCGCAAATCTGTTTGTCGCGTTTTCTTAGTTAGCACGAGCTCACCTGATTCCACTTTTAAAATTTAGTTGAGCACCCGAAAATCTCAAAATCGAAATATTTTTTTTCCAACTTTTTAGGTTGAAAAATAGAAGGCCCGGGCCTTCTAATAGAGAATATACGGTACTTAGTTTTATATAGTCTCAACCGCTACCAATTATATTTATTTCAACGCGTTTGGGATCTTTCAAGGGTCAGAATTTCATGGGAATCAGACAGAATTTCTCCACACCGAAATCTACGCAAAATAGTTGGGTAGCTATCAAAGATTTGATCAGGGAAGGGGACCAGAACTTTATTATTTTTCGATCGAGTTTTACATGCGTTTTCATCTAGGTTTTTAAGTTTTCTGCCTAGTTTTTAAAATTAGTATAGGGTCATCAATATTAGATCTGGTGCAAAACGGGTGAAAAATTGAAGGTTTCAATAAAATTGCTGGTCCTCGCCTTAACTTTTTGAAACGCGCGGGCATGCTCCTTCAAGAACTGAATTTTTTTTGTTTGCTGAATCAATTTTTTCGAAAGTCCATCATGAACAATGTTATTATGTTAAAGGCTGTAAGTATTTCCCTCCAAATTATTCTTTTACCCCCCCCCTCCCCCAAATCGTAAAATGAGTATTTCTCGGTATTTTTATGTCGTAACATTTTTTTCTTTTGATCATCATGTAGCCCTGAATCTCTAGTTTCTGATAAGCTATCAACTGACTCCTTGTTGTTGAGAAAAGTTCGAGAAATAACCATTTTTTAAAAGAGGAGTTGTTTTATAAAACGTATTTCTCAAATTTTCTTTGCAACAAGGAGTCAGTTGATAGCTTATCAGAAACTAAAGATTCAGAGCTACATGATGATCAAAAGAAAAAAAAATTACGACATAAAAACACCGAGAAATACTCATTTTTACGATTTGGGGATAAATGAATAATTTGGCGGGTGAAAGTACTTACAGCAAAATAAATTTGAAAGCTGCAAAATCATGCAAAAATAAAATTTTTCTGTCAACCGCGCGCAAGTATGCTCATAGGGTCTGAGATTATGTTGAACTATCACTGTCCGTGGAAAAGTGGGTCTAAAACAAATTCAATTGCATTACCGTATAACATCTATCAGACGGGCACCCTCTAATAAAAATAGAACCACATTTGTGTTCTATTAGAGAGAATACGGTAATCCTTGATCTGATCCTAGCCGCGTAGCTGAATACGGATCACGGATCAAAGATATATTTGATCCTGATCCTGAATACAAGATTATTTTTGATCCAGCGTTTACAAAGATGTTTTACGAATATCGATGAACCGCCCTGATCCGTCCGATCCACCCTGATGCGGTCTGATCCGGCCTGATCGATCTAATCCACCCCTGATCCGGTCTGATCCACCCTGATCCGGTCTGAACCACCCCTGATCCGGCCTGATTGGTCTAATCCACCCATGATCCGGCTTGATCGCCTCTGAATCGCCCTGATCCACCCCTCATCCGGCTCGATCCGGTCTGATACATTCCTAATCCGGTCAGATCTACTCCTGATCCAGCCTGATCCAGTCAGATTCACTCTGATCCGGCCTGATCCGTCGGATCTGATCTGTTCTACTCTTGATCTGAACTATTACACCCCTAATTTGACCTGATCTGGTCAGATCAACTCCTGATATAGCAGGGATGATATATGTACTTTTAAAAAGATTTGTACTTTTTTTGGGACTCCAAATCTTTTCTTTTTTCAATGTACTTTTTAAAAGATTTGTACTTTTTTGGAGAAATGTACTTTTTTGTACTTTTTTTTTCGAATAGGCGCCGAAAATGTAAGAAAACATTCGAATTTTTAAAAAAATTTCGCCTGCTGACACAGTTTTTAATTCGAATTTTGCTGAGCCTAAAAGGCTTTTAGGTCCTGCCTGATTCTTTTCCCACTTTTCGGAGTTGGCGAGATATTTCTCTGAGAACTGCAGGCTGAATCCTGCGTATTGCTGTCTCCAGCTGCCTTATGATTTTCTACTTTGATATCAATAGTTCGAAAAGTGTGATCAACTAAATTTCTAAATAGAAAAAGCTGCAAATCTAATATTAGGTTGTTCGGAAAGTTCGCGGAATTTCGTAACGGTCCCCGTTGTGTTTTTAGTGTTTTGGTTTTCGATTTTTTTGCAACGTTGTTGCTTTAAAACCGTTTTGATTTGATCCATTTCATATGGATGAAAATCTTATTCGACATAAAAAAACAACAAAAAGAAACGGTTTAAATGCAACAGAATTGCAAGAAAACTCGAAAACCAAAACGCTAAAACACAATAGGGATCATTACAGAATTCCGCGAACTTTCCGAACAACCTAATATTAGGGCGTGTCGAAAAATCCGTACTGATTTAATTACAAGCACTATTTGTGGCACTACGTTTTTTTTGGATTTTCATCAATTTATCAAAAGTTTACCACTCATTTTGCAGCTCAAAATCTTGGCTACAAATTGAGTTGGTAAACTTTTAAAAAATTTATGAAAAATCTAAGGTAAAAACACAATACCACAAACATCGCTTGTGAAAAAAACGGCCCGAACTTTTGACACGACCTTATGGTGCGGAAAAGATACAAAATACCAAAAGTCATACAAAAATTTTGTATGAGTTAATTTTAGATTTCATATGTCTATAGTAAAGAAATATGATTGAATTGTTTTATTTGTTTGAAAAGTGTTATGTGTTTCATTGGTGTAGAAATAAAAAGTTTGAAGGCGCTTTTATTGAGTTTCGGGAATGTACTTTTTTTGGCCCCAAAATCTTTTTTTTTTTGGAAATGTACTTTTTTCAAAATTTTGAGATATCATCCCTGTGATATAGCCTACTTTTATGTACATTATATTTTTATTTCATTTTCTCTAACTTATGGTTTTTACTAATAAGTTCTGTTTTAACATGCATATTATTTTACATTTTTTCTTTATTATCTGGGGCGGTTATAATAATCGATTACCCTTACCTTTACCCTTACCTCTACCTTACCTCTACCCGTTATAATAAAGAATTTTTACCCTTACCTCTACCCTTACCTTTTACCCTTACCTCTACCTTACCTCTACCCGTTATAATAAAGAATTTTTACCTTACCTCTACCCTTACCTTTACCCTTACCTCTACCCTTACCTCTACCCGTTACAATAAAGAATTTTACCTCTACCTCTACCCGTACTTTTCCTTACCTCTACCCTTACCTCTACCCGTTATAATAAAAGCTAGAGGTAAAGTAGAGGTAGAGTAAGGGTAAAAAACAGGGGGACCAAGGCATATTTTACCATGGTGGTAGCAGGGTAAAATTTTTTACCTTCATCTCGATTTTCAAAATATTGTCCCGTAAAGCATTTCTAGAGCAATTTTAGTTCGCTGAACACGAATTAACGTCCGTTTTTCATTATTCTGTGTTGTTTGTTGAGATTTGCTCGCTTTATTGTACACGCACTGTTTGTCGTATTTTATCGCTCTCATGTCTAGTTATCGTTATGTTTACGCCTGAGATGTGCAAACGTTTGGTTGAGCTGGTGGCCGAGCACCAAGAGGATCTCTTTCCGAACAGCCGCAAAAAGGATTCAGCCGCAGGTCAGAACGCTGCATGGAAGACCGTTACCGACACACTCAACACGAATATCCGGATCAAGGGTCGCACAGCGTGGAGCAGGTCAAGCAAAAGATTCGAATCTCAAGAAGTTGGCCAAACAGGATCTCCAGGTAGAGGTAAAAGGTAGAAGTAAGGGTAAGGTAGAGGTAAGGGTAAAAGTTCAAGGTAAAAAAAGGTAGAGGTAGGGGTAAAAGTAGAGGTAAGGGTAAAGTTCAAGGTAAAAAAAAGTAGAGGTAGGGGTAAAAGGTAGAGGTAAAGGTAAAAGGTAGAAGTAAGGGTAAAAGTAGAGTTAAGGGTAATCTTTATTATAACCGCCCCTGGTTCTAATTTTTATAATGGGTATAAAAATAATATTAATATACTTCTAGTTACATTTATTTTACAAATTTATATTACTTTACAATTTTCAAAATTGATCCGAAATGCTGACGGTCAATTTGGTGAACGGTCAAACGTCCAGCACCCAAATCTTTTTTTTATCTCATTCAAAACAATTTGTTTGAGGATGATTAGTTCGTTAGTTGAATGTTAAGAATAAAACTGAATTTGATAAGTATTGAGCGTAGGTGTGGTATTTTGCATAAAATTCACGGTATTTGAAATCATGCAAATATTTGCGAAATATTTCCAAATATTTAAATATTTGCGCGAATATTTGCACGATTCCAAATATTTGCAAACTTGTCCAACCCTACTTGTGACCAAACATGTGCTCAAATGCGTTACCCCCCCACACCCATCCCAAATACCATATAGAGATGACTGCAAGGTCTTTTTTAGGTAAGAAAAAAAGAAAAATTTGAACTTACTGAACGTAACATTTATTCAGAGATATCATTTTAACATAAGGCTCAAATTGTTTTACCCCTCCAAATTATTCATTTATCGGCTCAAATCATAAAAATTAGTATTTCTCGGTGTTCTTACGTCGTATTTTTTTCCTTTTCATCATCATGTAGCCCTGAATCTCTTGTTTCTGATAAGCTATCAAATGATCCCTTGTTGTTAAAAAAAATTGAAAAATACCCATTTTTATGAAACAACTCCTCTTTTATAAAAATGGTATTTATTAATTTATAAAATAATAAATTTTAACAACAAGGAGTCAGTTGATAGCTTATCAGAAACTAGAGATTCAGGGCTACATGATGATCAAAAGAAAAAAATGTTACGACATAAAAATACCGAGAAATACTCATTTTTACGATTTGGGGGGAGGGGGGGGGGTAAAAGAATAATTTGGAGAGGGAAAATACTTACAGCCTTTAACATAATAACATTGTTCATGATGGACTTTCGAAAAAATTGATTCAGCAAACAAAAAAAATTCAGTTCTTGAAGGAGCATGCCCGCGCGTTTCAAAAAGTTAAAGCGAGGACCAGCAATTTTTATTGAACCCTTCAATTTTTCACCCGTTTTGCACCAGATCTAATATTGATGACCCTATACTAATTTTAAAAACTAGGCAGAAAACTTAAAAAACCTAGATGAAAACGCATGTAAAACTCGATCGAAAAAATAATAAAGTTCTGGTCCCCGCCTCTCCCTGCCTTCCCTGATCAAATCTTTGATAGCTACCCAACTATTTTGCGTAAATTTCGGTGTGGAGAAATTTCTGTCTGATTCCCCATGAAATTCTGACCTTAAAAGATCCCAAACGCGTTGACAAATAAATAAAATTGGTAGCGGTTGAGACTATATAAAACTAAGTAAGCATCATTTTGGCTGGTTTCCTTTCATTTGGAATCCAAATTTTGGATGGTCATTTGCTTGAAATCCTGAAATTAGGCCATTTTCTAACAGCAAAGCAGTGTTGGAAATGCTTTCAATCGATTGCCCGATTGTTCTTGTCCCTAGAAGTTATTGAAAAGTTTTACTAAAATTTAGAGTATAAAATAGGTCAAGCACCCAATAGGAATCGAACCTGAGAGTTTGAAATATTCGCTCCCCGATGTGCACCTCCACCCATTTTAATTCTGAGTCAATATATTCAAACCTACAGGTTCGTGTTTGGACGTGTTATTTTTCAACTTGGTTTCTAACAAAACAAGGCCTAGAATTTAATTTCAGGATAGTTTGTTAGAAACCAAGTTAGAAAATTCGTACAGAATTTCAATGATTCAGAAAAAAATTTGAATTGGCGGGGGACACCCGTTGTCGGGGACGGCAATGGCCCTTCAGGGCTAATCTATCTTTTGCAGCTGGAAATATTATATGCGTTTTAAGATAAGATATGTATTAGCTGTCGTTTCTAAATTGGTTTTTTTAATATCGAAAGTTGCCACTCATCTCATCATGCCCCGTATCTCCAAGAAGTCTAAAGCTATCACTGCTGCAAAAGGTAATTCAGGCAAAAATGTTATAGATAATTTATAATTAAAAGTGATCTGGAGAGTATTTTAAAAAATTTGCGATATGAACTGCCAAATCGGTATGAAGAATATTACTTTCATGTAGGGTACACGGCGTGTTAAAATCACAAGGCGTATGTTTGCTGAGCATTCTGTTTTGCAGGACATTCAAATTTTTCTCATTTTTTTCTGTGAAAAATTTTTCGGTTTTTTTAAATTATAGCATTATTATGAGTTATTCATTAAATAAATTTTGATGGCGGGTTGAAAAACTAAAACCACCATCAGACAATAATTCCGAATTTTTTTGAATTAGCTTCCCCCATACTTCACCGAAACAGTGATGTTTCGGCGGAACAAAATTTTGTTCCGGCGGAACAATCATGTTTCGGCCGATGTTCGGCGAAACAAAATTCTGTTTCGACAGAACATGTCTACCGGAACAGTTTTTTGTTCCAGCAGAACATACCAATCGGAACATCGATTAAATGTTCGTATTATGGTCAGAATATGCTAAATTTTTATCCCTTTGAGTATCGAGGTACCCAACATCAATGATAGCATCAATTAAATGTCCATTTTAAGCGTTTTTCATGGATGAAGAGCAAGCAGCACTGTTTTGGTGGTGGATACAAAAACAAGCAGAGAATCAAGCTCGCAGCTATATCCGCCCGCTCATATGATGGACGCAATTCGAGGAAAGTCCTTCGGAATCTTTTGGCGCTATTATGACTCCAATGACTTCAAAGATTTGAAGAGGTTTATCAGGTTAACCAGAGATGAATTCGACATTCTTCATACTAAGGTTTGTTATAATATGTTGATTTAAGGTATTTGTTGAGAAGATTAATTTTAGCTTGAAGTGCGATTTGGATACCACGCTCCCACGCATCTCCGGCCTATAAGTGGTAAAAAACGCCTAGCAGTTTTTCTCCGGTAAGCTATAAAAATAGGTCATTCATTTAAAAAACGATACTTAAGTTTCTTGTCCTTCGGTCCTACTTATCCAGCAGTGGCACATCTTTTTGGCATAGGAGATTCGACCGTCCAGGATCTTTGCCTCGAAGTCTCGACTGCTGTTATCGATCTAATGCAAGCCGAATATCTTCCCATTCCAACTCGTGCAACATGGATAGCCAACTCAGAGAGGTTCTTGGAGCGTCGACAGTTCCCTCATGCGATGGGTGCTATAGATGGAAAACACATAGGACTGGTGAAGCCGGATCGGTCAGGCGTTGAGTTTTACAATTATAAGGTAATTAGCTTATTTGTTATTTGGATAGAAGCTTAGTGTTGTCCTCGTCAGAAGTTCCATTCAATCGTGATGCTGGCCATGGCAGATAGTGATTTTCGTTTCATTTGTGTGGATATAGGAGCACCTGGCAGAAATAGCGATTCCGCACTGTGGCGAACTTCTCCAATATTACGCTTTATGGAATCTCCGGAGGCTGATATTCCGCCAACTCAAGATGGAGAACTCCCCTATGTTCTGCTAGGCGATGGAGGGTTTGGTCTGACTGACCTGGCAAGATTTTTAGTTGAGAACTTTTTTGAATCAAGGTTCCTGTTTCAGGTGATTACTCCGTATACTCAGCGTGGGGCAGATGAGCAAGTAAAATCGATTTCAACGAACGCCTCAGTCGTGCACGAGCTTGCGTAGAACATGCATTTGGGGTGTGGGCAAGCAGGTGGAGCTTGAAGCCAGGTATGAATTAAGTTAGTTGACAGATATTTTTTCCAAGCCCTGATGTTGTTCGTCAATATGCGATGGCAGCCGTGATTCTTCACAATTTTCTGCTGCCAACGATGGACGAAGAAACTGAGCTGATTCCATATCCGCAAGACCGTCGACTACTTAGTGATCAGAGAAACCCTCGTGCAGGGCGTGTAGGCAGAGATATTAGGAACAAATTTGTTGATGTGATTATTAGGCGAATAAATTTTTGATAAATGTGATATGGTTGTCGAATTGAGCTATTAGACTTCATGTCTTTTTGAGTCAATCGATGTGAAAAATATGAATCTCATTTATGGCTTTTCAGAGACTTTTTACAATGGTAGCCAAAAAAAGGCAACACCAAAGAAAAGTGGCGACAGATCGAATCGCCAGAAGTTAAATTCCAGTGATTTATCAAATGACCAAAAAGCTTTCTTGCGTGAGCTCGTCGGGGAAAAAGGCGTGCTTTGGGACTCGTCGCATCCGGAATACAAGTTGAATGGTCCGAGAATGTTCGCCTGGATTGCAATTAACAAAACATTTATGGAGACTTACGAAGATGTCGAGTTTGGAGGTAATAAATGGTCTAACAATGTAGTGTGAGGTCAATGAAGGCTAACTTTCAGTAACTGCGCTGAGAGATGGCTGGACCAGCATCACAGATTGTCATCGGACCACGTCTAACAGAGTCAAAGGTAGCACTGGAGATGGAGCAAGTGACACAGAACCTAGCTGGCATCTTTGGAAGGCAACGTCATTTTTGAGAACCGTAAAGTCGTGCACAGATCTGACGTAAGTTATATACTTTCCGTAAGACACGATTTGAGGCCTTATTTATTAAAGTACAAGAGCAAGCAACGTTGGAGACCAGCCAGCGGCTGAGACACTGCTGAAAATCGTGGGATTGTCGAAGCGCCAATCTTCTTCGCATTCTTCTGATGTCAGTTTTGCGAAAAAAGCCAAGTCAGACGAGCAATTCGACCAGCTATTGTCTGCAATGGGCAAGAAAAAAATGAACCCTTTGGCGCTTGAAGTGGAAGATCTTATGGAAACAGTGCTTCAGTATGCCGGAATTGAGAGTCTCAACCAATTCAAAAGTAAGGTCGAAAACGTCAAATTGTTTAAATTCACTATAATTATTTTACAGAGCAGCTGCGAACTTTTATTGCTGACTGGGAGGATTATATCGCGCCTATGATGCAGAAACGTACTTCCGAACAGCCGGGAGAAGAAGAAAATGCCGAAGATCAATTTTAGATGCATTGTTGTGTTGATAGTGGGTTGAATAAAGCTATTACATTTCCTTTATTCGTCTGTTTCTGCCTCCACTGAATTTTTAGTGGAATAAATAGGGCGACGGTGAATTCATCCTCAGCCAATTCATCCTCGGTGAATTCATCCTCTAGTGAATTCATCCTCCGGTGAATTCATCCTCGGTGAATTCACCTAGAGCCGAATAAATAAGCGCACAAAATTTAAAATTATCCCTACGTGACCTTTCAAGGCACATCGTACTCACATCGTAATTTACTTTTCTCACCCGGACTTACATTTGCCATGGACATCGCTGCTTTGACAATTGATTAAATAAAGCTTTTTATGTCTTAATTCGACGTTCTAATATTCCATTTTTATTGCATGCACATACCTATTGCCGAAAACCACAAAATAAGCCACCTGAAATCAATGTTCCGGAACCCCTGTTCCGGCAGAACACTTTGACCGAAACACGTTCATGTTTCGCCGAAACACCGACCGAAACATTCTTGTTCCGGCAGAACATAAATGTTTCGGTTGGTGTTTCGGCGAAACACGTGTTCTGTTCCGGTGTTTCGGTGAAGTATGGGGGAAGCTATTGGCGAGCATACTCTTTTAAGCTATCTGATGGTATGCAATTTTTGTAAAAATCACTCGCAGAAATAAAAATTAGAAAAAAACAGTGTAGTTCCAAAATGTTACAAAAGGTACCTAACGTCGATACCTCATTTATTTATTAATGGCCTACAATTTTTTTTTCAGTCAATTTCTTAGCAGAAATGTTGCATCAAGTGCTTGCCTATTTGACTAGACCAGAATTGCTGCAGTTGATTGTGACAAGCAAACCATTGGAAAGATTCATTGCCAACCAATTCCGTGTTATCCACTGCTTATCATGGATGGCTTGAGTTGGGAGGTCAATGAGAATTTGAAACTCACCGGCCGGACAAAAAATTTTGAAGAAAAACATGAGAGGTTAATATTTTCCTGCAAATATTTTCGATTCAGATACACATACCTCAATTTCTATGATGTGCTGCCTCGTGTTGCCAACCTGCAACTGATCAAGACTATGTGGCATGGACAACATTTGAATATTAGATTTAACAAATTCTGGCCACCCCAAGAACTGGAGCGTTTATTGGCCAATCTTGCCAATGAATCTAACCATTTGACAACTCTCAAAATCGAGTGCCCGGCTTATGTCTTCCGACCCCACTGAATTCTTGGCTACATCCTTTGACCAGCAATTGTGATTTCTTGATATTGTATAATTTCATACAAGAGCTACCTCCAATCCTAGAGTATTTGCATTTCGAGGGCAGCTGTCAACGCAAAAAGCAATTACGTATTTGTCATTTCTCCCGTTGGGATCAGCAGACATACAACAACCTGCTCCAGTCTATTGAACAGGTCAGAATTTTTTTTAGCCTTTTTTCAGCCTAGTTTTGGGTTTTCGGCCAGTTTAAAACCCCCAATTTTCAACTTTAAAAGGCGAAATTTTGACGCTACTGGCTTATACCCCCCCCCCCCCAAAAAGCTACTTTCTTATACCCCCCCCCAAAACCGACTTTTTGGGGAGTGTCTAAAACCATTTTTATGCAATAATTTTGCCATAAAAGGACCAGAAAAGCAGTTTAAAAGGGATTATGGGCTGTATTGGGAGGGGAAGGGAATAATACAGGGGCCACTTTTTTTTAGCTGCTTTACCATGTTTTTCAACTCGGGCCGTGGCAAAAATAGACTCTATATGCATTTTATGATCAAGTGTACTTCTCGGAATCATGTCTAAGGTAAGTGCGTGCGCGCAACTCTAACTCTCAAGCCCCTGCGCCCCCTTCGGGGCGCAGGGGGCTTGGAGTTGAGATGCGCACACCCACATACCTTAGACACAAATCACTCGAAAGTGACTCTGGATGCATAAAAAAATATATGCATACCAGAGTTATTTATGCGGTAGGCCCCAGTATTCAAAACTATGTTCAACATCTTTGATTTTACGACCGAAAAGGGTTTCCCTCCACTTCAGGCCTGGGGCTACGAGCCAGAGGCTCAGCCGTCCAAAATTTACACGACAACCATCAGGATCCACCCGGCTGATCGGTCCGATTATTTCGAGTAGTTATACTTTTACGTGCACCACAAGTGGCTGGGTTGAAAGTGACTTTAACGCTAAGAGAATTAATACTCTTTGGTACTTATAGGCACTATAGAAGTGGCCCCTGTTTTGTCCCTTCCCCTCCCAATACAGCCCTTGAACCCTATTTTAATTGCTTTTCTGGACCTTTTATGGCGAAATTATTGCTTAAAAATATGTTTTGACCACTCCTAAAAATCTTGATTTTTTGGGGGGGGGGGGGGGTATAAGCCAGTAGGTCCGAGGATTGGGGGGGGGGGTATAAGAAAGTAGCTGTTTGGGGGGGGGGGGGGTATAAGCCAGTAGCGCCGAAATTTTAATTTTTTTCACATAAATTTCAAAATCTTAATGTAAAAGATCCTCCGCCGACGAAAGGGTTTTTGTCATATACACACAGAACATAACCACCTTCCCGACCACCCCCCCCGGTAATGTAGGCTCAGGCACGTAGGTCTTAGACCAGGGTTCGTAATTGTCCTTTTCAAAAATATTTGTCCTTTTTAGGGACCCGAAATCTTTTTTATTTCTGAAGTCTTTAGTCAAAATCTTTTTTTTTTCGCTCCAAAATAGCAGTAAGCACTGGATAAAATGTAAAATCTTTTTTTTCGCTCCAAAATAGCAGTAAGCACTGGATAAAATGTAAAATCTTTTTTTACCCAAATGTCTTTTTTCGAAATTTTCATTACGAACCCTGTCTTAGACTTCAGCTTAGGGCCTGGCCATCACTGATATCAATTTTTTTAATCTTCAAAAATGGTAGTTTTAAGTATTCCTAAATATGATTAGGGGTATATTACATTAGTTTCGAAGGGGAGGGTATATGACACCAGTTATAATTGGCACGACGAGACTACTTGAAATGGCGACACACACAGCCGACCCAAATACTATATAAAGATATTTCCAGCTATTCATCACAGCATCTTCCTCCTGTCCGTTCACCTTGCAAATAGACTGCAAATATGTAGGAATGGAGGTTGACATCGCTGCTACAAGAATAGAGAACTCCAGAACAAATGAATATTTGCAGATAAAAAAGCAATATAGAGAAATATTTGTCGTTAGAGACCACTGTAATTCGCAAATTTGACCAATAAAAAACCAAAACAAATACCGTATTACCTCTAAAAAGAGCCCAGGGCTCTTATTTTTCAACCTCCCTCCAAAGAGGGCTCTCATTAGGACATGGCTCTAAATAGGACATGGGCCCTTATTTTTCAACCTCTCGGTGCCGAAGAAAAAGTTTTATGCCCCACCCCCAAACCAAACACATTTTATTCTAATTGTCTATAAATCAAATATGGGGAAATTCTGTGTCAACATTATTGACATCATCATTTTCAAAGATCAAAGATAAATCGCTCACGCACCCATTTTCTTCGTCTTCTTCACTGTCGACTTTTTCAAATTCAGCTATCGCCTGTCGAATTAACTAGCGTGCCTCCATAAGCTCAAACTGTCCATTGGGAATCGGACCGTGCTTCTTGTAGCAATGCACTTGATCGTCCTCGCTTCCGTCATGGCACATCGTAATCCCGCAGTCTGAAGAGAAAAAGTCATGGTGATCAAATAAAACAAAGAGCAAACCCTTAAACAACTTTGCGATTGCTTCTGTTGGCAATGAATCCCACGCGTCCACGATCCACTGCAGATAGACATCCATCGAGGGCGTTTCAGGATTGCCGCCAGTTGTCCTGCCACCAGTTTTCGCTTTCCTCTTCAGAACCACTTCCGTAGTTTGCGATACACTCCATCCTACTTGAATAAAAGATTACACCAAAATATTGCGATCAGCAAAAAAAGCCAGCAAAAAATACAGTTTTTATGTAGCGGAGGGGGGGGTCTTCTTAAGTCATGGGCTCTTATTTTTGAACCTCCTTCCAAAGGGGGCTCTTATTAGGACATGGGCTCTTAATAGGACAGGTAATATGGTATATACCAATTTGACATTTGAATATCAAGAGTCTTGATTCAAACCAATCATATGGCATTTAAACACGTAATTCTACACCGGCGGCCGTAAGTTTGTCTACCGTATTCTCTCTAATAGACCGACATGTCGGTTTATTTTTCAACCCTTCAAAAATCGTGAAAATGTGGGTCGAACTCGACATTTTCGGGTGAAAATCCAAAATCGAAAAAGCGGAATCGATAGAGCTCGTGGAACTAAGAAAACGCAATAAACAGCGATGTAATTTTTTTTCTTCGGACTGAGATACGGTCCTCAAAGTAGGGGGTGTCGGTTTATTAGAGGGTGTCGGCCTATTAGAGAGAATACGGTAATCAGGTCAAGCAGGCTGCGTATTTTTAAGTGAATGAAGGCTCATTCGATGGTTTAAAGCTAAGTACTCAATGGGATCCGCACCCCGCACTCCCGCGCAAATCTTCACTCCCGCGGTGCGGCGCCAGCGTGTACACAATAAGGCGACACATTTTTAGATCCGCACTCCCGCGCTCTTTCATTCTGAGTGAGGCGATTTTTTATTCGGAGTGCGGCGCATCATCGTTGTTTTATTTTCTTATGCTCTTTTCGGCGCTAAAATTATTTTTGAGTACAACTTTCCGCTTGTGGATCTTAACTGAAACTTTCAAAGACTAAGGCTTAATTTTTGGAAAATGGGAAATTTTTCAAAGTAACACAGAAAACCACCCTATCTCACCTAAAATCATGTGCTGAACACAGTTTGTTAATACCAAAATAGTGATTTCACTAGCCACAACACCTATAAGGGGGTAGATACTTATTCTGAGGGAGCATCTGCCTACAAATCCCGAAAATATCAGTTTTTTATATGGGATTGCAAACCATGATTTTTTCAATTTGGTGACTCAAACTATGAAACCTAGGATAGGTACCCATGGTTCAGGTGATGGATATCAAGCTGGATGGATTAAAAATGAAATTTTAGTCAATTTTTTTACTTTTTTCATGCTCCAAAAGGTCAGGTGGCTGTCCACCTGGATGGCCTAAAAATGAAGTAAAAAATAAAATTAACACTTAGTGAGGTTCGAACCAGTAACCTCGGTGACGGCAACCTCTCCCCAATTTAGACCAGGTAGTAGCAAACCAAGTGGTCGACCAATTGGATCAAATTTTTTTTTACGTTTTCAGGTTACAAAACAATTTTTCTGCACTGATTCGAGCATACTGAAGATGGTTTGACAGTGGTAAAATCACGTTTTATCGAGAAATTTTTAAGTTATTTCTAATTCTGATTTATAAAAATCAATCGTTAGCGATAAATCAAAACTACTCCTTGTCAATCTTGATTGTGCGGTGAAAATTTTGCGGTAAAATTCAAACTCGAGTTAGAGAGTCAGAGAAAACTTTTTTTCGGACAGTTTTTCATGGTCAATCAGATAACACATGTTTTTGTTGTTTCAAAGTTGAAAATTCAAATATCTTAAATTTGCGGTAAATTTCAAACTCGAGTTAGAGAGTCAGAGAAACTTTTTCTGTGAACTTTTTTTTCTGCTTAATATA
>SADC01000172.1:0-149590 GCA_004194705.1 Ditylenchus dipsaci
GTGGTTGCTAAAGAGTGGTTATTAATAAGCTGATGTCACAACGCCTTTTTAGGAGGAGCAACTTCAATGTCGCCTTGAAAATACAAATGCTCAGTTGGTCTCCAGACATTGTCAAGTATCGCAGATCCAACTTTAACACCATCCCGTGTAAATTTTACAGTTCCCATTTTCAGTCTCGTATATCCCAAAATTATGAGCTACTGAGAAAAGATGGGTGTGTTGAAGGAAAAAATTCGCGAGCAGAAAGCAGCGGACGGTTCTTGACGCGGATATTCATGAAATAAAAAGATGTCTGGCATCTAGACAAGCATTCTCGAGAATCTGGTAAACATCAGAGTTTAGTGATGTCTTAACTAGTTTTTAAGGTTGAATCTGTCAAGCAGTGTGAGGTCATCAAGATCATAAGATACCCGGGAGCGATGAAGTAGTTAAGTAAGCGACATATCTCACAGACCTAATTCTTCATTTACTCATTATTGTATAATTGGCGCTTGCTTAAATTCTTGATAAACGTTGTCTCGATGGTGGGTCTTCTCTTGTATATGTGCATATTTTGCATTTTCTCCTTTATTCTAATACATCTCGGCCTTAATTATTATTATTATTATTATTTTCTGTTAATTTCTCGATATAAAGAACATTCCACTTGTGAGCTTTAATTACTATGTAATATTACTATATGCATAGTAGTTGAAATGCTTCTTGCCAGGGATTGAAGCTTTTCCTGAAATGGTCATAAAGAAAATTTTCATGATTCATTTCTCGAGAATATGCTAAAACAATTTTTTTATAAAAAGTTTCCAACGCTACGTACCACAATGATCCCTTTTCGTACGTATCCGCACTTAAACACTTCAAAGCTTGTTGTACCAATGCGAAAAAATGATTGAAACAGAATTAAAAAAAAAATAGTGCCCCGAAGCGTCTCTATTTTTCTCCTCTTTTTCCTTACTCAATAAGAAAATGATGAGAATAAGGAAACTCGAAAAAGAAGTTTGGCGTTAATTGTTTTCGCAAATTTTTGGGGTCGCTAATGCTTGCCTGGGAGTGAATAAAAGCTGTTTTATTGGTAAATTTAAAAAATTGGATTGAGTGAAATTTTATTTCGAAAACACCTAATTTTATTTTCGCAACCCACGGCTGAATGTTCTATAATTTCCATATTTTACAGATACGAACGAGCCGGTCCTTGTTTAAATGCTGCGGGCTTTTTATCAGCTTTGTTAATGGCTTGTCCACAAACTGCGACTTAGACTGAGCTTACACTTACCCGTGCTCATACACGTGATCGAGGTCGAGCTCGTGTTTTCTCAACCTTTTTGGTAATCAGAGAGAAAATTTCAAACACTACACATATGAACACAAAATCTATTCTCTTATGATAAAGATCGAAAAAGGCAACGCAAAATCTTGCTTCTTGATTTCAACTATTCTTTAGACACCTGATATTGACACTACAACACAAGCAAATATCTATAAATGAGTAATGGACCACTCCACCCCCACCTCAATTACCCTTGACCCCCACCAGAAAATCAGCTTCGGACCAAGGCAAATTTTTTCCAATTTTTCAATACCAATAATTTTTTGCATAAAAAATGATCAAAATGTGCAAATATATTGTTTTTAAGACGTTTTTTTGAGATTTCATAATAAAAAAATTCAAATGAAATTTTTTGCCTTTTGTCCCCCAAGCTGATTTCTGTAGGGTCAAAGTTAATTGAGTGTGGGTATAGGTAGTATATAGCTGAGTAAATGAATGAACAAGCTTGTTGAATTATTTCATCGGATTGCATGTAACCTGAAATTGACATTTTAAATAAATTGAAGAATAGCCGAGCTTGTTTAACTCCCGTGTATTTTTTCATGGGTTAGATATTATTTAGCCGAAGAGAATTCTGAATTCTGGCCGCAAATTTACTGTTTTTGGCTATACTTGCTCACTATCATGTTTTAAAGGGCATACCAGCAGTTTCAAAAATTGAGGCGGGACAGCAACATTATTTAACTCGTTCTATTTCTCATTCATTTAACATCACATTCTGAAATACCGACCTTTACTACTTTTTGAAAAATCAGGCAGAAAACTTTAAAAAATATAGGTCAGAACACCTGTAAAAATTTATCACGGAAAAAAACTGTTGGTCCCGCCTTTTTCCGCGTAACGCTCTGGTATGCTCCTTTAACCCTTTTTAGATCTATAGAGCTTGAAAAACGCAGAAAACATGTTTTTAAGATGTTGAAACACTTGTTTTTTTGTTTGGAAAAAATTCGACTAAATTCAACTTCTCAGTTGTCCAATCAAAAAGTCAAATTTGGTTCGTTCACTGCATACTAAATTTAAAATGCTCATAGTATTTTTCTAATATTATTACGAGTCAATGAACAGCTATAAATATTTTGATTTTTGAGAATCCCAAACCCACGAGAAAGTGGTCATTTTATCTAGGACAATCCAATTTCAAGCCCCTTTTCATAGGGCCTTAGCTGAATCTTCAATATAAATTTTTATTTGGCTGACGAATTGACTGAGATGAACTTGTGAGGACTAATGTAGCGCTCTTGAGGAAAAAAGTTATTTCATTCAGTGCTTATTGCGCTTCTCAGCGAAACTATATTTGACGAAAAATTTGCGATAAAAACATGCACAATGTCCAAAAAGTGAAATTAAAAAAACCACAGATAGCAGCCCTTTATTGGGTACTTTTGTGTCATTTTGATGAAGACAAGCTAAGAGAATCGGTATGGGAAGTTCTTGTTCCAAATCAACACGTCATAATTTTTTAAATATAAGATAAAAAAGAAAATGCTTGTTTCATTTATCTCGCTCACTGCTTGTGTATAACAATTTAGCTTCTTTCATAAAAGTTAGTTAATTCTCTAAATATGTGTGACACTTAAGATATCTCTCTATTATTTCTGCTGATTACCTTGCTCAGCCGCAGATCTCATGCGACCAAAGATGGGCATCTGTTTAAAAGTGAATATGAATGTTATTCGCCAGTCGCACACCTTCGAGAACATGTACCAGGACCTAAATTGGCTGAGGAGGACTAATTTGTGTTTGACATGAGGTGGTCCACGACCTCTTTCACACAGGTACATCAGTGGATGGAACAGCCACATCGGTAATAGTGGTTTAGCAGTAGTATTTTAGTAACAGAATTTATACAAAATGATTTTCCCTATAGACGCGCTGACCAGTCGTCAAATACTTACCGAGGACACCCAGGAACGCATCTGGTTTGAGCTGACTGACCAAGAGAGCGTTCTGGACCTGCCAGTCGAGGAGCTCCAGAACTTGATGACTGCTGCTAGCTTTTGGTAATTATTGGTTGGGGTTAGGAAATTCACACAAGAATCGTGTTACTACTGTAGGGACAGGGAAAAAAAATCGAATTTTGCCAAAAATTTTTTCAGAAATTTTTTTCAGAAAATCTATTTTTTGTGTGGAAAATGTCAAAACAACTTTTTCATCGTTTAAGCATATAACAAGTTATTTAGGAGTCTTTTCAACACTATTTTAAAATAAGTGAAAAATCCAGAAGATAAATCAGAAAAAAATCGAGTATTCGAATCTACTCGAAATTTGCGATTCTTGAGTCGACTAAAGAAAGTTTCGAGTTCTGCCACCCTAATGATGAACAAAATATCGACAACGATTGTTTTAAATTTAGTGAAAAAATAACTTAATAAGAAACCGTCTGAACTATAAAAAGTAAACCCCCAAGTGTTTATTTGCTTTAACATTTCTATGTTCATCAAAGCGCTAAATACTAATACATCGTATACAGTCCACCTTGATTTAGGACACTCAGGGATCTCATCGAAAACTTTTCGAGGGCGGAGGACCTTCGCATATAGATCTGGGGTTTGCTGTAGAAAAATTAATAGATTTTGCGCCTTGAAGTGGAAAATTGGGGGTTTTATAGGGACAATTTTATGAGTGGTGCTCGTTGTGCCAGTTATAACTTTTTTGAGAGATTTTTTATCAGTCGAAATGTCAACATAAAACGAAATCCCTGAATAATCAACGAGCATGTTTGACGCCTATTGGACCAGTGATTACGTTAAGTGACTCACTGTATACCCTCGAATATAACGAAAATCTGGATATAACGAACATTTTTATAGGTCTCCAGAAGTTCGCTATCGAACGAAAAATAAGGAAGGAAATTTAAAAAATATAATCAAAATGGCTTAAGTAGGCCAAAAAATTGATATTTTTCGGACAAAATGAAAGGGGGACAAACGGAATAAGTACCCTAATATTTTTACTTCTGCGGACATTCCGTCTGCTACTCTTCTCTGCCAGTGTGTAGCTAGCATGGTGCGCGAGAAGTTGAAGCCAAAGATTACGATGGCATTAGAGATATGTTTGGTATGGAGGACGATTACTCCCGAAGAGGAGAAGGAGCAGATCAGGAAGGACACATCCTTGGTGCAAATACGACTAACAGAGCATCTGATCATCATTCAAAAATTTTATTTTCACTGCTTGCAATTTATGGCTTAAATTCGTGCCGTTTTGTTAAATAAAAAATTTCTATCAGGTAATACATGTAAGTGTTCAAAAAGATACAAAATAACAAGCATATGTTTTATAAAAAATTACGTATACAACGTGGTCCAAGAAATTAACTCGGACTTAGAAATGGTTTAAAGTGTTCAAAAAATGTTTGTGAAACTGAAAATAAAGAAATTTTGCAAAAAAACAACAGGGGGGAACAAGCATGTTATTTTAGGGGACCCTGAAAATATAGAGCCAAGCTTTGATTCAGATTACGGATAAACGGGGTATATAAGACAGGAAAACTTATTATTGCCGCAAAAGTCTGTTTACTTATTACCTTAAAAACTTATTTTTGTCCCGAAAGACTAATTTCTCTCGCGTCGGGTGATGGTTATTGTGGTAACTAACGGTTAGTTACTGGTTAGTCACCAGGCACGAAAAATCACCGGTGATTTAATCAACCTACGTAAATAAATTGACCATGAACAGCAAATACGTGAACCGATGAATAAATTGACTATGATAAATCACCGGTTTTTTGGTGACTAACCGGTACCTAACCGGTGTTTTAAATCACCGTAATTAACTTATCCTAAAACGCAATAAAATCACTTTTGAGAAAGTTTATTTTGAATGCCACCCGAAATCTTTTTCGTAATCGGAATCAAAAATGGTTTTACAACCCATCACGAAGTAGTGGTAACTTTATCCCGGATGGAAGGATTTTCCGTCAACCCGGTATATGGGACATATCAACATTACTATAGAGTCTATATGGTTTTTCGCTTTAACTTGAGAAAAAATACATTTTGCTGCATGATTGCTCTAATTTATGATGTTCATAAATAATTAACCAAAAACCTTTATAAAAAAATTGAAAAAAAACCATAAGGGAGACCCTTTGTGTTTTTTTCGGGGTTGTGCAAACACATATAGAGCCAAATTTTTTACTAATTTTAAAAAGCAGCTCAATTTTTTGACCCCTGCCCGGCCCCGACGTCTCAAAAGTGGAAATAAGGGTGGAATGGAGCATGGAAACTCAGCAGCCCGAAGACATAAATTCTTGGGCCGATTCTGTATTTTAAAAAGTGGGTTCGGGCGGTCCGGGCCTGTCGGGCCCGTGACCCAGCGAGCGGCCCGTGCACAGGCCTGGTGTGAATCACTTTTCTAAATATTGCCTTGAATATTGAAATAATGTTCAAATTCGTTCATTGATGCTATTTACATTAATATTATGTTTTGATATTTACTGCTTGTTTACACATTTAAATTTCCAACTTATCCACCAACTTTCTGTTAAACTCCCAGCTCTCCCAGCAGCATTTGTATTTTGGTGAAACATTTGCTTGCAAAAACACGATCTTTGTTGTTCTGCAGAGTGTTGAGTCACTATTTGCTACTTTACCAGAGCTTTTCTGGTTGCCAAGTTAAACCTATTTAAGCAGCACTTTTTTAATTTTTTCTCAGTTCTTTTTTATTTTGATGGTCATGGTCATGCATGCATAGATAGCTTTTGCAATCAATCTTTTTTGTAAATGCATATATTTTTTTTAAATGGGTGGTATTTAATTTTGCCCCCTATTACTGAAAAATGGCCCCTAATCATAATTTGAAATTTTTTCTTTAATTTTTACGTTCATTTGCAGAAGAATTTTGACTATCGTGTACCAGGTTCAGCTTTCTAACAAGCTATCAAACGCTATTAAATAATAACGGAAATATAGAGATTTAAGGGTTAGAATGAAGTCCTTTTGTTTTTCTTACGTTTTTTAAACCCCTAAATTTTACATTCTTCAAATGTTTCAGTAGAGTTTGATAGCTCGATAGAAAGCTGAAATCTTGGGCTACAGATAGTTGAAATTTCTTAAAAAGTAACGTAAAAAATTTAGTTTTAATTAGAAGGTATTTTTTAGCAAAATTAGGGGGCATTTTTCAAACTAGGGGGCAAATTTAAATATTACCCGTTTTGAATTATTTCAAAAAAACTTTCGCCTTTTTGAAACAACCCCTTGAATTAATTTTTTCCTTGACACCTTTGATTCTCAGAGTCTACCGTGGATTGTTCAATAGCTTTATACCTATTACTTTTTTAATCCTCCTCGTAGTGTGCAAAACAGATAAATTTATCTGAAGTGATAAATTTATCTGCCAGCTAAAATCATGTCTGTTTAAATCGTGGTGCGCAAAACAGATAAATTTATCTGAACCGATTAAATTTATCTGCCAGATAAATTTTATCTGACAGATAGAATTTATCTGCCAGATAAAATTTTATCTGACAGATACCGTATATTCTCGATTAGAGGCCCTCTCTATTAGAAGGCCCTCTCTAATAGAAGCCCCCTTGAGACTATATATCAGCCTAGAAAAAGAAATTCGCAATCTGTTTTTCGCGTTTTCTTAGTTACAACATAGCCTTCCTGATTTCCACTTTTAAAATTTTGGTTGAGCACGCAAAAATCTCAAAATCGACCCAAATTTTTGACCGACTTTTTTAGGGTTGAAAAATAGAAGCCCGGGCCTTCTAATAGAAATATACGGTAAAATTTTATCGTCAGATGAAATTTGATTTTTAAATAAAATTAATTAGCAAATTAAAAAAGGTTTCACAGTTGCAATCTATGGAAATTTCCAAGAATAATAGTGACTAAATATTTGATGGGTTTCGCCAGAAATCCTGGCTGAAAAATTTGAAAAACCCATCAGCTATTTTTATCACTATCATTCTTAAAAATTTCTATAGATTTGCAAGTGTGGAACCCATTTTTTATTTTCTTGATAATTTTTAAACATCGAATTTTATCTGACCGATAAAATTTTATCTGGCAGATAAATTATCTGTCAGATAAAATTGTATCTGGCAGATAAATTTATCGGTTCAGATAAATTTATCTGTTTTGCGCACCACGGTTTAAATAAATTCATCGGTTAGATAAATTTATCTGTTTTGCGCACGAAGATCCCCTCATAAGCTTTGTATCCATTGAGATCCTAGATCGATTATAGGTAAAAGGGCTCTAAATTGCCCAAAAAAACCTTATACAAAAAGCTTTTTTTACTTTTGTGTTTTTTGTAGCTTTAAATTTATTTCTATCCCAACTTGGAAACCAGAAATTCGTGTTTTCAAAATGAAAATGAGAATGCCAGAATGCGAATGAGAATCTAGTCAAATTTGACTAAATTCTCATCTAATTTTTTGAAAACACTGGTTTCTGGTTTCCAAGTCGAGATAAAACGACTTCAGAAATGACTTTCAATTTTTTCTTGATTCATTTGAAATTTCAGAACTTTTTAATTTTTAGCACAAAAATTGCAGTGGTTTTTTTTGCTGGAGGTATGATTCAAGTGATGGCAGGGTGTATAATTAAACTTTTTTCAAGCAGGGTGTACAATTAAATACGAATCGACCGGGCAAGGAGCTACCTAGACAGAATTTTTTTTGATGTGCGCGTGATTTCCGACACTCTGTAATACTCAGACATTATATAAACCCGTATTTAGCAAAATCCAACCACAAAACTACATGCTCCGTCAATTGGTCGACGAGACTCTTCTCTCATTGGCAACCGTAGTGCCTTTGACATGGAGATGTCCACTATGATGGCTGAGATGGACCGTCTGACTCGGGCCTTCACCGGCTATGTGCCTGCCCTACTCAGTGGGTTTCTAGCCTCAAGAAAACTGAAAAAAAAATATTTAAATTATAGGCTCATTCACCGCTCCTCTGCCCATCTACGACCCCTTCTTCGACGAGTTGAAAAGTCCCCTGATCAGAGATGAAAGTGATGGCAAGAATTTGCGCTTGAGGTACCCTGCCTTTGTTTTTCAGGCTAAAAGCGGGTTATTATTTCAATATTGTAGATACGATGTTCCAACTTCAACCAGCCAGAGGAAGTGAGTGTGAGCATGGAGGGGGGAACAGTGTGCACATCCATGCCAAGCACAGTGAACCGGGTAACTATCGCGAGTTCTCTCAGGTGGGTATTGACTAAGCCAGTAACCTCGAATTTTTAAGGGTAGAGACAGATTTTTTTGGATAACCATTTACCGTATTTCCTCTAATAGAGCCCCCCCCCCCCCTCTAATAGAGCCACCTCAAACTTCAAGTGGTCTGAAACTTCTGTTTTCATTTACTTTGAGCTGTGTAAAAAGTGCCCGCGAAGGATTTCGAAAATCTAACAGGCACTTTTTACACAGCTCAAACAGTAAATGAAAACAGAAATTTCAGGCCACCTAAAGTTTGAAAAAATCGCATGCTTCTAATAGAGCTCCCGGGGGCTCTATCAGAGGAAATACGGTATTATGGCGCAAATTTACATTAGTATGGCGCAGATTCTTTTTTTTGGCGCAAATTTAAAGAACCATGGTGTTTGGGCAGTGGCATGAAAAAATTTGAATTGGCAGGGGACACTTATCTTTCGTCTCTAATTGTACTCTTGGAGTCGTTTGAAATCACTCCAAGAGTACACTGATAGACGAAAGATAAGTGTCTAGCTCCCCTCGGGCCCCGGATCAGAGATCAAGCATTATCCTTGGTCCTGATCTTAGCCGCGTAGCTGAATACGGATCAGAAATCAAAAATTATGCTTGGTCCTGATCCATGATCCGGGTCTGAATACTTGCCCAGATAGTTAATAATTGATAGATTTTTAATTCTTCTGCTTTTCACACGACCATCTCAAATTTTTTTATTTTTTGTTGTCTTTGAACATAATAACTTTTGGAACAGGTTAAGATCTAGAAAAATAATTAAAAATCTATAACACGACCCTTTTTTTACTTTTTTCGTGTCTAAACCATACAAATTTGAAATGAAGGCGGCCTTGGTAATTATTTTCAGCTCTAGTAGTTTTACTGTTGCAGCGCTTCACTTTCCGCAGGCACTAATTTTGGAGAGCTCAAGAGCGACATTTCTACTGATGGAGGTTAGACCTAACTTTGTTTCATATTTTGATAAAAGATGCTGTCGTCTCCAGTGATTTACTAAGTATCATCTTCAAAATTCACCGTAAATTAAATCACATTGTATATTTCAAGGTCCGCAGTGGGTTTCGAGCATTATCATCTTCACTTTTAAAAGCCATTATTTGAAAGTGACAAAATCTACCCGAAATAACTTTAGTGCCAATTTCTTATCATCCACAATTAAATTTGTTTTTCGCCATTGACCATCGACCATTGATTGCATGATGCTCTTCGGAAAATCTTTAGCTTTTTAAATTTTATGCCCTACTTCCCGTTTTTCTTTTTAAGCTTCTGAGGCATTTAAAAAAAGTTACATTAGGTAGGATAACCCAAAGACTCAATAATGATACTTTGCAAATGACTGGATTCGACATATAATTTTTTTTTAATGGCGAACCGTGAATAGAGCGGGCACTAGCAGTTTTTTCTTAAATTTTCTGGCTAAATTTACCTATACCCCCACCACTCAATTAACCTTGACTCCCACCAAAAATCAGCTTGGGGGACCAAGCAAAAAAATTTTATATGAAATTTTATTTTGAAACTCAAAAAAAAGGTCTCAAAGACAATATATTTGCACTTTTTGATCATTTTTATGCAAAAAATTATTGGTATTTAAAACGGAAATTTTTTTGCCTTGGTCCCCAAGCTGATTTGCTGGTAGGGGTCAAGGTTAATTGAGTGGTGGGGGTAAAGGTAAAGTGCTCCAATTTTTTGAGTTTTCCACCTAATTTTGACAGAACTGTTTGTCCCGGTTTTGTGCTGCCTATGGTCATCAGTATCAGATTTAACGGAGAAAGGTGAAAACAGACGGTTTAAAAATCTGCTAGTCACTGGCTTTATTTACGGTGTACTTGCTGGCATAGACGATTGATACCTCACGCCTCTTTGCTCAGGCCTCCTGCCTTTTGATCTTGAATTTCCGCGTTATTTTCAAAATTAAATTTTCTCAGTGATTTTTAAAACATTTGACCATCCTGTAGTTTTGGACCTTGCCTTTCCAATGAACTATAACTCTTTACTGTGTGCTTGTAAAAATTAAGAAATTTACATACTAGAAGAAAGTAAGTTTTTGGTTCAGGTCTATTGATTAATTTAAATTTGGGTCGTGTCAAAAGTTCGGTCGTTTTATTTCAAAAGCAATTTTTGTGGCGTTGTGTTTTTAGCATAGACTTTTTAAACATTTTTCAAAAGTTACCACTCGTTTTGTAGCCAAAATTCTCAGTTACAAATGAGTGGTGTAACTTTTGAAAAATGTTAAAAAATCTATGGTAAAAACAACGCCACAAATATTGCTTTTGAAATAAAACGACCGAACTTTTGACACGACCTAATACATAAATTTCTTCATTCTTTTGACAGCCTCCCAAATGCACCCAAGTGCAAAAAGAGTAATTTTCTCTAACCGAAAATCGGCTAGATAACTAATACTCTTTGGCCTGCGCTTAGAGATCTCATGCTCTTCGGGGAAAGAGGGGTACACTTGGGCTTTTACGCATCTTTTACATTTTACAAATACAAAAATGTTTTTTACTCTTTTTGTCCAATCATAGGACTTTTTTACGATTGTTAATTTCCTCACATTAAAATTACTAGCTCATTAGTTAGCTAATGATCTAAGATCAGGAACTACATAATGGTGCAAAAATTTTAACAAAAATTATGTTAAAAACGATAGATATTGAATCTTAAAATTTAGCGGGGTATTCAAGACAAAAAGGCATGAGATTTACAGTAAAAAAGCGGGTGTTTTTATATCCGTCCATGCCATTTTTAATACAAATATTTTGTACATTTACAGTGCTGACTGTCCCCTGCCCAAACTGGCCATCGAGAACAAGAATAGAATCTTGCTCTCCACACAACTCATTTAACAAGGCTTCAGAGAGATGATGTGCACCTATTTTTCCATTTAATTTTAACTAATCCATGCAATCATAATTTTTTTAATTAGAACTTTTGGCGCTACTGTAATACATCCCTCACCCCCCGAAAAAACCTCCTGTAATATACCCCCCCCCCCAATTTTTAGGCTTAGGAATTAGGCTTAGCCCATAGGCTTAGGCTTCGGGCCGTAGGCATTAGGCTTAGCGACAACACGTAATAATTTCAGCATTTTTCAAAAAAAAGTATGGTTTTTGGGTACCTGAAAAATTATTGGGGGGGGGGGGGGGAGGGTATATTACAGGAGGGTGTTTTTAGGGGAGGGGGGTAGGTTATAGCAGTGTATATTACAGTAGCGTCGAACTTTTTTTTTATTTTTCATGTACACATATATTTGGCAAATAAAAATATATATTTGGTGGTTAGTATTTTTTCAATTCAAGAGAAAATCATTGTCTCGATTCAACAAACTGAGCCGTTAATGAGTTTTTTACTCTTTTAGCCTAATCATAGGACCTTTTCACTATTGCTTATTTTCTCCCATTAAAAATTGCAAATACTTATCACAAAATGGTGTATTTGATAATAAAAGTTGCTGGGGCAGCTGTCTTTAAAAACTTTGGCAATTAATAAGAGCGGAAATTTTTGAGATCCCGCTTTTTCACAAACCATTTCTGTCACTTTGACGACTTATTGGAAGAATGCAACAACAAAACCTTTATGTTGACTGGAGACTCTTCTTTAAGATATTTTGTCTAAATTAAAGGCTCTTTTAGTCAAAAGGAAGGTTTAATAATAGTTTTTTTGAACATGTCTTCGCTTTCTGAGGCCTATGGCATATTACAACCTGGTAGGCGTGATTAAGGTATGTGTGTATTTGGAAGTCGCAAATGCAAGCCTTAAGTTTGAAAGGTTAAGATGCGTGCACATACATACAGCAGCACAAACGGGTAATCTTTTTTCTTGGGGCAAATATACTTTTCTTTGGGCGAATTTTACTCTTTTTCGGGGCACATTTTATTTCATTATTTCATTATTGTTTCTCATCTTTTGGGGGGGGGCGGCTTATTAGAGGAATTACGGTAATTTTAGCTTTTTTTTTAAATTATGGTTTAGGTACCCATAAAAAATTATTAGGGAAGGGGGTGTGGCGGTATATTCCAGTAGCGTCAAAAACCAGTGCTGTAAATCTCGGCACCGGCTAAACTTCAGACACCTGTTTCTAGCAGTTTTTAATATTACTCAGCCCAGTGCGCGCATCATTAGGTAGCTCAGACATCGGCTCCGGGCTAGGAATAAAAAAATTAGTCATTCAACCATTTCTCCATAGCGTCACCGGTTTGGTACCAAAACTTTAGAAGGAATTTTACGTTAAATTGTTTCGGCACCAGACTGATGCCGCTATGGAGAACAGGTTAAATGACTAATTTTTTCATTCCTAGCCCGGAGCCGGTGTCTGAGCTGTCTAATAATCCGCAGCACTGGGCTGAGTTATATTAAAAACTGCTAGAAACAGGTGCCTGAAGTTTGGCTGGGGCCGAGATTTACAACGCTGGACAAAAAATTTTGCCGTAAAATTTTTTATAGCAAATAAACTTTTTTCGAAGCAAATTTTTTTGACGTAAAACGATTTTTTACGTCATAATTAAATATGCGTAGCGGCAGAATAAAACTTTGTTTTATTAGCAAAAAAAGTTTTTTCTACAGCAGGAAAAGGTTTGCCCGAGAAGCAGAAATAAAGAAAAAATACCAAAATACAATTAAAAGAGTCAAAATGAAAATTCGAAAAATAAATCAGTCGAATTTTTTATCTTTAGTGAGGGATAAACGATAAAAGTGCCCAAGTCTGGTTTGCATCACATTTTAGCATGCGAGGTGCACGGGACTCGGGGAATGGCCCATTCCCACCATCATCTCTAATTTTTACAACATCTTTTCATGGTGTCACGAAAAAAACGACTATTACAAATCTATTCACTATAATTATTCATTAAAATCCAAACTGAGAAACGGTTTTTTTCCTCAGAATATATTAATGAATTCTTGTGTGCACTTTTTATTAAAAACACGTTTTTTCTTAGACATTCTTTCACATTCTCATTCATCCTCATGTTTATTCAATAAAAGCCATTTTGGAGTCACTTTTATTACTTTTAGTCTTCCTTAGAAAAATGACTACAATTTTGCATCTAAAAAAGGTAGCTTTTCTTTTATATATTTTTTTTAAAGGGGGGTCTATTTTATGTCCGGAAAGGTTTTGAGCGGAAAGTTGAAAATTGTTGTCAAACTTATGTTATCAGTGTTTACTTCTCAATTTTACTATATTTTTTGTACCATCATGTAGCCCTGAATCTCAAGTTCTAATAGGCTATTGACTAGCTAAATACAATATCGTAAAGGGGGAGAACAATTGGGTTTTTTTTAAAACTACGCCTTTTTTCAAAATGAATTGTTCTCTCACTTTTCCTCACTACATAATGTATTCAGCCAGTTGATAGCTCATTGGAGACTAGACACTCAGGCTACATGCTGGTGCAAAAAGGCAAACACTGAGAACAGCAAGTTTTTGAAGTTTGAGGAGGTAAGCACTTAATTTGAGGAGTGTTTTAACTCATATAGACGTTGCACAATAGAGGTAGGAGGTCAGATGTCAAACTCAGAGGTCAAATTAGTGTCCTACTCAAATTGTTTCGTCTGTTTAGCTATTAGAAAGTTACTATTTCAGGAAAGACCTTGAGATAAGATGAAACCACTTTCCTAAATGAAAAATGTCGAAACTAGCTGAGTTATGGGACCCTAAAGACTTCACATTCGACTACTTACCTCCATTATTGCAAATCCTATATAAGTTATTTTGTTTGCTCATGCCCACTGAGCACAGCATTATCACACAAAAGCTTATAACATAAAATTTAGTGAATAAAATAAAAATACTAAGACGAAAAGACAATTATTTTAAAAATGTAAGTACTTTTCCCCGTCAAATTATTCTTTCACCCCGTCAAATCGTAAAATTTGTTTCTCTGAAGTATTTCTTTAACCTTTTCTTTAATTTTTTTTTCGTTTTTACACCAGCATGTAGTCCTGAATTTCAGCTTTTTAACGAGCTATCAACTTATTTACTCAGATATTCAAAAGCTAAAGAAAAAGTCTTTGTATAGACAAATTGTCTGAACAATTTGTTCCATACAAAGACGTTTTTCTTCAACTTTTTAAAATCTCAGTAAATCAGTTCATAAGTTGTTAGAAAGCGGAGATCCAGAGCTACAAATTGGTAATAAAACTTAACGACCAATTAAAAACTTTTTAGGATAAAAACCAAGTTATAAAAATTTGACGAGGTAAAACAATTTGAGCTTATTTTTAATTATTTTTCAAATTTTCAACTTTCCGATCAAAACCTATTGGGACATAAAACGGTCCTCTTTATTTTCGTTTAATTTCAGCCTAAAATTTTGCTACCAATTTTGGTGTGTGTGGTGTGTTTGCTGAACATAGTAGCATGCTCACCCCCTGTTTGTGGTGACAATGAGGAATTTAAAGAGGACGGATGTGAAGACTGCGACAACACATGCTTAAATCCAGAAAAACGTTGTGTTTGCATCACTAGAAGACCTGAGTGTAAGTGCAAAAGTGGATTTGTTCGACATTGCCCGTGTGTTGCTGTCAGCAATTGCCCGCAAAACTAATCTGTTGTTTAAAAAACTAAGCGAAAATGTTTTATTTGAATAAAAGTATCAAATTCAATAAAAATTTATGATAGATTTGGTTCACAAGCAAACATTAGAAGAAAAAACGCCCAATTTTAGATCTATGTGTTGCAATGGACAATGCTTGGTATACACGAAGAAAATTTACCTATGATGCAAGAATTTTGGACACTTTTGGGAGCTATAACTATTTTCCTGACTCGATTTCAAAAATGTGCGAACGCCAATCAACTTAATTTTCAATGGCAATTTTCAGGCTTTCTTGGTCCCCCTGTGGTTTTTGTCTTGGTCTATGGCCTCTAGATGGCCCCTGGATGGGTGAGGCCCAAACAACAGGGGGACCAAACGGAAAACGTATCTTTGACTTTATGTCTTTTCACTCAAGACAAAAACATTCAAATATAAATTTTCCGTTTTTTATTTTTAATTTTAGATTCGACTGCCTTTATGAATTCAGGGGTCAGTTTTTCAAGTAAATCGACGGCCCTTATGGAGTTTACGTGTCCAAAATATGCCTTGGTCCCCCCTGTTGTTTTTTTTTTGTAAAAACAGCTTGGTCCCCCCTGTTGTTTTTATAATTCAAATTAAATGTTATAATTTTCAAATTTGATTTTTATCCTGAAACGATTTTTTTACGCGTTATATTTTTTGCGTTGTTACTTTCACATCAGTTAATCATTTCAGTTTGTCAGATAATGTTCAAATATTTTTTATTGATGGTGCGAACTATTTATGTTTACTTTTCAATTTTATAGGCAAAATGCGATTTATCTTGTGAATCCGCTTGATCTTCGGCAATCGATAGATTTTGAAACTGTATGCTTGCGTGATCTCTTTTGCATGTCCAATGACGAAATCATTTCTGCTCTTGTCGGTCTCAACTTGCTCAAGAATGATATGTCTTGCGAAAAATGTGGAATTTCAATGAGAATTATCAAGCGTACGCAGTTATCAGATCAACTTCAGGTTTTCTTATAATAAAAACGTAACTAACTATAGTTTTAGTGGAATGCAAGTCAAAAGGGATTCCATGCTCAACAAGAACAATTCGGTCAGGTTCCTTCTTCGCACGGTCTCATCTTTCGCTATCGTCTCTTTATTCTTCGCTATATGTGGGCCGTTGATATGGATAACAAGCACGTTTGCCATGAGTTGAAGCTGGATAGTCATACTGTCGTCGATTGGTTAAACATGTGCCGAGAAGTTTGTCAGAAGTAAGGATTTTCATCTTAAATATTCTTTTTTTCATTTTAGTTATTGCAACAACTCGAAAGCAATCGGCGGTCCATCGGAAATAATCGAAATAGATGAGTCATGCTTCTGCAAACGCAAATACAATCGAGGAAAGAAGAGGCGCAGTTTCGAACAATGGATATTCGGCGGTGTTCAGCGTGGCGAAAAGGGAAAAGCGTTTGCATTTAGAGTACAAGATCGGACAAAGAAAACTCTGTTGTTGCTAATCAGGAAGATGATCAAGAAAGGAACGACAATCATATCGGATGAGTGGCCTGCTTATCGCAAACTTGGAAAGCAACTAGGAAAGCCTGTCGGATATAAGCATTACACAATTTGTCACAAGAAAATGTTTGCAAGGTAATAATTTTATAACTTTTCGAATTACCTTATCTTTGTTTTTAGGACAATCTTTGATGAAAACAAAAATCGGCTTCGCGTGCATACCAACAAGCTAGAGGGCTTCTGGAGTCATCTCAAGCATAAGATCAAACGATTGCGAGGAACCAGCGATGCCTTGAAAGCCTCCTATGTCGCAGAAGCAGTCTTCAGGCAAAACAGCAAAGCGAACAATGAAAAAGTCTTGGAATTTTTCTTAGAACGTGTGTCTATGATTCATAGAATCGATAATTATGAATTGTAAATCTTTTGTCTTGAGTCTGTGTTTTGTTAATTAGAAAATAAAGATATTTAAATAATTTTTGAGTTTGACAAAAACTGAAAGCATTTTCGAGAAAACAACAGGGGGGCCAAGCTGTTTTTACAAAAAAAAAACAACAGCGGGGACCAAGGCAAATTTTGGACACGTAAACTCCACTAGCGCCATTTAAAACATTCAACATTAAAACATTCAAAAAACATTCAGATTAAAATTTTCCGTTTTTATTTTAATTTTAGATTCGACTGCCTTTATGAATTCAGCGGTCAGTTTTTTCAAGTAAATCGACCATCCTGAACACGAATCCGTTTAAAAAAGCTGTCTTCGAATGTAGTATTATTATTATATCGACCTTTAGTCGATATATATCGACCTTTGATCGATATATATTAGTATCACAAGGATGATTCTATCTTACGAAAAAAAGAGAATGTTTATATGCCGAAAGATTATCGGTTCCTGAAAACCCTCCAAAACGTGGCCAACATTTGCCCAACCGCAAATATGGGTTAATACCAGGTCACGTAAACGTCCTTATTATAAGATTTGTCCTTATTTTGGGATACCAAATCTTATTTTTTTTTAATTTTTAGTCAAGATCTTATTTTTGGCAGCAAAAACGCAATAAGCACTGGATAAAATAGCATATACCCGAAAATGTCCTTTTTTTGACCAAAAGTCCTTATTTCCAAAAAAAAAATTATACGTGCCTGGTCAATACTCACCTTTTTAAACCATTTTAAATTGATAGCGCCGTTTGGCGCCTGTTCAGCTAGTCTCAAATATTCGGAATAAGAATTTACCGTGGAGTAATTTACCGATTTACACGCACCGATTATTCCTCAGATTTTTTTGCAGCTTTCAAAATCAAATTTCAGGGATATACGAATTATAATTAAATTTGGAAATGGGACAGAAGTGTCGGGAAATGTTCGGACAAATGTGTCATGTACTCGGCTAAAATGAGGAAATCGTGTGGTGAATTAGGTTTGATAAGACCAAAGTCCCAATTTCAGCTTATCCAGACCCCAAAACCCGAAAAGGTACCTTCTGGTCAGGTGAATATCCATTACGGGCGTTAAGCGAATTGATGCGCACCGAATTGGTCTATAGCGCATTGGATCGCACATGATTTGGTCCACTCATGAATTGGTCCACACTTTTCAAATAATTTGAATTTTTTCAAATTTGAAAAATTTTGGGGGAATTCAAATTTTTTAATCTGAACCAACCAAACCAAGTGATCGTCCACTTGGAGCAAATTTTTTTACCATTCGGCTTCCAAAACCTATTTTTTGGGTACACGGACAATTCACGCCCGGGACAATTCACGACCGGGACGATTCACGACCGGACGATTCACGACCGGGACGATTCACGCCCGGGACAATTCACGCCGGGACAATTCACGCCCCAGGACAATTCACGCCCCCGATAATTCACGGCGGTAAATTGATATCCTGGTCAATTATGTCTGGTTAATTGATTCATTAGTAGGTACAGGTCGAATCAACGGTGATGGTAAACACTTTTTTCTGGACTAGCACCAGAATAAAAAAAGGTTTTTAAAGGATCAATGAGCCTCAGGGTGGATAGGAAAACCGCCTGGTACCTGTCCTAAACGGGTATTTACGTCTAAAAATCCGAAATTTCGGATTAGCCTAAAGTAATTATGTGCTATGTAATAATTGTGCCCTATCCAGAATCTATCCTAACCTATCCTGTACATGTTTGATAATGGCAAAATTTGCAGGAACTCTAGCTTTGAAAAGTTTCGTGTCCCGTAGGTTATCCAGGCGGTGCTGAGATAGTAGTACCAAAGTAATGTCACTCAAGTTGCTGTACCTAGGTAGAGGTACTCAGTTAGAAGTGCAAAGGTAGTGGTACTTAGTGGTACCAAATTAGGGCGACGGTAAATTGATCTGCAGTAAATTGATCTGCAAGTAAATTGATCTGCAAGGTTCTAATCCCTGTGGGGACATTACCTTTATTGGAAAATTTGGGCGCTAGTAGCGAATAACCTCCCCCCCGCAAACCTGACCTTATAAAAATCGCTGTAACTACCCTTTCAAACAACAAGTTCAGGCTTAGCCCTAGGCTTGCGCGTAGGCCAGCGTACTGAAGTTGTGACTAATAAAGAGTTTGCGCACATTTTCCGGGTCTGGGACATATATTTGGGTAGTCTTTACTTAAGTTTTAGAAGGAAAAAAACATATTTTAGACTGGATGTCCACCTGAACCTCGGGTACTTAACCTAGTTTTAGAGTTCAAGTCGTTAAAATCACAGTTTTTAGTGTTGTCAAACCATGAACATGTATATTGTGAAATTTTGGATAAAAAACTAAGGCTTTCGATCCCACATAAAAACAACTGAAATTTAGAATTGGAGACAGGTGAATCCTCAGGATATGTACCTACCCTTATTATCCCAGTTCTATGTGATTTAGATGGTTTGATAAATAGAAAAGTTAATAAATAAAGTAAGTAAACGTGAATTCTTTAAAGGGCATGCCGTGCGTTAAGGCGCGAACCAGCAGTTTTTTCGAATTTTTTCGAATCGTCCCATTTTTCCTTCGTTCTGCGTCAAATCTGATATAGATGACCTTATACTGCTTTAAAAACTAGACAGAAAACTTAAAAAATTTAGACGAGAACGAATGTGAAAATTTATCGAGAAAGAGAAGGACTGCTGGTTCGCGCCTTTTCTCCCATCGAGCACGATCATGCCCCTTTAAGGGCGTGAATTGTCCTGGGGCGTGAATTGTCCGGGCGTGAATTGTCGCGGGCGTGAATTGTCCCGGGTTCGAATCCCACTGGGCGCATACCGTATATTCTGTATTAAAGGCACCGGCACCTTTATTTTTCAACCCCCTCGGAGGGGCCTTTATTAGAGAGGGGCCTTTATTTTCAACCAGAATTGCGTTTGAATTTTTTGTGTCCTGAAATCATAGTGACCCGCGCTGTCCTTCGCCGTCTTGTTTTCACATCACCGTACTTAAGCTTTTAGCTCACCTAAATTTATTTTTACCAAAGTTTTTGATAGAACGCTCCTTAACATGTAGGCCTATTTTATTTTCGGTGACCGTCCACTTTTTAAATGAAAATTGACTTAATAATGTCGACATAGACGCCGTCCATGTTTTTTCTGAAAACTTGAGAAAAAACCAAGAGGGCGTCTTTTGTCGACCATTCTTAAGTCAATTTATATTTTAAAAAGTGGACCGTCACCCGAAAATAAGATAAGCCTACATCTTAAAAAGCGTTCTATCGAAAAGATTCAATAAAAAATTAATTTAAATGAGCTAAAAGCTCGAGGACGGACAAAAACAGGACGGCGAAGGACGCGCGGTCACTGTGCCAGCAATGAAACAAAAAATTCTCTTTTTTTAATTGGAGGCGCTGTAGCGGATTTGCCGCTGCTCGTTGTGTGTTGATAGTGTTTCGCGGTTCGTGTGTACCACGTGTCCAGGCCCACCATGGTGGTTTATGTACTTTCTGGTACTTCAGGTATACACGTCGATCGTGCGCCGATAGGGGCGATAATTTCCTGCCAGCTTCTTTAGAACCGATGTATATGTACCTTCTACCTACACTACCTGCCCACTTACCTATCATAGCTGACATCCACCTACCTACCAGGCAACCTACATATCATGCCCAGCCGCTACCTGCCGATTTCGAAAAATAATAGTACTTTCGATGTATTAAATAGTACTAAAATAGTACCCATAAAGTACTAGGGTACTAATTAAGTACTAAATACTATTTTAGTAACTAGTACTAATTTAGTACTAAGTACTCGTAGCACTTTTTTTATTTTTTTGCTGTTTTTGTGTCAAAAGTCTTCTGAATAACTGTCCTGAATTAACCTTAATACCGCCTCCACACTACTACTTGGATCCCTAAGGGATAGGAACTACTCAAAATTGGAGTTCCTGCAAAATCACTGTTTTAGCATTATCAAACTGATTACTACTCATTTGCGCAAAACTCATTTGCGCAAACTCATTTGCGCAAACTCATTTGCGCAAAACTCATTTGCGCAAAACTTATTTGCGCAAAACTCATTTGCGCAAATTTTTTAAAGTTACAGTTCGAATCCAGGTGGTAGCAGAAATTATTTTTTCTTGAATAACAACCATAAACTAGTTTTTATAAGACCAGTAAACCTCAGGTTGGATAGGAGATCCACCTGGTACTTCTTTTGAATAGGCACTCACCTCTAGAATCCGATATTTTGATTAAGCTGAAAGTATTAAAAAATCAATGTACCCTATCAAAATCGGTCCTGAACACGGTTTGTTAAGACCAAAATGCTGTTTTAACCAACTGGAATATCAATACCGTGGTAGTTACCCACTCCAAGGTGGTCGACCTTGAACTTTTGTGGATTATTGTGAGTAGACAAACAAATTTTGCATGCCTGAATCAATCCAAATAAAAAGCTTTTGGAACATGAAAAACGTAAAAATTTTTTTATCCAAGTGGACGACCACTTGGTTTTGTTGTACTCAGGTGGTCGTACCCAGGTTGAAGAACTCAGGTAAAACTCCTGGTAGTAATATTTTCGTTTTGTAAAGAACTCTTAAAATTTAAAATTTTTCTATGATCCAATCTCGGTCTCCTGGATAATCCATGCACCAACTAAACCAAGTGGTCGTCCACTTGGATCAAAAATTTTTTTACGTTTTATGTTCCAAAACTTGTTTTTTTGGACTAATTCAGGCATGCTGAAGATGTTTGATAGTGGTGAAATGCCGTTTCGTCAAGTATTTTTGAGTATTCGGCAATAATTGATTTTACCCAAACTGGATTTTACCAAAACTCAAGAAATACCCAACAAAACGGTATTTTACCACTATCAAACATCTTCAGCATACCCGAATTAGTCCAGAAAACAAGTTTTAAGGCCCGAAAAAGTTTTTGCTCCAGGTTTTTGCTCCGAGTGGACGACCACTTGGTTTGGTCGGTTAAGACTAAAAAATTAAAATTACAGCAAAATTTTTACTGAAAGTGAGAGTCCAAAAAAGTCATTGAATACACTGAAAGTGAATATAAGATTGAGAGACAAATTTTCCTATTGGGTACAACACTGAGAGTGAGAGTGAAAGGCATAGTGGGAGTGAAAGGAGAAACCACTAATTGGATACGTGGCCTTACAGGACTACTCCAGGACTGGGGTTTCTATTTCAAATCGTGTTCAGGACACGATTCTGAATAGGTATGATACCTTCAAAGTTATTCAGTGAAGAAAAAATAATTTCTGCTACCACCGGGATTCGAACCTGTAACTTCAAAAAATTTGCGCAATGAGTTTTGCGCAATAAGTTTTGCGCAAATGAGTTTTGCGCAAATGAGTTTGCGCAAATGAGTTTGCGCAAATGAGTTTTGCGCAAATGAGTAGTAACGATCAAACTGTGTTTGAAAGTACTAGGTGGTTACCCTAAGCACCCTGAGGCTTACTGGTCTCCAATACTAGTTTAGGACTGTGGTTCAAGAAAAAAAATAATGTCTGCTACCACCCAGATTTGAAACTTTTAAATTTATGGATTCTGGGGACTAAATAACCGTCACTCATAAGAAAATTTGGATTTCAATTTTCGAATTCAGCAATATGCCTATAATTACAATACGAACATCATGACCAAAATTGGGTAATTTAGAAAAGGACGACCGAAGGATAGAGACGAGAGTCAGAAAAGTAGACTTTTCCTAACTGGTGCTTATTAGTGCATCATGGCAAGCCGGGGAAACCGGCAACCACAGCCTTGTTATCACAATACAAAGACAAAACTGATACAAGAGATTCTAATGATGGAGATTCCACTTCTTTGGCAACCACAGCTTCTGAGGAGCATCGGACATCTTTGGCGGAACATGACGACACATCATTGACTAAGGCTGGTATGAACGGCAGGCTGGTTGCTGATTTCCTTAGCTGGCTGCACAACGGCACGCACCACCAGAGGAGAAAAAATGGGCCAGCCAGTCTGCGCTGAGAAGAAGCTTCCGTGGTCTGCTGGACCAGAGCTCAAGAATCTTGTATCCAGAGGGCTAAAACATTAGACGGACATAAGTCAAATAAATAGGTAACTCACAAAGCTAACGGAATGATCACAGTCGAGAATGCCGGAAAACGTGAAGTTAGCCAGATATCCTGCCTGATCGCTTATGTCGTTCTTCTGGAATAACCAACTCGACCTCGACTTCTGCCACTCCTGTATTCTTTTGAGCTTCAGCGTGCTGAAAGACAAAGAGACTTAACTCAAATGAAAACCAATGAAAAGACACTGACATGATCCGCGAGCTGTCAACTGAAAAGGCAACTCTCCAACCAACAAGTCACCTTGGAAACCATCGGAAGGCATAAAAGAAAGATCACTCGCACCAGAACCATAGCTCAGCACACTGATAGCAGCCAAGAGTCGAAACTTCGATCCGCAGCCACCCAAGCAACCCATACCACCTAAAAATACAACAGTCATAAATGGAACTGAGACAGAAGACGGCTTTTGCGAATTTTTACCGAAAAATCGGCGCTGCTGCAATAACTACCACCGTCCCCCCCTCCCCAAATCGACCTACTGTCATATACACCCCCCCCCCCCAAACCGACTTTTTAGGGATGGTCAAAAATCACTTTTATACAATAATTTCGCCATAAAAGGACCAGAAAAGCAATTTAAATGGGATTGCGGCTGTATTGGTAGGAGAAAAGAATAATACAAGGGCCACTTTTCGAGATGGTTGGGATCCTTAGAGCATTAATTCGTATTAAGAGTATTAATAAGAAAATCTGACCAAAGTTAAAAGTCCTGATCCTCGAAAAGAAAAGCTTAAACCTATTTTGGTAGGTAAAATAGGTAAATAGGTAAAAAATAGGTTTAAAAATAGGTTTTTGAGACAGAAGTGTCCGGGACAGAAGTGACTGGTTCCCTTAGGAGATCTATTAATGGAGGGGTTCAATTAATAGAGGGAGTCTGACAATAGAGGCCTTACGGTGGCCAAACTTCGTATTATTTAATTAACAAATACTTTATTGCAAACAGACAACAGTGTGATGACAAAAATGTTTATATGTGATGACCGGCCCATTCGTTCAAGCAGTTGAAGCAATGATCGGCATGTTGCTTTTTGGCTCCCACTTCAGATACCAACCATTCACGAACATCTCCTGGTCCTTTCGCAGCAGCAGAAATTGCCCAAAAAGCACATAAGCTTTGTCGAAACCCTGAAAAATAAAGCTACGTGACATTACAATAGAATTTAAGACCCGCCCCAGTATTCGCTACTAGCGCCAAATTTAACTAACCTTGATAGACAATCTTTTAGCGTATACATCACCGATTCCTGCGATGCAGTGAACTGCCTTTTCCCCCATTGGCTCACAGATGAATTCGCGATGCTTGACCGAGGTTGACATTTCTAAATAGCTACACGTATAAATGAAAAATGACACGATGAATAGTAAGCGGACCATAGAAATCACATCGAAAAACAAGAAGTTTTTTCAACATCAATAACAAAAAGGATAGGGGGGGTGGTCCGAGGAAAAAATAGAAAATCGGACAGAAAGTGACTTTGATAAAGAGAATGTACTTCTCTATCCCATATGGGCAAAAACTTTTGTGACCGGAGGAAAAAGATGAGTCACGTTTCTGCCCCTTCTTGACACTATATTTCTCTGCTAATCGTACACTTTTGTAATTTGCATGAAGTAAACTATGAAAACTAGTTTACTTCATGCAAATGAAAGTAAAAAGGCTCAATTGGGACTTGCACATTAAAGGCACTCATTATCGGCATCTCCGAACTTTATATCTAAACCCTTTATCCTTATATCCTTTCATTTCATTCCTAGAGTACCTGAACCATTCCCAACCACTTCAAACTACCTCAAACTACCTTCCACATCCAAAACAACGTACAGCTATCTCGAACGGTAACACTTTACTTGACCCCCACGGCTGACCCACTTTCGAGGTGAATTTTTAAAACCGATTGCATATTCGTGTTTCTCGACCCGCATTTTTACGGGAAATGATCATCAGATTCTGTAAAGTAAAAAAAAAAAATTTTGGGATTTGCCTTGGTCCCCAAGGCAAAATTTAAAAAAAATTGATTTTTCAAATCGGCGCCTTTTGAATTTTAAAGGGATTAAGGGCTGTATTGGGAGGGAAGGAATAGAAGGGGCCACTTTTATGGCAAAACAATAGAAAAGTGAATATATGTATTCTTCGACTGCCTCACCATGTTTTTCAACTTGGCCGTGGCAAAAAGAGACTCTATACGCATTTTAATAAATAATGGCGGCGAAATTTTGTCGCGGCGAAATAATGGTCCGCGAAATAATTGTCGGCGAAATAATTTTTGGCGAAATAATGTCGGCGAAATAATTGGGACAATACTTTTTCTCCGACTAAAATACTTTTTTTCCGACTAATTTTGATTCTCGACACGAAATCAACCATTTTTAAAAAATTTTGTGTGAAATTCAAGGGTGGGCAAAGACCAGATGGCTGGAGACCCACTCCGGAATGGCCAAAAGGCCAAAATTATTGGTTTTTTAGGGTTTACTAAAGGGGAGTAAACTTATTGAGAAAAATCGATTGAGCGGATCAGATTTCGGGTCCGATCGGCTTAATCGCCCACAACTCCACCCTGAACCACTCAAACCACCATAACCTGGAATTCTGAGCGATTAAGCCGATCGGACCCGAAATCTGATCCGCTCAATCGATTTTTCTCAAAAAGTTTACTCCCCCTTTAGTAAACCCTAAAAAACAATAATTTGGCCTTTTGGCCATTCCGGAGTGGGTCTCCAGCCATCTGGTCTTTGCCCACCCTTGAATTTCACACAAAATTTTTTAAAAAATGGTTGATTTCGTGTCGAGAATCAAAATAGTCGGAAAAAAAGTATTTTAGTCGGAGAAAAAAGTGTTTTAGTCGGAAATAAAATTAGTCGGAAAAAAAAATATTTTAGTCGGAAAAAAAAGTGTTTTAGTCGGAGAAAAAAGTATTGTCCAAATAATTGTCGCGAAATATTGTCATGTACCCCCGTGAAAAAATAGAAATTAGAAAAAAATGGAAATTTTGTTTGAAAAATTTGAATTTCATAGAAAATATTCTTGGCGTTTTGTTTGTCTTGGACTGCACTAACATTTGAATATTAGAGGGCCGTGCCAGGGAATCAGCGCAATTTTTTAAAATTAATTTTTCTCTGAAGACACAGACGCAGAACAAAAGCAAGAAAGGCACATTTTTTTCTTAAAATGTTGTGAAAATTGAATATTGGAGACCTTTCGTCCCGATCCTTGTTAAGCCGTTGGTTCTCACTAAAAATTTATGTAGATGGGTCATTTTTTGTTATTTTTCAATCGACTATGAGTCTCGCCAGTCGAAGCAGTTTAGTCCAAGAAAATTGCGAAAATGTACGATTAACAAAGAATGCACGGTGTCAAGAAGGGTAGAAACGTGACTCACGTTTTTCCTCCGGTCACAAAAGTGGCCACATACTGGTAGAGAAGTAAATTCTCTTAACTAAAGAGTCTTTAGTCACTTTAAAGTAGATAAGTGACAGACTTTTGTTCCCGTTGTAAAAACGCGAGTCACTTTTCTGTCCGATTTCAATTTTTTCCTGGGACCGACCCCCTTCCCCCTTTCGTTATTTATGTTGAAAAAGTGCTTCTTTTGCAATGTGAGTTATATGTCCGCTTAGTATTCATCGTGTAGATTTTCATTTATACGTGTGGCTATTTAGAAATGTCAACCTCAGTCAAGCATCGCGAATTTATCAGTGAGCCAATGGGCGACAAGGAAGTCAGTTCAATCGCAGGAATCGGTGAAGTGTACGCTAAGAGATTGCTTATCAAAGTTAGTTAAATATATTGTAATGTCCACGTAGCTTTATTTTTCAGGGTTCGACAAAGCTTATGTTCTATTCGGACAATTTCTGCTGCTGCGCAAGGACAAGGACCTGTTCGTGGAATGGTTGGGAGCTGAAGTGGACGCCAAAAAGCAACATGCATGAATTGCTTCAACTGCTTGAATGAATGGGCGGTCATCACATATAAACATTTTTGTCATCACACTGTTGTCTGTTTGCAATAAAGTATTTTTAATTTGAATAGGACTGATGTTGGGTATATCTGCTGATTCTTGATTCAACAAGACTTGTGGCGTTGCCGGAATCCGTATTTCCGCGTGACACAGCTTCATCGCGCGCTACCGGTTTTATGCCAGACCATCATATCCATTTGTTTTTCCCACACAGGTAATATTTTCCTGCGAAATACCATTAATTTGCCACTGAATCACCATCACATCTCCAGTGGATCTATCACTGCCCAAAAGTCGTAGGTTGCTGGTAACCCAGTGTGAGTTACATAAAAGCACTTAAAATGCAGGGGTAATCCACTATTATCAAGCTCCGTCAGGTCACTATGTTATTCTACCTCGTTTTGGTTGTAGAGCTGAGTAAAGAAAAGACTATTTTCATTTTTATTAAGTGTTTTTACAGTCGCCCCATTACACCCATTTTTTCAAATTTTGAAGGCCATTTCACTTACAGCATTTAAAAAAATCTGGCGGAGGAAGTGGGGGCGTGCCTCACCCCCCCGACTCTGTTTACGCCACTGGAACGACACCCAACTGACAGCCCTAACTGACAGTTATCCCGACTGACAACTCCCAACTGAAAACTAGGGAAGAAGGGGAACAAAGGAAGAAATGTTTTAGAGGTGACCGCGTAATTTTGACTCACCCTATAGTAACTGCCCTGTGTGCGCGTCTCTAGTTTTTATGCATAGGGATCTGAAGCTCAGTGATGAGATGTCTCTACGATCTTTTGTTACTGAGAAAGGACTATGGATGCTCAAAGTATAAGAGATTTTTTATGCGCTAAGTTTAAGGATTTATCAGTGGTGTACTTTATGCGTCTCCAATGCATCATTTTCGCCTCATAAAGTTAGTCAAAAATACCTTTTGTAACTAACAACGTAATGGCTCTAGTCTCCAATTGGTACCGAAATCTGGCTTGGTCCCCGGTTGTTTTTTTTTGAAAAACAGCCTGGTTCCATCGTTACTTTGATTTTTTTGAACGTTTCGATTCTCGGAGGTCAAATTCGAGTGCAGAAGTGCTGATATTAATGATGATATTGCAGATCCAAAATGGTGAACGTGCAAAAAGGAGCGCTGATCAAGCTTAGCTCTCGAGCAGTATCTAAAGTCAGATTTTTATGCATTGATAGTCTATATATTTTCATGCATTTTGTTTTTCAGATATATGGATGAGCATCGCTTGTTGGGTAGAAGCTTTATTATCAAGGATTTGAATGAGACTCCTGTGTTCGTAGACCAAGACATCATTTCTGCACTAGAGGATCAAATTGACGATTCTATGGCCCGTCAACGCCAGATCAGTAGCTACCTAGATGATGATGAACTAGGTTAATAAGTCTTTCTTTGCTATTTCAATTGTGCTTCAATAAATTTGTCAAAGCCATGATTTTGTAAAAATTCACTGATGCCCAGACAATGTCAACCTATACAGGATTGACATGTGCATGAAATCCCCAAGTTCGAGCATAATAATTTTCTAGACTTATCGTTCACGTAAATGTTTCTAATCCTGCTCGACATATACCTCTTTAGCAAATAATGGTCGTCTCAGCCAACGAGTTGAAAATATGTACAGTCAAACTTCGATTTGAGATACCTTGGTACCCTGATACCCTGGTACACCCTGGGGACCGAGTCTACTTCAAAATGTCAAGTTATTTTTCAATCACCCTTTCACTTCTCTCAGTTAACTCTTGCAACGAGCAGTCACAAAAGAGTTCTGGCCAAAACCAATCACGCGCAAAGTTTTGCTAATGGGTCATTTATAAACGTTGTCGTTGGCGTTGTCGTTGGAATATTTTTTTTACAAACCCAATGTTTTTCCCAAACGTTTTTTCCCAAATTTCCCAAACGTTAAATTTGCCTTAATTTACCTCGATTAACGGGCACATTGATTTTTTTTGAAAAATTTGTGTGTTTTAATGCGCTTGTTTTGACAACCCTAAATAAGAGCCCATGGGCGCTTATTTTCGAAACCCCAAAATCTGAAAATTTTGGAGTCGATATCCAAATTTTGGGCGCTCAGCCAAAATCTGAAAAGCGGAATCAGTAGAGCTCGTGAGAGTTAAGAAAACGTGAATAACAGATTCGCAAAATATTTGCTCTAGGCTGAGATATAGGTCCTCAAAGTTAGGGGTGTTGTCGCTTATTAGAGCATGGGCGCTTATTAGAGAAAATACGGTATTAAAGGTGTAATTTTGACATAGTAGCATGATATGCTCTTTTGCTTTCCAACGCAAAGGACTCGCCAACGGCAAAACTCGCCAACGAAAAACTTGCCAACGCAGAACTTGCCATTGCGAGACCCACAAATATACAATATGAATATTTTTTCAGGAATTTTTTAATTTTACATTTTGCGAAAGGATACATATATTTATTTCGAGAATAAGTGTGTCATGTGAAAATACAATTACAAGCTACTTTAATTACTATAGCGTCTAAAATTAACTAATATAGTATTAAATGAAATCACAAAATTAGGGCATATGCTAACAGTAAAGGAGTGCTGAAAATATTCGCAATACATTTCTCGATGGTTTCTGGACCAACAAAAAGATAGCTGTAATAAATAGATCAAACTCTAAGCGAGATTTGAACTCGTTCGTTACTGAAGAGCAACTCGCCCTTTGGCCTGCGCCACAAGAGGCTGGGTTTGTAATTGCCCTCAACGCTTAGAGAATCAATACTCTTTAGTAATTTTTGACTCTCGAATAACTGGCCCTCTTTTGTCCTAAGCCTAAGCCAGAACAACGAATGGGTGAGCCAGAAGAGTGGCTAGGTGAGCAAGCACTACTTTTTTTGGCGCGATTATACTTTTTGGCGCAAATGTTTCTTTTGCCTAATTAGATTGAAAATTTTCACCTTTTTCGAAAAGTTTTAACACCATAATGTATCCTGAGATTATGGTTTCTATTGAGGTATCATTTGTTGCATCATCTCTGAAAAATGCAATACCTTAATGTAAAAGTATCAACCAAATTGTTGTTCTTATTTGCTCCATACTTTTACATTCTTGTATTACATTTTTTGGAGATGATGCAACAAATGATATCTCATTAGAAACTAAAGTCGCAGGTCTACATAATGGTGTTAAAACTTTTTGAAAGTGCGACAGTAAATTAAATAAAAATAGAAATGCATAAAACATTTTCAGTCTGACACAAACAAACAAATTGTTGTAAATGTTTGATCCCACTATTTGAAATCGTGTCTCCGACTTTCGGATACATGAACCGATACCCGAAACCCGAAATTTTCGGGTACCCGAACCGATACCCGAAACTCGAAAAAAGCGGGTTTCGCTTCCAAATACCGAAAACGGGTACCTGAACCGCCAACCCTAGTTATCTTCCTTCCACTTTTAATATTTTTTCGGCTTTTAAAAATCGGAACCAAAGAGGGGATTCAATTGCTCTATTACTCATCTGCCCGGCCAGCTCTGCAAAAGCCCAAATAGCCGAAAGTGGCAAAGATGTAAAAGCGAATGTTTGGTAACATTTCACTTGCTAATGCCTCCTGTGTCATGAACTTGTTAAGACGTGGAAAAATGAAAAATTTATGGCAAAAATAAACCTGGGAGCTTAATAATGGGCCAACCTTTAAAAACAAAATAAATTTTTTGTTAGGTTTCCTAGATCGGAATAGGAACAGTTCATCAAAGGCCATGATATGCAAGAACATAATAATATTATATAATTACAACTAAAAGGAGGGGGAAGTTGTTAAGGAGATAGTCTTGACACGAAAGAGTTATTCCAAGTATTGCGTTTTTTGAATTTTGTGGTTTTAGAATTGTATCTTGTCGACAACTCGGTGTTTATGTGTCAGACAAATTTGTGCAAAACTGAAAGTTGGATCAGCATTATCAATCTTAAATTTTCTAAATATTTTTGAGCAATACCTTAAAGGACCATTGTCGTTGCACGCAGCGACATGTGCAAAATTAGAATTGGCGGGGACACTCCTCTTTTGTCTCTCCCTGTGCTCCTTGGAGTCGTTTGAAATGACTCCAAAGTGCAGGACGAAAGAGAAGTGTCCCCCGCCAATTCAAATTTTGCACATCCAACTGCGCGCAAAAATCATGATCCTTTAAAGGGGAATACCAACGCGTTACACTGCAAATCAAAACGAGGACTAACACTTTTTAAAAAATCATCCTTGTTTTCACTAGTTTCATGTCAAATGTGATATTTATGACCTTCTCCTACTTTTAAAAAGTAAGCAGAAAACATTCGTCTAATCAGGTAGGACGCTTATATTAAATTTCGATTTCTACGGAATTTTATTGATGATGCTAATCCAACCTTCAATTCTGCAGAAGTTTGTCTGACATTAAAAAACCGAGTTGTCGATAAAATATGGCTTTAAACCACATAAAAGAAACACAAAACTTGGAAAAATCGTTTCGTGTCGAGACTATCTCCTTAACAGCTTTCACTCCTCCTTAAATTATTTTTGACAAGCTTCAGAATTAAAATTTTGGCGAAATAAATTTGAAGTTTAAAGCAGGGTGCACAGGTAGAAATTCGCAAAATCAGGATTTGTGTTTCAAAAAGCAGATATTAGACCGAAAAATCAGAAACTTTCTTCATAAATCAGGACTTTTATTTTAATTTTTTATTTTACTTTTCTTTATTTGACTTTTTTAGGCTCCAAAATCTGTTTTCTGAATTGATTCGGGCATGCTGAAGGTGGTTTGATAGAGGTAAAATGCCATTTTCTCAGGTATTTTTCGAGTTTTGGTAAAAGCGAGTTTTGGTAAAATCAATTGTATCCCGATACTCGAAAAAAACCATACAAAACCTTATTTCACCACTATCAAACCATCTTCAGGGTGTCCGAATCAGTCCAGAAAACAGGTTTCAGAACCCGAAAAAGTAAAAAAAAGGTTGCTCCAAGTGGGCGACCACTTGGTAGTGCCCTACAGGGGGTTAGGGGTACCAAGTATCCAGGTGGTTCAGGTACCATGAGGTGGTTAGAGCCTGTCTCGATGATGTGAGCACTATTTAAATGATGTAAACACTATTCAGATGGTTTTGGTACTATCCAGTAGTTTGGGTAGTATACAGGTGGAAGATACCCTAAACACAGTCATTTACCTTGATATCTAAAGGCAAAAATTCAAATTTTGGCGAAAAAAGTTCAAAATAATGACTTTCCCTTCAAGACAATAACATAAAAACACTGAAAAAAATATATGAAAAAAAACCCCTTCGCGGGCTTGGAGTTGAGATGCGCACACCCACATACCTTAGACACAAATCACTCGAAAGTGACTCTGCATGCATAAAAAAGCATGCATACCAGAGTTTATTTATGCAATAGGCCCCGGTATTCAAAACTTCATTCAACATCTTCTGTTAGTTTTATTCCATTCCCCTCCAATACAGCCCTTATTCCCTTTTAAATTCAAAAGGCGCCAATTTGAAATTTTGAAATTTGTGAAATTTTCACAGAAAACCGTGATACATTTTTCTGTGTTTCAAAAAAATGTTATAGGATACTATTCAAATAGTTTAGGTACAGTCCATGTGGTTTAAATACTACTCGAGTGTTTTAAGTACCATATAAGAGTTTTAGGTACTCTCCAGGTAGTTTGGGTACCACCCAGCTAGTATGGGTACCATCAAGATTTTTGAAATATTTCCTCTGATAGTAGTCCCCTGACTCAAAATCGTGTTTCGGCATTGTGTTTTCGGGCCATTTTTCAATCACTTCAGTCAGGTAAGTCAAAACACATTTTGTAGGTCATCTTACTGGCTACCAGTTGAGTGGTTAATTAGACAAACATTATTTGTTAAGCGCCTATGCCACAAGCACTTGTTTTTGCTGTGATAATAGAACACAATCACTCTTAATCTCTTAGCGTACACTTCACCGATTCCTGCGATTGAACTGACTTCCTTTTCGTCCATTAACTCACTGATAAATTCGCGATGCTTGACTGAGGTTGACATTTCTTAATAGCTACACGTATAAATGAAAATCTACACGATGAATACTAAGCGGACCATAGAATTCACATCGCAAAAGAAGCACTTTTCAACAAAAATAACGAAAGGGGGAAGGGGGTCGGTCCGAGGAAAAAATAGAAGGTCGGACAGAAAAGTGACTCGCGTTTTTACAACGGGAACAAAAGTCTGTCACTTATCTACTTTAAAGGGGCATGGTCGTGCCCGATGGGGAGAAAAGGCGCGAACCAGCAGTTTTTTTCTTTCTCGATAAATTTTTTCATTCGTTCTCGTCTAGATTTTTTAAGTTTTCTGCCTGACTTTTAAAAGCAGTATAAGGTCATCTATATCAGATTTGACGCAGAACGAAGGAAAAATGGGACGATTCGAAAAAATTCGAAAAAACTGCTGGTTCGCGCCTTAACGCACGGGCATGCCCTTTAAAGTGACTAAAGTAAAAATCCCCACCAAAAAAAACTACTGCAATATACTTCACTTAATACCGTATATCTTCTTATAAGGCCCCACCTCCAAAGAGGGGTTGAAAAATAAGGCCCCATGGGTCCTTATTAAAAGATATACGGTAATTCAGGATTTGGCTTAGGCCCGTAAGCTTAGGTTTAGGCTCAGAGCCTAGCCAACACTATCAAGAACTTTTGTAAAACTTTTTTTTTTCAAAATGGTGATTTTAGGTACTCTCTAAAAATTATTGTGGAGGGCATATTCAGATAGCTTTTTGGGAGGTGTTTATTTTGGTTTTCGATATCTTCTCTTTCTTATTCCCTTTTATTCAGCCTTCGGTTAAATTCATTTTTTTCAGCCTTCGGTTGAGATTCGTAGAGCTTTCTGCTAAATTACAGTAGTGTCAATAGATTCATTTCTGTAAACTAACCACGGAACGTTTTTACACCATCGTGCAGCTAACATTTTTAGCTTTCAATCGTGGGCTAACATCAAGGGTGTGTTTCAAAATCGACTGGGTAAGTAATATAAAATTCAGCCAAAAAAACTTCTCTGGCTGAGATATTGGAGGAAATACGGTAAATCGCAATTCTCCGAGTAAATTTACAGCTCTATTAGTTTTACTTGTGATCTTTGACGATTTTTCGCAGCTATGACTATCTATTTCGTAATAGTAATAGCAAAGAGTATAAAATGATTATTCAGCTTTGTAAGCTATTAAAAAACAAAAAAATCCTTCCATAGATTCCATAAAGTTTTTCAGCGTTGATGATTAATGCATATAATTTTTTTCACAAATATATTAAAATCACCAGACCCTTACTCACAAATCATAAAATTTCACTATAAGCACTGCTCAATGAATGGCTTCTAAACATTTATTTCAAATAATTTTGTGGCTTTTATGCAGTGTTTGTGTATCTGCTAGCCTTGTAGCAAATGAAACGCAGGATACAAAGAGCATGCTTTTTGAAGAATGTTGCAATCAAACTAATTTCTACAATTCTGACTTGCTAGACTATTGCAACTATGATCGCATCACCGAGCTAGCTCAACTCGGTCAATACATGACTTTTGACGGCAACTATTCAGACACTAAGCAAAGGGTGTATGACATTACTGAATTCAACTTTTGCTGGACTCAAGCCAAAAATAATATTCCGTGCTGTAAGGCCAGAAATGTCTCAAAGTTAGCTTTTTTGGTTGGAAAAGTTGGGTAGAATTAGGATTTGGGGTTAAAAATGTTCCAGGTTGAAATTTATGCAAAAAATTGTAATGTTAAGGGCCATGGTTATCTGTTCAAAATTTATCCCGCCAATTTAAAAAAAGTTCCCGAATCATTGAACTTCTGAATGGATTTTTCAGCCCGTTTTTTAAAAAAACAAGAATTTAATTTTAACTATGGTTTTGTTAGAAACCCATTTGAAACATAAATGTGAACATAAATTCTTAGAAATAAAAAATATAGCATTCGCCTTTTTAAGGACCATACTTTTAGATGCAAATGAGTATTTGACAAATTCAAATGCGCGCGGGACACTTCTCTTTCGTCTCTCACTTTACTCTTTTGAGTCGCTCGAAATAACTCCAAAGAGTAGAGTTCGAGAGAAAAGAGAATTTGAGTTTGCCAAATTTTCATTTGCATCAACAAGTATGGTCTTTTAATAGCCTTTTAATCATTTTTGCAAACATTGTTATCTTATAAAACGGTACAAAGAACAATTCCGCGTAATTTTTCAAAAATTCTGCGAGTTAAAAAAAGTTCACAGATTATAGCAAAATTTCTAGATATTTTTATAGTTTCTACAAAGTTTTTGTTCATAGACTTTTTTCAACAATCCGCAGATAATATCTTCAATTGCTGCTACTGGATTAGCATCCGGGAATTATTTTTTAGTTCATTATTTTGAAAAATAATAAATCTCGATCAAAACCGTATTTGAGCCTCATTTTCGATGTTGATCAATTGACCATTTACCGTATTTTTATAATAACAACTTTGGGGTGAATAGTAAAGAGGGATAATTTTCAAACAAATTACGGCATCTTAAAATAGTGTTTTTTCACATAAAATATCATCAATGCCTTAAATTCCAAGTTTAGGAGCTGTTTGTTTCCTCTATGCAACATGAATGTGCCTTTTTCTCGGAGAGGCGTCACCCCTCCAGAATGTGATAAAGAGCTTGTGCCCATCTACCAGTGTCACCAAGAAAATGCTTACAATGGAACTTTCCCTCCCACCAAACTCCCTTTTCGAACTACCACCGACACCCAATTTGAGAATAGCACTGTCACTATTCAGCCCTATAATGCCTCGACCACTTTAAACCCGTTTGAAACAACTATGTACAATTCTGTCAACAGCAAAAATAATCAGTTCAAGAAGTGTTGCGAGTCTTCTCCAGCTTTTAGAAATGAAAACTTTAAGCTCTATTGCAACTACGACGTGCTGTTGGGCCTGGCTAAACAAAACAAAACACCTGAGTTTAATGTGGGCGCAAAGCAGGCAAAGTGGGAAGCTAAAGAAGATTTTGACAAATACATGTCCTGTTTGGGTGATGGCAAGAACAATGTTGCTTGTTGTGAAGTTAACAATGTGACAGAGTAGGTTTTAGGCTTCGTACACAACGATGGACTGTAAATTCAACAATTCTCACCCGAAATTGCCATAACTTTTTTTAATTTTTCAAAAATTATTCTGTTAATGTCATCTCGTAATTCAGATTCGGGGCTACCAAATAGGATAGGATTGATTTAAAAATCTTGAAAGCAATTCAACAATCCTCACCCACAGTCTTCATTCCCTCTGAGTGAGGATTGTTGAATTTACAGTCCGCAATTGTGTACAAGGCCTTAGGCGGTTTTTTAAAGGGTTAGACTTTTCTGTGGCAAATTTACGTTTCTGTGGCAAATTTACCTTTTTTAATAAAAAAAGTTTTTGCCCTAAAATTAGCCAAAACCACAGAATCAAAATCCTGATTTTGCGTTCTTTCATTTGTAAACCCTGGCCGTAAACCCTGGCTGTCCTGGCGGTCAAACCTACTGCATCCGTCTTTTTGCATCGATCGCTCTGTTATTTTTTATCGTGATTTTTTAGGCTTACGCAAAGGTAGGCCAGCTCATGTTAGGACGGGCTTAAACATGAGTTTAAGATATGTATTAATATATATATTTAAGATACCTAGCCTTGCCTAATCCTAAAAAGTTACGAAAAAACATAGCAGCAGGACCGAAGCAAATCCCCTCCATTGTGGAATAGAGCCAAATATTTTTATAAAGACATTTTCCAATGAGACATCATTTCGAAAAATCACAACATAAAGCTGTTCAAGTGGTTTTGTTTCCCCGATAATAACAATTAACTGTTATTTTATCTTATTTATCACTAAATTGATGTCTAACTCTAAATCTTTTAGGCCTTGTCTTTCTGGTCTGTGCGATCTTTCTAAATCCAGCCACAACCGGAAATCAGTGGGACCAGAGTGCAATAGTCAACTTGCGGACATTTTTGAGTGTCACCAAGACCATGCCTACATACCCATTCATATCCCGGCCACCACGCCATTTCCTTCAATAAGTGGTGACCCAAGAACCAGGCTTTCCAAGAGTGTTGTGGCAATGCTTCTTTCAACAACCAAAACTTCAAGATCTACTGCAACTATCGGACCATTGACTTTTTGGCCAAGCAGGGCAAAATGTTTGATGTTGGCAGTCAACAGGGTATCACAAAATACCAGTTGGAGTCGGACATGGACAAATTTACTGGATGCTTGTCTGAAGCTAAGAATAACAAGAAGTGTTGTGAGAAAGAAGGTGTGCCTGAGTAAGGAATTCTGAAATTACTTAAGCGACTTAGATAATGCACAATCGAAACTTATGAATTCACCCAGACATTTACACCATTAGAATTGAAAGTGGAACTAGAATGTAAAAACCCATTAAAAGTGGGCTGTATCCCTCAAGGAGGCGGGGAGTTTGCTTTAACCCCCCTGTTTTTTTCTGACTTTTTAGATCTAGGCTAAGCCAAGGTGTACCAACGTATTTCAGGACAAACTCAAACATGTTACTCAAAGGCGTACCCAGGATTTTCTGACCGAGGGGGGGGGGGTAAATAGGCTAACAATCCTGACGAGCGGGGCTAAAATGGCAAAAAGTTGAATAAGGCCGAAAAAAAAATTTAAAAAAGGCTAAAAAAATTCTGACGGGGGGGGGGAAGCTATAGCCCGGCTAGACCCCCCCCCCTTTACCTTGGATTTTATTTAGGGCAAAAGACATTATTCCTCGCAGAGGCCCAATGCAGAGTATTTCTTGAAATATATAATAATTTTCAATTTCTCTCCGTGGTTTGGATATTAAATTATATGCGTTCAGATTTTTTGCAATACAAAACTTAAAGGGAGCAGGCAACTTGTGTGACCACAAATTTTCTTAATGCATGGCACAGTGAATAAGGGTTAGTGTTTGATGGCCCGAAATGGTGCGAAGGTTCGACCCCATCTGCTGGCCATACTTGCACAGCCGCCGGCAGAGCGCCGGCGGCCCGCCGGGTAAAATTGGCAAATTTGGAGCGCCGGCGGAGGCGGCGAAATTTTCAAAATACCGGCAGAGGCGGCGGCGGCGCTAATTTTTATAGACCCGCTTTTTATGCGAATTCATTAAATATTTTGTAAAATTTTTTCGATTTTTATTAATAACTATTAATGACTAGTTAAACATGTGTGAAAAGGATATCAAGGTGCTTAGAATATAATGTCCTTATGGCAAAAGAATTTTTTTCAAATACAACTTACTATCCAGGCGGTCCGCCTTCCGCCGGCGGCCCGGCGGGAAAAATTGGCAACTTCAAGGCGCCGGCGGTCGGCGCTCCGTCGGCTGAGGCAGAGGCGCTCATTTATTAAAACTCCCGACGAAGGCGGTGGCGCTTTTTATTTTTATTGGCGAACTTGCAAGCATGCTATTTATTTTGACTTGTTTGACCAGTATTCGGCGGTAGTTATGGTTGCTGATTTGCAATTTGGGTTGAAATTTATAATTATTTTGAAAACCGGTCAAACAAACCAAAAAGCTGCAGTATCACCAGGTGGGTCGAACCTGCGCAACATTTGGGCCAAAAACCACTAACGCTTATTCACTGCGGCATGGATCAAGGAAATGTCTAGTCACAGAAGTTGCCCAGTCCCTTTAATTGCATATTCTATTTTCTTAAAAAAATAAAAATTGACAAATCTAAACTAGAATCATTTAAAAGTCATAACTAATTCTGCCTTGAATATTCCTTAGTTAAAAAGGTATTTAAAGGTCGATTGCCGTCTCCGACAACAGTTGTCCCGCGGAAATTCCAAAATTTTTCCTAATCATTAAACTTCTGTACGGATTTTTCAACTTGGTTTTTAACACAATTATATCTAAAATTAAATTTTAGGCCTTGTTTTGTTAGAAACCAAGCTGAAAAATCCGTACAGGAGTTCAATGATTAGGCGAAAATTTTTGAATTCGCGTGGCCATGGCCTTTTAAAGGAGAGGGAAAAACTACTTAGGTTTGAAAAAGTGGCCTCCATCATGCTATTTTTTGGCTTGTTTGGCCGGTTCTAGGCGTAATTAGACTTTTTTGACGCCAGGTTCGGAATCAGCGACCCCAATTACCCTAGAACTGGTCAAACAAGCCAAAATAAATAGCATGCCACCACGTGGGATCGAACCTGCAACACCATTTTGGGCCAAAAAAGGCAAACGCTTACGCACTGCGCCATGGAGGCCACCTTTTCAAACGTAAGTATCTTTTCCGCCTCCTTTAATGAGTACTTTTACAGACCTTGTTTGTCAGCCCTTTGTGACTTCAGTGTAAAGTATGCAAACAGAAAAGTGGTCAAGACTGAGTGCAGCACTTACTTGCCTAGCATCTTCGAATGCCACCATCAAAACGCCTACAAATGTTATAAGGCATGGCCAAGTTGCCAGCAAAACGAAGATCCTGACGAAATTTATCATTCTTCTGAGCATGGTTTCAGTTCAGCAGCTGATCTACATACTTTTTCGTTTTTTATTTTAGCTAGTGTTTTGTTTTTACGCTTTTAATTGAAATAAAAAATCTGTGCGAACATTTTTAGTGTAATGACATCCAAATAGAGCATAAAGTGTTCTCTCTAATAGGCCGAAGGTCTCAAATAGCTCGATACCCCGGACTTTAAATCTATGTACCTCAGCACACACTAATTATTTTTTGCATTATTTTAACTCCCTCGAGCTATACCGATTCCGCTTTTTGGATTGTGAGTTTTTCACCCGCAAAACTCGAAATCTACCCCAATTTTTTAGATTAAAAAAGAAAAAAAACCTAACATGTCGGTTATTTGAGGGTTCCGTTCCTGCTGTCAATTTCTAAATCGTGAATACATCTCATACCAGTATTCGTTTCTCACTAAAATGACCTCCGCCACGTTTGATCACTGAGATCAAACGTGTCATTCTATGGAGTTTCGAGTCCTTGATTGAAAATTTCTAGTCATTTTTTCAAGTTTCGACTCCTCGATTTTGAGTGCTGGATTCGAAAACTCGAAAATTTTCGAGTTTCGGTTCAAGTCTTCAAGTTTTCTCAACCAACCCTCCAAACAAGTGGTGTTCCTCAAGGATCTGTATTGGGCCCTCTTCTTTTTATTTTCTACTTTTCTGAGTTCTCATCGTCTTGTCAAGTCTCAGGAGTGCAGCTAAAGTTATATGCCGACGATTTGAAAGCTTATGTTAGCTTCGACAGAGAGACTTATCCCAAAAACCTGCAAGTTTTCATACAAGAATTTTTCGAATGGTGTTGTGAAAATGAGCTAAAAATATCCCCTGAAAAGTGCCAAGTTTTACACCTTGGCAAAAAGAACCCTCACCATATATATTATCTGAATGCCAATCAAATAGCTCCTGTTAAAAATTCAATTAAAGATTTGGGCATAGTTCTTACCCCAAACTTAAAATGGAATGCCCACTTAGAAAACCTATGCAAATCTGCTTACTCTCGCCTATTCACTCTTTTAAGGCTGTTCGCTCGACTGATTACAAGTTCCTAGTACAACTATACATGACATATGTAAGACCCATAATTGAAACTTCTTCTGTGGTGTATAATCCTTATTTAAAAAAAGATATTAAGAAAATAGAGCGGATCCAGAAAATTGCTCTTAATCAAATATACTTCAGATCACTTAGGAATAAATATCCTGATAAACCTCATTATGAAAGCTCTTAAAATTATTCAAAATGGAAACTCTTCAAAAAAGACGACTTAAAGCTGACCTTGTTTTCTATCACAAAATAGTATTGAAAAAAATTGATATTAATCTAAATATCCAGTCTCTTCAGTCATCCTATAACTTCCGAAAACATAAAGCTAGTGTACCCTTTTCCAAATCCGATTTCCGATTCCACTCTTTCTTTGTTCGGACACCTAAAATTTATTATGCTCTTCCAGCTGAAATTGTTGCTTCCCCTACAATAACGCTTTTCAGGAAAAAACTCAAAGAATGTGATCTAAATGATTTTGTATTGTAATTATTTTTGAAGAAATATGTATTTGTTTTCGTCGCGCACTTGTTGCGTAAACAATAAATAAATAAAAGTCCATTCGAGTCCTCGAGTCGAAATCTCGAAAATATCGAGGCTTCGACAACCCTGTACACATGACTTGAGTGAAAAAGGTATACTCAGGGTAATTAACTTTCCCGGTTTCCGGGCATTTTCCGGATTCGCCTTATTTTTACGCTTATTTTTTGCCGAAATCCGGGCGCACTCTGTAACGTTGCCCGGACATTGCTCGGAAATTAGCCAAAAAATAAGAACAAATGCCCAAATTTATGGGAAAAATGCCCGGAAATTTCAAAATTGAATTGGGCACTCTGGGTATACCAGAATTTAGCAGCACTCTGTGTTCGCAGTTACAGAGAGATTGAAAAATAGACCCTCCGGTGGCCTGCAATAAAAAATACGGTAACTCCAAATTTTTTAATTTAATTAATGGTTCAAATTTACAATAAGAGTTATAAATAAAATATACAACGTAAAAAAGTTAGCACTGCGTTTAAGTTGCTTTTTTGTAAGACTTTCTGCCAGGCGCGTTTACATTTATGTTCGCCTCAATTAAAAAACGACCGTGGCAATAAGGGAATTCTCTTCTAGTCTCCACTAAACTTTCAATGCCCAGCTGATAAATCTGGTCATTAGTCCATGGTTCTTCTTGAATTTTCTCTCTCAGAATTTTTCGTGCTTCAAATAACAAAGCTTCTTGGGTTTCTACAAAACTATAAATATTTTTATTAAAAACAGAAACATACCGTATTTTCTTTATTAACGCACCCGGGTTCATTACTTTTCAATCCCTTGAAAATCTCGAAATTGTCAATCAAAAATGGGCTTAACTCTAAAATCATAGTCAAAAATAGGAAGGGGGGGGGGGTTTCATTATTAGAGAGGCGTTAATTAATAGAGAAAATACGGTAGTTTGTTTAACCTTCAGGAAGACATTCGAGGGCATACAGAATGGCTACTTCATGTACAAATGCCTCCTGACGACCAAAACGTCCAAGAGTGGGACATTTAGTAAAAGAAATTTGTTCGTAGAAAACGCCCTTTCCTGAGTCCCATAAATTGCAAATGCGGCTGTATACATTTACAGCAATCTGTTCTTCTTGGTTGTTAACCTTGAAAGAGAATTCTTTTTATTGTCAATGGCTTTTCACTTGAAAAAAAATGTTAATGTCAGAGAATTGTTATTACAGTCAACGCTCGATAGTACGTACCCCGGAAAAGTTCGTTCCCCAGCTGGGTCCAACACTTTTTTTAGCCCAGTTTTTAAAGTGTTTTATCGGTTCTGATTCGTCAGTCTAGTCCCAAATATCGCAAGGACTCCGACTTTGCCAATCTTTTCAATGCCTAAAGACTTTGCCGATCTCTTATCTTTTATAAATTTTTGCCAAAGGGATGAAAAAGGGCTATATAAAATTTGTGGGCGTAAATAATTAATTTGAGGGCGTAATTCAGCATTTTGAGGGCGCAAATCACCTATAGCCGACATTATATGTGTATTTGTGCTCAATTTGAGGCATCTAAATGATTACAGTGGCTCAAACTAGCAAAAATCAATGAAAAGGGGATTTGGAAGCAATACCCTAAAGGCACGTTCACAATGAGTGTCGACCTGAGTGTGAGATTTGGAGTGTTTTAAGGCGGGAAGAGCTGTACTTTTTTCACTAAAACTTTTTTCTATTGATACCATCTGGTAGCTGAGATTCAGGGCTTCAAAATGAGCTATTCGCAGGCAAGATCTGATAAAAAAAAGGTATGGTGAAAATGCTTAGGTCCGCACTCAGGTCGACACTCTGGGAGTCACACTTTTTATCCTCTTTTAAGTCTTTAGTGAATTCTGATTTGTCAGTCTCGTCGAAAAAGTCCGACTTTCCCTGTTGATTTTAAGATTCACGGTAGTTTTGCCTCGTGTCCCGCAACTCTCCTTTGAACTGGGTCTGTATCGCAAACTGTACCGGGATATAAATAACAAGAAAAGACATAAATTTTTCTTTCAATTAGCAAAAGTTGCAAACCAAATTTACAGCTTCTTTAGATTGACGTTGGAGTTTCGCTCTCTTTAGGCTTTTGATACACTGGCACGGCAAAAGTTTTTCCACATAAAATATAGAGCGAATAAATTCTTTCATAGTGCACGTTAAATGCGGCTTTGTGTCTGGGAGCAGACTCGTATCTAATATTAATGCAACCGCAACGCCCTGGAAATCAGCATCTTCTAATGGTGGATCAGTAATTCTGTACATTTTGTTCAAAAGAGGTGCTCTGATGTATAAAGCAGAAAGACCTTCGGATGGATTGTATCTGTTTCCACCCTTCAGTGACTTTGATAATTCTGGCCAATCAATGTCCAACCATTCTGAAATACCGTATATCCTCTACTAACTCCCGATGGGCAGTTATTTTGGGACAAGGCTGATTCACCGTCACGGTATTCGCCGTTGACTGAATTTGGTGTCTACCTTAAAATCGATTTACAGCCTTAAAGGATGATGATATCGAGGAAATCTTTTTTTCAAATGATAGCTAAGATCCTGAGCTAGAACGTGACATCAAGCAATTTCAGACTTTGTTCATAAAAATGCAGGAAAAGTCTTTTCAAAAGCGTATTCAAATTTTTGATGGCAAATCTAGTCAATGGCAAATACCGTTGCGGTAAATCAGCCCTGTCCCTTATTTTTCAACCTCTAAAAATTGAAAAATTTTCAGATCAATTTTGAGATTTTCGGGAGCTCAACCGAAATCTGACAAGTGTAATCTAGGCAACTCGTAGTAACTAAGAAACCCCCCAAAAAACTGATTTGCGAAATTTTTGCTCTAGGCTGAGATATAAAGTCCCTGGGTGAGGAGTTATTAGAGCACTGGGAGCAGTGCTGGGCGATTCTCCGCTCTTGGCTCTCCTCTTGGTTCCGAGATTCTCCGCCCGAGCCAAGAGCAAGAGCAGAAGCAAAAAATTTGAGACTAAGAGCAAGAGCAGGAGCGAAAATCTAGAAATGCCCAGCATTGATTGGGAGTTAATAGAGGAAATACGGTATGAAAAAATATATAAAAAAATTTACGTCGGAAACTTTTTCGCTTCAAAGTAGTAATGAAGACTAAATAAAACAGCCTTGCTTCAATAATATTCAACATTTCGTTTTATAGCCAAAGATACTTTTTTCGATAAATTTTATTCGAAACCCTGATTTGCCACTTTGTAAAATATTTTACTTGGTAAAGTTCTGCTTGACAAAATTGACTCTCTGTTGAGAATATCCAGGTCACAGTTGATGATCTAAAATGCGTCTATAAGAATACAAAAGTAGAGATAGAAACAAGACGGGATCCCGTCCCGTTGGATCAAAATTTGACCGAAAATCCCGTCCTGGAATCCCGACGGCTCAATTTGGAAAATCCCGGTCTTGGTTTCGATTTTTTCTTAATCATAAACCGGGATCAACAAAATCAATAAAAAAGGTAATGATTACACGTTTACTACCGTATTTCCTCTAATAAGCGCCCACCCCTAATTTTGAGGACCTATATCTCAGCCTAGAGCAAATATTTTGCGAATCTGTTTTTCACGTTTTCTTAACTCCCATGAGATCTACTAGATTTTGGTTGAGCGCCCAAAATTTTGGAGATCGACTCGAAAATTTTTAAATTTTTGGGGGTTTGGAATATAAGCGCCCATGGGCTCTTATTAAAGGAAATACAGTATATTCATATCACACTCTATCAAGTTTGACCAATGCTAGCTTCGATACTTTTTTGGTCGCTTTAGGGATTTTTTGATAAACGTAATTGTCCTTCCAGTCTACAGACTAAGCAGGATTTTGATTTTGTTCCTACGTTTAATTTTTGCCAGTAAGAGTGTGCTTTCTATGTAATACCGTCAAGTTTAACCGTTTTAAAGCAGCCGTTGAAATCTGAAGACTTTGTGATTTTTCAGAATTTGGGAAAAGCTTTGAAAAATTAGAGTAAAAAAAATTGGAGCCAGAAAAGGTTCCAAATGTGAGAGCGTAATTTTATTTTGAGAGGTATTTTAGACCTTCGGCAGCGGTTACTGCGAAATATTAAAAACTAGGTTGACTGGCGCCTTACAGTCGCCTTTTTACTAACGCGACTTCTTACATCTCATGTCTGTTGTCATGACACCCACGAAAACAAATGTGACACCCACGAAAACAAACGAGGCCTTCGAGAGAAGTTGATGCCCTTTAAAAGATCATGGTTTTTGCGCGCAGCGGTTGTCCCCCGCCGATTCAAAAAATTTTCCTAATCATTGGTTTCTAACATAACTATGCCTAAAATTAAATTCTAGGCCTTGATTTGTTAGAAACGGTGTTGAAAAATCCGTACAGAAGTTTAATGATTAGGAAAAAAATTTTAAATCGGCGAGGGACAACCGCTGCGCGCAAAAACCATGGTCCTTTAAGTGGTTAAGTTACAATTAAGGTATCCTTGAGGTAGTTGCCCATGAGGTTACTCACCCATCCTCCCGACACCCCTACCTATTACCCGTGACATTAACAATCACACCCTCGGCATCCCCACCTACTCTATTGGCACACCTACCTACTCTCCCAGCACCCCTATCTACTCCCCTGACACCAACAATCACACTCTCGGCATCCCTACCTACTCCCCTGACACCCATAGCCACCCTCCCGGCTTTCCTACCTACTCCCCTGACGGCGAGGGTTTATTCAACAGGCGGAAAATCCAAAAAGCGGATAATTCAACAGAGTAATTTTCTACAGTCGGATTATTTAAAAACCGGATAATTCAACAGTCGGAGTTTTCGTCAATAATTGTTTTAACCCACTTTTTGACAACGTATCGAGCTGATTTTTTTCAGGATCAGTTTCTCTCGGCTATTTCTAATAAAAAAAAATCAGCTCGATACATTGTAAAAAAGTAGGTTAAAACAATTATTGACGAAAACTCCAACTGTTGAATAATCCACTGTTGAATTATCCTGTTTTTGAATAATCCGGCTGTTGAATTATCCACTGTTAAATTATCCGCTTTTTGAATTTTTCGTCTGTTGAATAAACCCCCCGCCCCCTGACACCAACACTCACCCTCCTGGCACTCCTAGCCACTCTATCGGCACACTATACTGTATATAGAAGGGTCGGCAGTCGCCTATCGGCGCCTACACAGACATGTTCGCAACAGAAGATACATAATTGCTGTTTTTAGCCGTTTTTTATAAACGATAGCTGATATTCTGGAGAACACGATGTTGTTAGCGACCAAAATCATTTCTCCTTCTGCGACCCATTTTGACCCCCGAAGTCAAAAAAGCGTGACGCCCCCGTCCCAAATACCATATAGCGATTCTGTGACCCTACTTGGATATACCCCCCCCCCCCCAAATCAACTTTTTTTAAAAGTGTTTCCAAACACCTTATATCGACCTAAAATGGCCTCAGAAGTTCAAAAAAGACATTATTTTTAAGTTGTGGTCAATAAAAAATCGAGTTTTGGACACTTTTGAATTTTGACTTTTTACCTGTTTTTTGAAAAAACTTTGAAAAAAACTTTTTTCATGTTTTGGTCACTGGAGCTGGGCAAAAATAGTCTCTAAATGCATTTTTGATCAAAAGTCTTGCTCGGAATTATGTCTAAGGTAAGTGAGTGCGCGCATCTCTAACCAACCAAGCCCCTGCGCCCACTAAGGGGCGCAGGGGCTTACCTTAGACACAAATCACTCGAAAGTGACTCTGGATGCATAAAAATGTATGCATACCATAGTTTATTTATGCGGTAGGCCCAGTCAACAAAACTATGTTCAACATCTTCCTTTTTGTTAGAAGTCGGCACCTTTTAGTCCATTTCCACCCAAATACAGACCTAAATCCCTTGAAAAATGGTCAAAATGGGTGATTTTGGGTGGTCCAGAAACTCGACTTTTTATTGACCAGAACTCAAAAATAATGTCTTTTTTGAGCTTCTGAGGCGATTTTAGGTCGATATAGGGTGTTTGGGAACATTTTAAAAAAAGTTGATTTGGGGGGGGGTATATCCAAGTAGCGCCGATTCTGTTTTCATATACTGAGTTGGCAATATAAAAGACTTGCGCAGTAAAATATTTCCCTTATTAGTGAAAATTACTGAAAAAATATCAAAAATATGGTAATTTGTACCTCGCCAATTCAAAAAAAATCCGAATCATTGAACCTCCACACAGATTTTTCAGCCTGGTTTCTAACAAAACAAGGCCCACAATTTAATTTCAGGTAAAGTTTTATTAGAAACCAACTTGAAAAATACGTACAAAAGTTCAATAATTAGGAAAAATTTTGGAATTTCCGGGGGACAACCGCTGAGTGCAAAAGCCATGGTCCTTTAAAAAAATCTGACTTCAGTCTTGGTCATTTTACCGGGATCCCGTACAGGATCCCGTCAGTTAGGTCCATAAATCCCGGTCCTGGTCTCTATCTAATTCGAAAATCGCGTCCCGAAAAATTGAGAGGTCATGCATGGCATGCATCAAGAAATTCTGAATTTTTAAATAATTTTTCAAAAGAATTGCAAAAACATAACTAATCGACGTAAAATCAAAAAGTAAGATAAGGTCATAATAATCAGACGGTTTTCTGGTGAGTGGATAAGTGCTTGAAAATAGACTAAAGCGGCGTAGCTGCTAAAATTTTAGTAATATGGATACGTTATGTGAGATTTTCGGGCGCGACAATTACGTGTGTATACTTTCAAAGTTTTAGAGACATACAGTTAACTTCCTTCATAGTGTACAGCCGCCATAGTACACACCCGGTCACCACACAGTCAACTTGCTCCATAGTAACCCCCCACCATACTGCGCACCTGGCGCCGGTCCCTTGGGTGGGCACTATGGAAGGAGTTGACTGTGATCCTCTTCCAGTGATTACGCGATAAATTTACCTTTTTCATTCGGTAGATTTGAAGCTGTCTTCTAATTTGTGAATGGAAATAGTAGTTTATAGTCAGCAACTTATAGAGTTCACTGACCGAAAAAAACGAAACTATTGTCTCTAAATAGTCTTGACCACAAGAAGCCAGCAGATTCACCATCTCCCCTTACTTCTTAGGTTTTGAACAAGAATCAGTCAGCAACTCAGATCTATAATAGAAACAGCTTTTAAATAAATATTTTTTGACACAAGACTGTTATTTAACGGCATAGGAGCATTTGTCCACTTTTGTCCAAAATTGGACAAAAGTGGACAAACGCTCCTATGTCCAAAGAGTATTTTTCTCTAAGACTACCTTTTTCGGTTTCCTTGATTTTTTAAGTTTTCTTTTTTGCAATATGTAGCGCGCTAACTTAGGCGTAGGTTTAGGCCTTAGGATTGGGCTTTAGGTTTAGGCCTTAGGCTTTAGGCTTAGTATAAACTGAAAAAAGTTGGCTCAGAGAAAAATACTCTTTAGACATAAGACGTTTGCCCACCTTTGTCCAATTTTGTACAAAAGTGGACAAACGTCTACGCACCTAATTTAACCGTATCTTAGGCCTTGTTCACAATGATGGACTGTAAATTCAACAATCCTCACTCGGAAATAACCACAACTTTTTTTAAATTCTTCAAAAATTATTTGTTTGGTGCCATTTTGTAGCTGCCATCTAGGGCGGAGATTCAAATGGGTTATTGGTCGAGCAGCTATGAATGAAAAATGTTGAAAAAAGGCTAACAATCCTCACTCCGGCAGAGTGAGGGTTGCTGACTTTTTTTCGTTGTTTCTTTTTTTCGGTCAACTGTGCATAGGCTTTGAAGGCCTCCTAAGTAATTTTCATACGCTAAAAACGATAAAAAAATTGGTTTTAAACAATTTCCGTACTAAAAAGTTGGGTTTTTAAGAAAATTTTGGTTACCGAAGCTTGACCCATTGCCTGGTTCCCCCTAGCTTCTTTCCTCAAGTACTTTTACTCCCTTGTCAGGAGAAATTACCACTCCTTTTGTAGCTCATCTCACTGGCCACAAAATTAGTGGTAATTTGCCTGACAAAGAAGAAGCAAAAGAAGCTATTGAAAAAAGCTATTATCTTTAAAAAGAATCTCTTAGCGAAAACATACCATTGGCGAAGTAATCTCATTGGCAGAAAGATGCCATTGGCAAAAAGATCTTATTGGCAAAAGTTTCACTGGCAAAATGGTTTCGCCCAAATTTTTACGAAATGATCATTTAAAAAAATTGATAATTTTTTTAAATAATTTTATTACTAGGGTTGTCGACTTTCGACTTTTAAGTCGAAAGTCGAAAGGTCGAAATTTTTTTAAGGCAAATTTTTTTTACCGGAGTGTAAATCTGATTTTACAATGTATACCCAACTTTTAATTCTGAGTATATGTTGTAAAATCAGATTTTCGCTGCGATGCCAAAAATCGACCTTAAAAAATTTCGACCTTAAAAAATTTCGACCTTTCGACTTAAAAGTCGAAAGTCGACAACCCTATTTATTACCTTTTCTAATAGTTTTTCACACAGAACTAAAAACTTTTTAAGCTATTCAAATAAATAGTATTAGAAAAATGGTGCCTACGTTGATGCCAATACTAATCAAATAAACTTTTCTGATAAACCATTGAGGTAATTCATTTAATAAATATTTTCATCAAAAAAAGTTGTGATCATAACAATTTGAATCTCTTAAACAGATGAATAAACAGTTAACAACCATACAGTTGATCAAATTGCCTGTTATATAAGCTGGGTTAAGTTCTCAGAAAAAGTATAATTTTGACTGCCTCAAATGAATTCCCTCCTGTGTTTGCTTGCCTTAGTGCCCACAGTTTTCTCGGCTGCTCCTCCATATGGCCAACTGTCAGTGTCTGGCAGCAAACTCAAGGGTTCCAACGGCCAGAATGTACAACTCCGGGGTATGTCCCTATTCTGGAGTCAGTGGATGGGTCAATACTACACTGCTGGCACTGTTCAAGCCCTCAAATGTTCATGGAACGCTAACTTGGTGCGTGCAGCTATGGCTGTTGACCAAGGAGGATATTTGACCGATCCTACTGGTCAGATGAATTTAGTCGACACTGTTGTGAAGGCAGCTATAGATCAAGGTCCTATTTTCAATAAATTAAACCGTTTTTTTACAAAATTCTGGTTGAAATTTATGTTCACTTCTTAAAAAAAAATTTATTGTGTGAAATTTTCCCTCATTAATGTCTGGTGTGATTTAGCTAGAAACACTTTTGCTAGGAAAACACAATATTCTGAGATCGGATTCATGTTTAGCATACTCGATTTGCTGATAAAACGTCCCTCTTATTTGAAAAACTCAGTGTCAAATTCAAAATTCCACTCGAGACAATAAAAATTCAAATATTAAATTTTTTCAGTTTTTCTGATTTAAATTTTTTGTCTCATATGTAATTTATAATAAGGGCAGTTTCAAAAGCAGACCATGCCAATAAGAATACAGTGTCAAAACATTATGTTTGCCTAGCGGCGAAAAATTTTCAAACTGGGTACATCAGACTTGGAAAGCGAATGTTTCACGCAACAGGAGACTGCTAGGCTTTCTGTTAAAAGCCGCCTGTTTTTTTGCCTTGATCCATAAGGTAATTTTTTGTAATTTTTGAAGAGGGACGCGGGATCAGGGCGAAAAATGCAGCTTCGAAGTTAAAATCAACGCTTTCAAATCTATCGCCACAGAATGACATTTTGAACAAATTCTAATCTTGCAAAAACTGCCTTTTCCGTCATAAAAATCGAACAGAACAGAATTATAGGCATATACGTGATTATTGACTGGCACGCTCATGACAACTACCAGTCCCAAGCAGTCACATTCTTTGGTCAAATGGCTCAGAAATATGCTGGAGTGCCAAATGTCATCTATGAAACCTTCAATGAACCCCTGGGTGTGTCTTGGAAAGACAATTTAGTGCCTTACCACACTGCAGTTATCAAAGCTATTCGACAGTATGACACTAAGAATGTCATTATTTTGGGCACGCCTACATGGAGTCAAGATGTAGATGTGGCATCCCAAAGTCCAATCACTGGCCAATCCAACCTGATGTACACCCTCCACTACTATGCTGGAACTCACAAAGCAGATCTGCGCAGTCGAGCCCAAACAGCCATCAACAATGGTCTGCCCATATTTGTGACTGAATATGGAACTGTGAATGCTGATGGAAATGGTGGTGTCGACAACTCTTCCAGTACTGAATGGTGGAATTTCTTGAATCAAAACTCCATTTCGCATGCTAATTGGGCTGTGGAAGATAAAAACGAGGGTGCTGCTGTGTTGGTGGCTGGCACACCAGGCACTTTAGCTGGGTCAGCTCTGACTCCAACCTGACCCCTTCAGGCCAGCTGGTCAAGTCAGTGCTGAAGGCTGCAAATAGTGGAGTAAGCTGCAGTGGAGGCAGTGCCCCTTCTGCTACTACTATCGGTTGGTTCATTTTATTGGGATGGTCTTAACTTAAGGAAGATTTTGTAGGACTACAGTCGGCTCTTGGATTAACGACCCTCCAAAAAGTTCGTTCCCGCCTAGGGTCCGACACTTTTTTTAACATTGATTTTTGAAGGTTTTCACCAGTGGTCTTTGGCTAGTCTAGTCCCAAATATCGCAAAGATTCAGATTTTGCCGGTCTTTTTTGAAAATGACAATAGTTTTGCCGAAAAGACCCGGGCCTCTCGAATTAACGACTCTGTTTTTCAAAAATAGAGGGTCGGTGATTCGAGAGCAGTGCTGGCAATTTGAATCATTTCAATTTTTCACTGTTTTTTATTTTAAACTATTAAGTAGTCAGCGATTTTTCAACCGCTACATACAATTTTTCCGCCTATTTTGTAGCTAAGATTCTGCTCTTCAAAATGGGGGTCATTTTTGATCCGCCAAAATATTTTTCTAGGGTTTTGATCCAGATTTATATCCCAAAAATGATCTATTTTTTACCCTTGTAATTTGAATCATTTTTGATTATTTGCTACTTTTTTTTTTCTACGGTCGGTATTTTTTCATATTATATATCATTCGATCGCGAATATCGTCAGCTACAAAACATGTTTCAACATATCAGCAGTTTTGTCATTTTAGAAAAAAAATGTCTTATAATGATTCAAATTAAATTTAATTTGGATCATTATAAGAAAATTTTTTTCTAAAATGACAAAACTGCTGATATGTTGAAACATGTTTTGTAGCTGACGATATTTGCGATCGAATGATATATAATGTGCAAAAATACCGACCGTACAAAAAAAAGTAGCAAATAATCAAAAAATGATTCAAATTACAAGGGTAAAAAATAGATCATTTTTGAGATATAAATCTGGATCAAAACTAGGGTTGTACAATGGGAATATTCCCGGGAATATTTCCGGGAATATTCCCGGGAACATTGGGAATATTCCCGGGTTTCCCGATATTTTCCCCTATATTGGGAATATTCCCGGGAATATTCCCAATGTTCCCGGAATATTCCGGGAATATTCCCGGGTTTTCTATATTTCCGGTAATTTCTACAACTCTAATCAAAACCCTAGAAAAATATTTCGGCGGATCAAAAATGACCCCCCATTTTGAAGGGCAGAATCTTAGCTACAAAATAGGCGGAAAAATTGTATGTAGCGGTTGAAAAATCGCTGACTACTTAATAGTTTAAAATAAAAAACAGTGAAAAATTGAAATGATTCAAATTGCCAGCACTGTTCAAGAGGCGCGGGTCTTTTCGGCAAAACTATGGTCATTTTCAAAAACGACCGGCAAAATCTGAATTCTTACGATATTAAGGACTAGACTGACCGAAGACAACTGGCAAAAGGTTTCAAAAATTAGATTAAAAATGTTCAACTTTTTTGAAAAGTTTTAACATAATCATGTAGCCCTGATCTTCTAGTTTCTGATGAGGTATTATTTACTGCATCATCTTTTAAAAATGTGATACAAAAAAGTAAAAGTATGAGCCAAATTGCTGCTCTAATTTGGTTTATACTTTTATCTTTTTGTATCACATTTTTCAAAAATGATGCAGTAAATAATACCTCATCAGAAACTAGAAGATCAGTGCTACATGATGATGTTGAAACTTTTCAAAAAAGTTGAAAATTTTTAATCTAATTACGCAAAAAAAATTGCGCCAAAAAATGGATTTTTGCCAAAAAAGGTGTTTTTGCGCCAAAAAAAAGTATTGTCCTTGTGTTAATAGCTTGAAAATTTTCAGTTATGGGCTAAAAGTATTAGAAAGTGCGAATATTATTCCTTTTGACATTCTTTTCTACTTTTGTTTTCTGACTCTATAGGACGGGCTGATGAATCTTTTTTGCCAATATTTTTCTATCACAAGCCTTATCTCAAACCTTACAAGTTCTCGCAAAGTTTAGAAGGCAGCGAAAAATAGAAATCATGGGAGAAAATGTAGCCGTAATTAATTATTTGAGCAATGAAACCCATCAAAAATTTATCCAAATTTGCTATTGAATGTGTTAGTGGTACCCTAACGTGGTTTTGTGGAATAGAGCATGCAGTTTTTGTTTATAACACTAATGTGTATCCCCGTGGTTACAATTGAATGTCAATGTCGAAGTCGATGTCAAAAGTGGTTACAATGGAAAAGCGATCACCACAAGACAGAAGAAAATTTCGACCCTTGTATAGAATAGACAGAATATACAAGAGATGAGCAAAACAAATCCCAGCGAAAATTTGCGCCACCCTGTATTTAATAGTTAAAAATAGACGGTTATTCGTCTATTGAAAAATACTCTTGGTTCAGAAAAGTTACATAATACCAGGGGTACTATTTGTCTTTTTTAAAAAGATTCGTCCTTTATTTGGAACCCCAAATCTTTTTTATTTTCGAAATTTTGGTCGAAATCATTTTTTTTGCATCAAAATGGCAAAAAGCACTGGATAAAATGACCTTTTTTCTTCAAAAATGGTCAAAATGTCTTTTTTTTGCCAAATGTGGTTTTTTTTAATTTTGAGATGGCAGCCCTGAATAATACCCAGTCATATAGTTAACCAGACCGCCTCGTAATTATTCACTATCGACGGAAGTACCCAACGACTCCCAAAGGTAGTGAAAAAAATTTGAAAAATATAAGGCAAAATCATTTCCGATGGGTTGAACTTTCGAATGTTTTTGATTAACGAAGCTCACCAAAAATTTATCTCGAACTAATGTTGATATAGATAAGCTGGCAGAATGATTGTGTATTGATACTGTTTCTCGAAGTTAAAAAGTTCAGTATGTATCAGTGAGATAAACAATTCCAGCCTCCGTCACAAGCAAAGCAGGAGCAACCACAAAGGCAGCCTCAGCTACTACCCAAGCTTCATCCTCTACCAGCAAAAAGCTGACAGTTGCGCCAGTGATCAACCATAACTGGAGTGATGGATTCCAAGTGGACTTTGTGTTCACGAACAGTGACACCAAATCTGTGTGCTCTGCTATATTTACTTATGCCCTAAAGGCTGGTGTAAGTATATATGATTTTGGAGTGGTTGAAATAAGTAGGGTTGTATTTAGCAAAGTCTGGTGAACACGTGGAACATGGAAGCCAGCTCTAGCAACCAATACAAACTGCCTAGTTGGGTGAATATTGGTATTGGTGCAAGTTACAGAGACACTGGCATCAGCATCAAGGGTACCAACAGCACTTTGCCTTCTGTTAGTGTGGTCTCTTATGGATATTGCTAGATGGTGATGAGAAAGTAGAAAACATTTCATTTGAGTTCAAAAAAGTAGTTCAAGTAAACAGCATTGTACAGGGTGTGTCAGAATTAAGCGCACTTTTTTTCAAACAAAGTTTTTGTGGCATTGGGTTTTTTCTATAGATTTCATAACTCTATTTTAAAAGTTGACCACTCATTATGTAGCTATGAATTTCAGCTACAAAATGAATGGTTAACTTCAAAGAAAAATTCATAAAATTTATAGAAAAATCCAAACTTTGTTTGAAAAAAATTGCGCGTAATTCTGACACACCCTGTAATTCAATTCCTTTCGATGAAGAAATTCATTGTAATAAAAATAAATCTATTTATTTTCAACACCTTGTTGCCAAAAAATACCTTAAAGCAAAAAAAGTAGGTGGTTTGGATATAGAATGCATGAAAAAATTCCCACTTTGCAAATATATACAGTCGAACCTCCCAATAACGATCACCCTAGGGACCGGCCTCAGGTGGTCGTTATTGGGAGGTGATCGTTAATGGAGTGGTCGTTATTCGAGATTTCAGTAAATATAGACCAACCAAAAGTGTTTTCGGTGATCGTTAATGGGAGTGATCGTTATTGGGAGGTTCGACTGTACTTTTAAAATTAATATTCGCAAAAATAGACATTGGGCTAATTTTTAAGTAAATTGTTTTCTTTTATTTTCTGTGCCTGCTTCAACTCAAAAAAAATCTAAAATGCGTCACCTAAAATGACATGAAATTCTAGAAATAATTTTTTCAGTTACCTTGTTTTTTCTGGAAGGATTCTCTTAAATGGCCATCAAAAGCAAAAGTCGACTGTACAGAAAAACCTAATGGGATACATGTGTAGCACACAGAAAACTCTCTCACCTTTCAAGATTCTTGAAAAATCAAGAATTTACGCAAATTTTCCGTTTCGACCACCCAAAAAACAAACTTAGGTATGCATATTTTCACCTTCGCCCCAGGCGCCACAGCAAAAGCGAAACTTTATTCTCACCTTTCCCAAGCTCTACAAAAAAGGAAAAGAAGAAAGAAGGTGGATAAATAAATAAACTAGATTTGTTCTGTGAGTTATTCAATCAACCTTGCTCAGATATACACACAACAACAACAGCAGCACATATATCCCAGCATGCGCCCATTAGATGGTGGTGGTGAACTCCAGAGCTATTAGATAATTTCCTGTTTTCCAGAAGAAGGTGAAAGAACAAAAAAAGCTCCCCTTCAAGCAAAGGTTAAGTCCAAACATAGAAGCTTCCTTGTTGTTGGTGTACAAAAGCAAAAGTGTCCCTTTTTCGGGGACCCACAGCCAAAAAAAAGAAGCAGAATTGGATAATAAGTGCTGATCGCTCATGTTTTTGTTGATGTTGAATGCAGGTTAACCTACCTCCCTATTTGCAATCAAGCTGCTTTTATTTTTTGGGTGCTTCTACTTTTGCTTGCTGCCAGTAATAAAGTGTCCTACTAAGGGGATTTGCTCCATTTTTAGCAAATGCTTGTTTACGTCTCTTTACTCTTATTTTCTTTTGCTTTCTCTTTGAGTGGGATTTTTGTAGTTGGTATTTTTTGACGTTGTATGGCGGGTTATAATAAACTTTGACTTACATTTTGTCATGAATTTTTTGATCAATCTTTTTCGAGCACATTCGTTTACAAATGAAAGTACAAAGCAGTTCACTGGATAAAATGTGCTGACTTGAGCGCTAAATCTAGAATTTTTGCGTCCAATGCATCTTTGGTCCCAGGAAACATGACGTTTGTATTGATAATCAACTAAACTCAATACTTTTTGATGGGTTCGCAAATACATGGCTTCGATAGCACACTTTTACATTAAATTATCTTAACTGTTTAAAAAAGTGGCCAAACTTTTTTACTCTTCTTTTGCGTTTAAATTGACACTTCCATATTAGACGCCATCGCATAACCGTCAACAGCCCAAATAAATCAGGCGAGTCTTTACAAACTTTAGCATAGAGTGGAGCTAACACAAAGAACTAAATGCTGTCCGTACATTTTCACACACCTGAATCTGTTAAAATTTAGAAGCTCTCAAATGCCATCAAAATAGTTTTATGACTTACCCTGAAAAATATCTGCAATATTTTTAAGTTCCAAATTCCGAAATCCGAAAACCGAAACATTTATTGCAATGAAATCAAATTCAGCCTTTTTCTCGGTATTTGTTAACCCGAATTCAAGTTTTCTTCTATGTTTTCTATGTTCCAGTCATATATCTGCCAGCTTTGCTGGCGCCGACGAGGATTTGGTCAGGGCCCCGTTCCGGTTGTTTGTATGTACCCAGTGGTTCGGGTTCCATCCTGGTGGTTCGGGTGTATCCTGGTTGTTTGGGCTTGACCGCTTACAACGTTGAATATTAATGCTGATTGAACTGTTTTGGGCCATATATTGGGGGTTGCTCTGGTCCCCAGTTGTTTTTTGAGATTTTTAGGCTTTAGGCTTAGGCAAGGGTGGGCCAGAATATCTAAGGACGGACTCAAACATATCTTAGACTCATGTTCAAGTCCATCCCAGCATCCGCTACCCTTGCCTAAGCTTGAGCCTAAAAACTACAAAAAAAATAACAACAGGGGGGACCAAGGCAAAACCCCCATCCTCGCATTGTAATATAGGGCTCTCTTCTGTGTGCTATAAAAAAAAGAATTCGAAAAAATCTTGAAATTTTGATTATTATTTTTGGAGCTCGAAAATTTTCCGAAATCCGAATTCCGAAATCCGATACTTTTTGAGTTCCGAATTCCGATTCCGAAAATTCTGGAGTTCCGATTCCAAATTCCGTTCCGATTTTTTTCCGGTTCCGACGCAGCCCTGCTCTGCACATATGATACAGGCAAAAATTAAAAAGGCAAACTTTTTTTCTCTCGAGCCAAAAGACCTTTATTGCTGTTTGAAAATCATAGAGCAGTTGTAACAGGGATGCCAATTTTTTTTTAAAAAAGTACTATTCTTTTAATAATGACATTTCAGGGTATTTCGGCGAAAATATGCGATTTTATCTAGTTCTTATTGCTCTTTCAATGCTAAAAACAAGATTTTGACTGAAAATTTCAAAATATAATAAGTTTTGGAACCCCAAAATAAGGATAAGCTATTATAAAAAAGACGTCTGGCAAGCATGAGTTATAACGCTATTTAAAAAAAACATAACTTTTTGGAATGTGCTGTCAGCTATGACGTAGCCACGGTTTGCGTGAGGACAAATTTTCGGGCGTGAGGATGAGTGGGGATGAAGACGACGTGAGCTGATGAAATATGAGGTTGCGTGAGAATTTCAAAAAGCTCTCCTCACGTGAGGTGAGCTCACGTGAGAATCGGTCCTGATGAGGATGAGCTCACGATGTTGTGAGCTCATGCAAACTGTGGACGAAGCACACACACAAGTCCAGATGAATTAAAAGAAAATTGAAATTTGCTGAATTCCAGCCCAATGGTTGCTAAACATTTCAGGGTGCACTACGTTTCACCGTCACTATTTTCACCGTTCACTATTTTCACCGTCGCTTTTTTCGCAGTCGCCTATTTTCACCGTTCACTGAATTCACCGTCAGCATTTTAGGACCGGTTTTTAGCTCTAAATTTTTCGAAATTTTTAAAAGTTTTGGTACCAAATTGTAGCCCTGAATGTCAGCTACATTTTGGTACTACAATTTCTAAAAAAACGAAAAATTTCAGTTCTAAACTGTAAAAGACGCTCACCCTGCTTTCTACCGTGATGAATGAACGCCTTCTAAAGTTTAGTTCTAAATTTTTTTATTTTTACCGCGGAAGTGAATCCGGTGAAGGGAGAATAGGCAAAAACGAGATTTGTCTGAAATATTAGAACTCGACGCTTCATTTGCGAATTTTTAGTCGACCTACCAACTAAACACCGACCTGTTGACCCGCCCAGTCGAAAATTCCAACTTTCGAGTCGATCTATTGTATCCTTATAATTAGAGTTTTTTGACTAATAGCTTGAGGAATAGCTTGGAATAGCTTGAGAGAAACAATAGACAGACGAGTTGCTATTTTTTTATTTGGACACAAACTGATCTAGACACAGACGTTTAGACCTTTATATACTAATAAAAACACACACGTTTAAATCGCACAAGACAAACGGCGATTCAAACACAGTACACAACACGACCCGTCGTTTCGGAAATTTCGCTCCTTTGTCGACCCGATAATAGACCTTTTAGCATCTCGAGTTTAGGCGAAACAAGATTTATAGCTAAACAATGTAGGTAAACAGATGACAATAGCCTATTTGAGCCGACTAAATTTCTGTTTGCCAAATCTTATTTTGCCATATCTAACAGCCCTGTATTATACATGTAATATTTTTGCAACCCACGAGAAAGATTTTAGTTACTTTGGTTGTAAATAGAGTTTTCTGACACCTTTGTATGACTAGCCAACTTCTGATCAGATATTGACTTTTTTCGGTGCAAATTGAACCGATGCAAATTAAATATTTTTGGTGCAAATATCTTTTATGATTTTTGTTTTGCGCTTTTCTATTAACTTTTTAAACTTTTTATCAAAAAGTGATAATAGAGATAGAAATGCCGTTTTGCGATGTTTTGAGTAATCCAATTTTTGTAAGCCAGAGCTTAATTTTTATAACACACCTTGCTAACAACTTTTAATGCTTGGAGTAGTTAACTTTCTAATTTCCAGAAAACAGCCTCTCAAAAAGCATCGCAAAGAAGAATTTCATTTTTCTGCTTGCGATATTTTTTTGAGATCTTTTTTCATAAACATTTTGTTATAATTTTTACTAGATGTTATGTACCAAAATTTAACCGTACTTTTTCATTATCATCATCGTCAAAATTGAGGCGAAACATGACGTAAAATTATTTTTTGATTGTCATTTCTGTCATCTTTCGGCTCAATTTTGACGATGATGATGAAAAGGTATGGTTAAACAAACTTCACATTTTTCAGCTAACTTTAATTAAGCTACATTTTGGTATATAACATCTAGTAAAAATTATAACAAATGTTAAAAAAAAAAAAGCTCTCAAAAAACATCGCAAAAACTTCACAAGCCGAAAAATGAAATTCCTCTTTGCGATGTTTTTTTGAGAGGCTGTTTTCTGGAAATTAGAAAGTTAATTACGGAAATCCAATTAAACCATGTTGTTAAGCATTGAAAGTTGTTAAGAAAGTGTGTTATAATAATTAAGCTCTGGCTTGCAAAAGTTGACTAAAAATAGGCGGAACTCAAAAACATCGCAAAACGGCGTTTCTATCTCTTTTTAAATCTATTAGACCAAAATGTGGAACACTTTTGCACCAACAAAGAGCCTCCCAACCGGATAGATCTGAGAGTTAGATGCTGGTAAAGCCAAGTAGCGTGGATAGCCGACTTCACAAGTTACTATTTCTTAGACTAATTGCTTGTCCACCCAGTTAAGTTTATAGCAATAATAGTATTGCTAGTAAAATCAGCGCTGACCTCACATTTCAATAGAATAATAGAATCGCAGAAAAAAGCTTATCGCCCCATTTTTGTATTCAATATTATGGCCATAAAAATGGTTAAACGCCAAAAAGGGGTCCCAATATTTATGAGCAGCCTTACAACAAAAGCTGGCGGCAAACAGGCTTGTAAAAAAGTGTGCAAATATTTCCTGTAATAGAGCACAATGCATTGGGTGAGGCCCAGTTGTAGTGGTCAGTCTTTCCTTTGACCAGCACTTGTCCCCAAATCTGGTCACAGCCTGATCAAACAGCCAGGATTGCGGCTTGTGCACAAATGCGGTTTAGTGTATGTATTAGCAGTGGTACTACCTGGATTTGATTAACTTACTTGACTTGTTACTAGCTATCTTGGAGCTGGTGTGGCGCGTGATTATTTTGTATTTTTACACTATATACAGCCGAGCTCCCTGAGTTAGGTTTGGTAAGGTCAAGTGAAAAACTTCAAGTTTAAGATATTTTGTTCGAAAGCCCCCTTTGAAATCAAACTGTGGATGTAACAGCGTGGTATTTACGAACTCATTCTTATTCACCTTGGACCCGCTGCTTATAAGTTCAGGAGCAACTTACCTTGGGCTATTCTTTTTGTTAAAAACAGACTTTACAAAATGTCAAGGCAAAACACCAAAATGGTCCAGACTGATATCGACATTTGAGGACGGCTTGCCCGCTGACATACCCAACAAGGCAGTGACCATAAGCCATTTTATACTTTAATGAAAATTTTTTGATCGGTTGCATCAATTAAGATACTGACATAGAACAAATATTAGAGAAATGGATGGATTTGTAATCTAGAGCCTCACTCAGGTTCATGCCGCGGTTGTACGGCTACATAGTATTGTTTGTTATATTTTATCACAATTTTTAAAATAACATGAACATGACCAATAGCCCATTTTGTAAACCTATTCATTAGCTACAAGATGAAACCTACTGCAAATAAAAGTTGTGGTCATTTCCGAGTAAGGGGGCGAAATATTGACGTTACCATTGCCCAGGCATCTTTATGTAAGTCTCTCAAGAAATTAGCGACTACAGTCAACTCCCAATAATCTGTCACTCGCTCATTCGTAACTCTCGATAATCCATCACCTTCGTGACGCTCTGTTTGGTTTCGCCTTCAATAAATAAGGCTAATCCGTCACTCTTGATAATCCGTCACCCCACGGCCGGTCTCAAGGGGGACGGATTATCAAGAGTTGACTGTAGTTATAAAAAACTCGTTGGATCAAAGTATCAAATTGTCGAAAAATAATTGGTAACTAATTGGTGAAAGCTGGAAAAAAGCGAAAAAATTGAACACGCCTGCTTGATGACTCGACAAGATGTTGACCTAGCCTTAGCACTTAGAAATTTTTTATAATGCACTAGAATAAAACTTATTGATAGGCTTCAAACCAGTGTGTACAGATCCTAATTTTTGACTTAAATCCTGATTTTTGAGCATCGAAAATCAGTAATTTGCGTCCCCCCCCTCCATCAGGCTGCATAAAAGTCCTGATTTATGAAGAAAGTTCCTGATTTTTCGGTCTAATATCTGCTTTTTGAAACACAAATTCTGATTTTGCGAATTTCTACCTGTGCACCCTGCTTTAAACTTCAAATTAATTTCGCCTTATTTCGAAGCTTGTCAAAAATAAATCTAAGGAGGGGTGAAAGCTGTTATGGAGATAGTCTCGACACGAAACGATTTTTCCAAGTTTTGTGTTTCTTTTATGTGGTTTTAAAGCTATATTTTATCGACAACTCGGTTTTTTAATGTCAGACAAACTTCTGCAGAATTGAAGGTTGGATTAGCATCATTAATAAAATTCCCTAGAAATCGAAATTTAATATAAGCGACCTACCTGATTAGACGAATGTTTTCTGCTTACTTTTTAAAAGTAGGAGAAGGTCATAAATATCACATTTGACATGAAACTAGTGAAAACAAGGATGATTTTTTAAAAAGTGTTAGTCCTCGTTTTGATTTGCAGTTCCCCTTTAAAGGATCATGAAACGCGATTAGGCATTACAGTCATTACATTCCATGACATTACAGACTCTATATGCATTTTATGATCAAGAGCACTTCTCGGAATCATGTCTAAGGTAAGTGAGTGCGCGCATCTCTAACTCCAAGCCCCCAAGCCCCCTGCGCCCCTTCGGGGGCGCAGGGGCTTGGGGGGGGGGGAGGGGGTGTATAAGCCAGTAGGGTCAAACATTCGCTTTTACCTCTTTGCCACTTTCGGTTATTAGAGCTTTTGCAGAGCTGTCCGGGGAGATAAATAATAGAGCGATTGAATCCCATGTTTGGTACCGATTTTAAAAACCGAAAAATTATTAAAAGTGGAAGGAACATAACAATGAATGTTCGGTACCATTCCATTTGCTAACTTATATTCTTTGTATTTATATGTATATTTGGGAAAAAATATTGGAAAAAAAATATCTATGATGGGCTTTTAAACTTACATTACTAGATTGTGCTCTTGGCGCCGGGAAATTCTGAAGAGACCATAAAAATTCCTTAGTGGGTTTCACAAGTGACATTTGAAGAGGGAAATTCGACGCTACTGTGTTTTGACCAACCTGCCCCAAACAGTTCCTCGGACATCTATCAAGTAGTTTAACAGTGAATACAATTTAGAATTTTTTTGTTGTGTAACCTGTTAAAATATCCTAGCAAATTTTTTCAGAAAAAAAAAATTACGGAATTACCGGTAGACTTCTGATCGAAACCGGAAAACAATCTAAGGCAGAATTTTTTTCAACCCAAGATATTGTATCACGGAAGTTTCCATTTTCCCATTGTCTCAACCCTATGTTTCAAAACTGCGTTAGCATTTGTTGTTGTCAACCTGATGCGATCTGTAACCTTCCGAGTTTAAGTGGTGAAGAACAAGGAGGTTTTACTGGCGGCAGCAGTAAAGTTCCCAACCTTGCTCCTCATTATCGTTGGCCTTGAAAGTTTGCCTGCTGCTGCTGCCATCCCAACAAAGGTGCATTAGTTAGTAGTGGACAGAACGTGAGAAGGGGCAACAAAAGAATAAGAAAACCGCTCTTCCAAACGCAATACTGATTTATTGGTTGGGCAGGGGTATGGCAAGCCCTAGTAGTTATCAATGAGCATAATCTCCTGGTTTAGTAGTCGCAGGTATCCCCCCTCCTTTTATAACAATTGCCATTCAGGCAGACAAACAAAGGGACAGTTTGATGATATCTTCTGCTCCATCTTTTATTGTACTTCCTTATATTGCTGTTATTGTTGTTGTTTTGGTAGTTAATGTTGTTATTCAGGTAGATATATGCAAAATTTTCTTGTTTTGTGATACAGTTCACCCTCGATCTAAGAAAACTCAGTGGACAGGCCACGTGATCAGGTTCGACATCTTTTTGAACTACATTTGGTCGGAGTACAGAATCTCCCCTGCACCGAAAACCGGTTTAACCCTCGTTTTCACACGATTTGACCACTTTTACGTATAGAAAAGATGAAAAAAAATTGGAAAGCACTTTCCACAAAAAAAATTTTTGACCAAAAATCGACTTATTGGCCATCCTGGAGGGTACTCAGATACCTTATTTGGTGGTTTTTACTCTGTTTTAGTCACTGGAGTTGGGCAAAAAGAGTCTCTATATACATTTTTGATCAAGAGTCTTGCTCGGAATCATGTCTAAGGTAAGTTAGTCCGCGTATGTATGCATACCAAAGTTTCTTTGTGCGGTAAGCCTCTGGCACGTAGTTTACAAAACTGCGTTCAAATCTTATCTTTTTTGGTCTTTTAGAGATGTCCACGTACTCTCTTGGGTTGAGTTACCGGCCAGCGACAGATTGCGACATTTCAAATTGCGACAATTCAAATCGCGGCAATTTGAATTGCGACAAATTCACATTGCGACAATTCAAATTGCGACAAATTCGAATTGCGACAATTCAAATTGCGACTGGACATGAATATAACTCTATGGTTATCTTTTGCAAGCTTATGAGTTTCGTTGACTTAAAATGATTACAAACGTACAGTTAATACTTTCTCTCGTCTTAAGGGTCGGAAGTGTCTTGAGTTAATCATGATTGAAGTCACTTACTGACTTTCTTTCAGATCAGAATAGATGTCTTTTCGATGTTCCTTCGATGTTCGGTGGTGAGGATAAGATTGGTTCTCGACTATACTATCTCGAGTCTTCCGCAAATTTTTTTGAATTTGCAGCCTGACCGGGAATAAATTTTGGACTGAGGCTCAACTTCTTATCAAAAACCTAAAGTGACGTATTTCTTGTAATAGCGTGGCCCTGTAATAGGGCGCCATACTCGACTTCAAGGAAACTAACCGAACTGACCAAACTTAAACTGATTTAACTGTTCACTTCTAACTTTTTGGAAATCCTTCTATTGTAAGACACACGCTATAGCCAAAATAAGTTTCCATCCTACTTTATTCACGACAAATCACTACAACAATATAACAAGCACACGGTATTCAACAACAATATTTAATGCCCCTGATACCTTTCTAGATGGGCGGCAATCGAGAGGAGAAACTCCATTCGTGATCCATCGGCTCTGCGAGTGTAGTTCGCCGTCAGCTGCTTTATTTGACTCGCTGAATACATCGCCTTCTGTGATTTGATTCCACCCGTCACACGCTGCTTTGGATTACGAGCCCGACTGAAAGTAAACCGAACATTAATTCAGCAGCTGAAAGTTTACAGCTCAAGTTTGAAATTACAATTTCGCGAACCTGAATCAAAATGCAGAAACACTTTTCCATCCTTGGTACGTTTAAAGCTTTCCGACCAATTTTTGCTGTTCTCCCTCTGTTCACAGCACCAACATCCTTGTTTCGAAGACGTGTGAGACGCGATCTTAGAGGTTCCCTTGATGGCATCGTCAGAAGTGTTTCTCCAGCTAGATCTGCAAACGATTCATCCACAATGCTTCTGGCCGGAGTGTCGCGGATTCTCTCGGCTAATGATATCGTAGTAGAAATTCTCTTCTGGAACTGACAAATAAATTTGATTCTTCTCTATTTACAAGGGGACCTTGCAATAAGCTTACTTTGACAAGGATTGGATCAGGGAGATGACCAAAATGGCTTCTTTCCTCGACGAGATCTTCTTGATTTGTTGAAGTAGCAGTTCCTCCACAGTTTTTTCTGGTTCATTTCAAGACCACCTACTATCTCGAAGGCGTGCTCGACGGAAACTCATCGAATATCCATTGCAGAAGCCAAGCAGATTTCCTCTTTCAGCATAATAGCTGTCCATATCTAGAAAATTAAAACAAAGATCACATGAGTGGAATTTTTTAAAGAAATAATAGAAACACGTGGAACAGGAGCTTATTTAGATGACAGAAATTTTCAGAACGTAGAACTTATTATTGTCGCAATTTGAATTGTCGTAATTTGAATTGTCGCAATTCGAATTTGTCGCAATTTGAATTGTCGTAATTTGAATTGTCGCAATTCGAATTTGTCGCAATTTGAATTGTTGCAATTTGAAATGTCGCAATCTGTCGCTGGCCGAGTTACCTCGGTCCCCAAGGCAAAAATCCAGAAAAAAATGTTTCAAAAAGTTCTAAAAAGTGTCTTCCCACTTATTTTTGATTATTTTTGTAACTAAAATGCCCTTAGGACACCATTTTAGCCATTTTCGGGCCAGGGTGGGCTTGTGTATTTTAGCCCTCTATTTTTTCGTAATTCATGACAGTCCTGTTTTGACAGTCTGGTCCCAAATATCGAAAAGATTCCAATTTTGCCGGTGGTTTTTCAGAGATTCAAATTTTTTCTTTTAATAAAACAAAAAGTCCATGAAAAAGCATGGATATTTAAAAAAGTCTGTCCTGAAATCGAGTTTTTGTTTTTTTTAGAAAATAATTTTGCGGTTTCAAAAAAAACGATCGGCAAAATAAGAATCCTTGCGATATTTGGAACTAGACTGTTAAAAGAGAATTGGCAAAAAGTTTCTAAAATTGAGGTAAAAAAGTGTCGGACCATAGGCGGGAACGAGCTCTGTCCTTTAATCAAGTGTGGACTGTAGGTAGACCTCCTATGTAATTGATATATTCAAATTGGTTCGTGAGATTCGGCTGACTACTTGTGGTGTTAAAAATCACAAAATTACGATTTGTTAGTTTTGCTAGATGGCCAGACCCTGTCTACATGTTCTAGTAACTCGTTGTTGCTTTTCTGTTTTGATTTAAATCGATATATGCCGAATTTACTAAACTTGCCAAGGCAAGAAGACACGAATGTCCGGCAGGGCCCGGGATACGAGGCTAGCCCCCCTACAATTTAGGCTAAATTTGGGGCGAATTGTGTGTAAACACCGAAGGAAACACCAGCTTTAAAGGAATATTGATTTTTTTGGTGCAAAATGATTTCTTTTTGGTGCAAATTTGCTTTCAAATTTTGGTTTTGAGTTTTATATCAAATTTTTCGATTTTTTTCAAAAAGTGATTACACCGCCGAGTAGCGCTGCGATTCCAGTTTTCGATAAGCCATAATTTATTGAAAAATCTTCGCAAAATATACCATATAAACGTAAAATTATGAAGGAGGTCAGAAAACATAATTTGCTTCATACTTTTACTTTTTCCGCCACATTTTACAAAGATATTGCAGCAAATGATATCTCGTAAGAAACTAGAACTGCAGGGCTACCTGATGATGTTTTCACTTGTTGAAAAAGGCCAAAAAATTGATAGAAAAATGCAAAACCAAAATCTTAAAAAATGTTTACAGCAAAAAAGATTCAATTTGCGCCCAAAAATCAATATCCGCGTCAAAGATGAGGAATTTGGGTTATTGGCTCACATGTCCGAAGATTATTTATTATATAATTGCTAATTTGTAAATTAGTTAATGGGGTGCAAAAAAAACTTTGCCAGAAAGGCCTTATCTTTTTTCCTTCAAACTATCCGTGAAGATTTGTCAAAAACCAGATTTCTTCAAAATGAAACTTGTCAAGTCTTAATATGCTCGATTCAAAATTATTTTAATATTTTTCTACTTCTGTTACGTAAATTTTATTCGGTGAAACATTCCTTCCGCCATATACTATGAGTTTTTCAAAAAAAGTTGTGCTCTCATCGAACTTTTTTTTTGCTATTACCTCACCCCTAACTCATAATATATATATCCTGCAGCTCATCAAAACAAAGACTATGGTGCTCGCGCCCTATATTAAACAAGAAGAAGCCTCTAGCCCCCACTTCAGATGCCTGCCCAACCCTAATATTAGCTAACAAGTACGGCGAGACCAAAGCAACGGCTTCTTTTCCACCATTATTAGCTTTGTTAGCGCCAACCAAGCAATAATAATAATCATAGAGCACCCCCAATGGATTAAGTAAGCTGTGATTCCTACTGATTATTATTGTCCTTGTCTGCCCCCTTCCGCCTAATTATAATTAATTTGGTGTGGGATTGGGGGCTAAGACACTCCAAGATTGGCGCAATGGAGGGGAATGTCCCTCGCCCCTACCTGGTCAATTATTCCAAGTCATTTCCCATGCTAAGTGCCCCCTGCTAATAACAATATTATTGGCTGATAAATTGCATAATTGTTGAAATGGTGTTCAATTGACCACCACTTAAGCTGCTTTTTGCAATTTGAACTGCTGGTGGTGGTCAACCATCTGTTTTTGTTAGATTCTACGAGCTGTGGTTTTGTTGACTGTAATAATTGTTTGTTGCAAATTGCTCAATGAATTATGAATGAAGTTTGTACAACTAATTTGGGTTAAGCGTTTTTCTTTTTCTTTCTCGACTTTTTATCCTTATTATAATTTTGTGGGTGGTTGGTTTGTGAATAAAAGAATTTTGGTTTGAGTGGATTTTTTTTGTTGGTGTTTCTATGAGGATTGGAATCAAAAGGTGGTGGTGACTTTCTAGCAATTTTGGAGTGAGCATAAATTCAAAAACTCTGCTTTTTTGGAGTTTTCATGCGTCTTTGTTCTTGTGGGTTAAATAATTGACTAAAACTTTTTTAGATATTTATAAATTTAACTAGTGACATTATTATCTATATTCATATCTACTTTATTCAGTCTTTCTTGCCACCAAGCTGCTCGGAAGAAAAGAACTCAGCGGAGTGGCTGCATATCAGTAGGTTCCCAAATATTTTGCATAAAAAAGCATAAGCGTAATTAGCCAAGAAACAACCCATCTTTGCGATTTTCGGAAAATTTATTTTTCTAAAAATAAACTTATTTATGGGTTAAAATTTTTTTATTGGTATTTTTGACGGAAAATTCTTAACTTTATGCGCTTTCCCAATTTGTGATGCCCTGGCTGCAGTGTTTTCATAATTCACACTAACAGTGACACTGACATGTCAGTTTAGCAAACTGACATTTTTTAACAGTGGTCGTAGACATGAAAAAACTTGTTTTTTCGAAATTCTGTAAAGTGCGTTAGAAAGCTGACGAAATTCTGATTGAGAAAGGTGTTATCACATTTTCGACCCACCTATGAAAAAAGCCGGAAAAAATAAGTATCAGTTTCATTTTTAATGTCAGTTTAGTAAAAAAAATGTCAGTGTCAGTTTAGACTTTTTTTGCTAAACTGACATTAAAAATGAAACTGACACTTATTTTTTCCGGCTTTTTTCATAGGTGGGTCGAAAATGTGATAACACCTTTCTCAATCAGAATTTCGTCAGCTTTCTAACGCACTTTACAGAATTTCGAAAAAACAAGTTTTTTCATGTCTACGACCACTGTTAAAAAATGTCAGTTTGCTAAACTGACATGTCAGTGTCAATGTCAGTGTCACTGTTAGTGTGAATTATGAAAACACTGCCTGGCTGTAAACCTTGGTTCTTTTTGGTATGAAGAACGATGCAACTGCACAATTAATTTGCGAAATTTGAATTTGCGCAGGAACAATCTAATTGAGTCACGAACATTTTTAAAATTTTTTTATTTGCATTGAAAATTTGTTTAAAATTTTGTGCCATTCGTTGGTCGAACTCAATGCTGCTTGACATTGCCGCATCGGATGATTAACACAACTTTCGTTGCTCTTCAAACTTTTATTGCAAGATTGTGTTCTAGATTAACTGAAACAAAAAATTTTAATTAAAGATTGTCAAAAAAATAATTCGAAAAAATTATAGACCAAATTAGGCTGGTCCCGAAGCTTCGCATTAGAAGTTTGAAGTTTCACATTAGATAACGTTTCCTGAAACAGCTGCACATTGCTAACAAAATCCGTAGCTACTCGGTAATATGAGGTATTATTTACGGCATCATTTTTGAAAAATGTGATACAAAAAGGTGAAAGTATAAACCAAATTAGAGCAACGATTTGGCTCATACTTTTACCTTTTGTATTATACTTTTCAAAGATGATGCAGTAAATAATACCTCATCAGAAACTAGAAGATCAGCGCTACATGATGATGTTAAAACTTTTCAAAAAAGTTGAAAATTTTGCATCCAATTACGCAAAACAAAAATTTGCGCCAAAAAAAAGTATTGTCCTTTTTTAGCTGCTTTACCATGTTTTTCAACTCGGGCCGTGGCAAAAATAGACTCTATATGCATTTTATGATCAAGTGTACTTCTCGGAATTATGTAACCTATAACCGAGTAGCGCCCAAAATCCAGAACAATGCAGGTCCTCGCAAAGTTTTTTCCCAAAACAACCAAATCCAAACATATTCTAGTTATAGATTTTAAAAAATTACATGGCTTTCACAATGTCTTGCTCTGCCATATTTATCATAAAGTGTCTGACGATCTGCACCAAAACAATTACCTGACGATTAAATTAAAAAAAGAGTGTCTAGCTCACAGCTGCGATTTTAATGCCTTAATTTCATTTTCAAAAGCAACAGCAAATTAAATGCAAGGTGTGAAACAGTAGTATTTAAGTATTGTTGTTGCCTTCTCCTACCTTTCCTGTTATTCTTGTGGTCTGCATCTAGTTTTTGAACTTTTTCTGCTCCTTCTGCAAACCACTCTGTGTTCTATTGCACCTGTTGCAGTAGTTATAGTTGTAACAGCAGCAGTATTTCCCCTTCACCGCAATAATACACACACAACTTGCTGGTGTGTGTCCAGAAAAGGGAAAAGTTGTGCTTTGTCAACAGTCAGGTCAACCACTTCCTTGACCAGTTTTGTTGGAACCTGGTTGTCCAACATCCCAATGACCTCAATTGTCGTCTGTGTTCCAAAAATATTTTTTTAAAGAAATTACCTGCGCTTTTCTTGTAATCCTGCTTGCCCATGAACTAACCCACGCAAAAGTCCATTTGTGGTGAGAATTTAAATTCATTTCTTTGTTTTATTTATGTGGAATATTTTCAAAATAGACGTGCTACAAATGAAAGTGCTTTTTGTAAAATTGTGCCAAAAAAGTATTCTTCGTATGTTTTAAAGCGACATTTTGAAATTTTTATTCCAAAGGTTTTCTATATAATTTATACTGGCCGTTAATTAATTTATCATACATCTTGAATAGTTTCTATTATAGGGCATAAGTACCAAATTCCATAGTTCCACTTCTCCTAATGGAGCCACCCCTTGACTTTGTGGGCCTGTATCTCGAGCCAAAGTCAATATGCTCTTTAATGCAATTTCTTAATTCCCACCAGCTCTACTGATTCCAATTTCTCGATTTAAGATTTTAACCCGAAAATCTCGAGATAGACCTGAAATTTTTCAGATTTTCGGGCATCCATGAAATAAAGCCACCGGTGGTTCTATTCGAGGAAATGCGGTATCAATGATTCTAATAAACAAAATTTATAAAATGTATAGAAAATAACCGGCAGTATTTTGTGGCACCACTCTGCCAGACGGGAATGTATTTTTTAAGAGGAGACAATGAGAAACATTCTAGACGCTATTTGTCAAAACGAGTATTATCTACCAAATTTAACTAAAAATAGTTTTGAGCTAGCCAGTATAGTCTCAGATTTAACAAATTGCCACTTGTTTAGTCCGAGAATTTTTTGTAAATCATATTTAAAAGTCTCCTAAGTAATTTTCTTATGCTGAAAATGATAAAAATCGTTGTTGATGACACTTTTTTCACATAAAAATTCAACTTTGTGACAAAAAAAATCTTGACTGAAATTTGACTTTTTGCCTTGGGGGACCAAGGCATATCACGATTTTGATCAAATTTCAGTCAATTTTTTCTGTCGAAAAATTGATCTTTTATGTAGAAAAGGTCTGGTTCACGTCTTTTTGCAGCTGATCCACATGGTCCGCCAAGTAATTTCAAAAAAAGTTTGAAAGTGTTTGGTCCCTTCTGTGGATTAGCTGCAAAAAAATATGAATCAGCTGCGAAAAAAGGTTCGCCCATCATCAAAATTCTGCAAAAAAGGAATTCACACCCAAAGAATCGTTGACCGAATATAATTGTACCAAAATTTTATCTTACAAAAAACTGCGTGAATTTATAATTAATTTGTTCTGAAAAATAATTCGAATCAAAAAAAGAAAATTTTCGGTCATAAAAGTAACATTTTTTGCATCATATTGAAGTGGATTGGTTACTCACGTACAAAGTTAGTTAATAAAAAATAATAATAAAAATTAATAAAAAAAATCATGCTCACTATAGCGCTGTTTTGCGTCTGTCACAAAAAATTTTAGTGGTGTTTCATCGATCAGAGATGATGGTTCCGACCTCCGAACCACGTGAATAGCCCCGAACCACCAGGATGAAACCCTAACTTTCGCCTCTGGGCAAATTCCGAAATGGCCGCCTCTTTCCGAGCCCTTGTTTAACCAGACTTCACGCTCGTAAATGGCCATAACTTTTTTTGGCGCTACTCGGTTATACCCCCCCCCCCCCAAAAAGTGCTACTCGGGAATACCCCCCCCCCCAATCCTAGGAGCTCCTCGGTTATACCCCCCCCCCAAAATCAAGATTTTTAGGAGTGGTCAAAACACATTTTTAAGCAATAATTTCGCCATAAAAGGACCAGAAAAGCAATCAAAATAGGGTTCAAGGGCTGTATTGGGAGGGAAGGGACAAAACAGGGCCACTTTTATAGTGCCTATAAGTCCAAAGAGTATTAATTCTCTTAGCGTTGAAGTCACTTTCAACCCAGCCACTTGTGGTGCACGTAAAAGTATAAGCACTCGAAATGATCAGACCAATCAGCCGGGTGGATCCTGATGGTTGTTGTTTAACTTTTGGATGGCTGAGCCTCTGGCTCGTAGCCTCAGGCTGGAAAATGGGGGATACCCTTTTCGGCCGAAAAATCAAAGATGTTGAACATAGTTTTGAATACTGGGGTCTACCGCATAAATAAACCCTGGTATGCATGTTTTTTCATGCATCCAGAGTCACTTTCGAGTGATTTGTGTCTAAGGTATGTGGGTGTGCGCATCTCAACTCCAAGTCCCCAAGCCCCGAAGGGGCGCAGGGGGCTTGAGAGTTAGAGATGCGCGCACGCACTTACCTTAGACATGATTCCGAGAAGTACACTTGATCATAAAATGCATATAAAGTCTATTTTTGCCACGGCCCGAGTTGAAAAACATGGTAAAGCAGCTAAAAAAAGTGGCCCTGTATTATTCCCTTCCCCTCCCAATACAGCCCATAATCCCTTTTAAATTGCTTTTCTGGACCTTTTATGGCGAAATTATTGCTTAAAAATGTGTTTTTACCACTCCTAAAAATCTTGATTTTTTTTGGGGGGGGGGGGAGGCGGGATGGTATAACCGAGTAGGTCCGATTTTTAGGGGGGGGGGGGGAATGTATTCCCGAGTAGCTTTTTTTTGGGGGGGGGGGGTATTACCGAGTAGCGTCCTTTTTTTAATAGTTTTTTTTTTTGTTGGTGTCATATTGTAGCTAAGATTCAGGGCTACTAGATGCTTTTTAGAAAAATAAGATCTAATTTCAATGAAAAATCTAAAAATTCAAAAAAATTAAATTTCATTTTAACACAGAAAAAAGTATTTTTCTCTGAGCAATTCTTCGCTAGATAAACCCAGCAACATATTGAGAACCTTTTTTACAAATATCATCACATTGTGACTACGCCATAACCGTTATGGCCAACCTGAAATCCGTTGATTTTTGTTGGCCGCGTCGTGCTGTCAAAGAAGACAGCGGGGTCCTGGGAGACCCGCCTGCTCATGTGGGTTTGGCTAAATTTTTGGAGCTGGTGCCCCCATGGGGTCCGGCAATAGGATATGTTTCTTTTTCTACTGTTCCTATATTCAGTCGTGGTAGATTTAGCTGAGGAAATAGATTTTCGGCAAGCATAACTAGCGGACGCATCAGCAGTGCAAGTATAATATCTCTGCATTTCGTATAGGGGGGGGAGGTTGTTGCACTTCAGGGTGGATACACTTCATATGCTGTCCAGGGTGACGATTTGAGTACTATCTATCAAAGAACTGTGCGTGGCTGAGCTCACTCCGAGTGAGAATCTCACTGAGAATCCTCAGTGAGAATCTCACTCACAGCCTGTATTGACAAAATTCGAAATTCTCACTCTCACTCACAGCCTGTGAGGACAAATGTAATTCTCACTCACTCTCACGCACACAAAATATCATTCTCAGCGAGAATTTTTGAAAATTTCCGTTACATAAACGGCATCAATTTATATCAGTCTTTAAATCTTTAAAAATCGTGGCACGACTGGCGAAAATGAGAGAGAGCGCGACAGCAGGGTGTTAAAAAAGCAAAAAGCAAATAATTAAAACCTGCTTTGAGCTCATTTTGGCGATAGACTATTTTATCGAAAAGACTACTGAGACGACGAAATTTTAGATAGGCATGCAGTTAACAGTAAATAATCTTGGGTGCTACGGGAATACAAACAGCGGCATTTGCCGCTGCGGCGCTTTCTAGTACAGTATACTATACGGTACGTTTTATTCTTCCTAATTGTTTCTATCGTTTTCTTTCAACAGTGAAAACTAAAAGTTAAATATTTACTGCGATATTTTGCTCTTCAAAACACTACCACCCTCGCACATCTCTAAAATGTCTGTACTTAGGTCCAAGATCATCATCACTACCACCCAAAAAGGCCATCCAGCAGAGGGGTTCGTCGAACACTTCCTTGGCAGGCAAGAGGCGACTTGTTATGATTATTATTATTGTTGTAGTTGGTTGTTGATAAGAGGCGGTGCACTTTTTATCACCACTATTGCCATCCACCCTCTAATCTGCCAATGTGTTGTTATAGTTAACCAATGGGTTGAGATTATCAGAAAGCTTTGCAGCAACACCAAATATATGCACTCTACCTTTTTTAACCCTTGTTGCTATTGTTTTATTTTGCTGGCGCAGGTGGTGGTGGAGCTGCAGCCAGCTCGTTAGCTACCTAATTGTTGCTGGTGCCATTACCGCTGCTACAAATAGAACAAAGGCGGTGTGTGATTATGAAGTTGCTAAGCCGCTGACGTCTTACCCTTTTTTGCTGAAACATATTTTTTGATGGCGTCTGCATGTCTGGCTGGGTGGCTGACTTTTTTTATTTGATTAACTTATCATTTTTGCTGAATTTTTATTGTATTGTTGCTTGTGAGGCAAAAGTCCTTTCTGATTGTTTTTGATTGGAGTTTGCACTTTTAACTCGGCAAGTATTATTTGCCTTTTTTGTTCTTATTAGAGAAACAAGAGGGCTGTTTTGCTGCTAAATCTTTGTACCTAGTTTTGATGAAAACAATACCTCTCTCCCTACCGTTTGTTTATTGAAAACAGATGGTCATTGTTTTCGACGTTTTTAAATTCTTGATATTTGAAGTGTTTTGGTGCTTGATTTGGATTGGGCGCAGATCGGAAATAATTTGCTCGGTTTCAAATTTTAGTTAGCAAACTATATCGGTTCTTATTGACTGACAGTAAAAAGAGGCCTTCCACCTTTTTCACCCGGGAGGTTCCGAACCTGTGAGTCCCAGAACCCTGATAATTATTTGGCGTACGGCTGTTGTGTCGCTTACCTATCAATTAGTCTTATTTCAAAATCAAATAACCAATAAAAAAATTAATGGGTCTGAAAATGGTTCGGCTGTGTTATAGAATAACCGTAGAAAAGGATAACAATTTTATTGAAGTGGCATGCCCGTGCGTTAAAAAAAAGTTAAATTGTGGACTAGCAAAATTTTTGAATGGTTTCATTTTTCACTCGTTTTGCGTCAAATTTAATAATGTTTATAATCTCATGCAATAGTTTTATGCTTTAATTTTTCCAAAATTAGGGCTTTTATTAGAGAAAAAACCGACAATTTATTTGTGGGCTCAAAGGCTTAAGAAAAGAGACCTAGAGTGCATTTGCGATAATTTGAATAAGGGGCCTACGACAGGATACAAGTTGTGGCTGTATACAACCACTAGATAGATTTACAACTGGATACATTTTCTCATATATAGCCTCTGCTTAGGTGCAGGATGGACTCAAAATTGCTTTTTATTAGTTTTTTGTGGTTTAGAAAGCATGTTTGAGCTCGTCCTAACATACGCTGGCCTACCTTGCGCCTAAGCACAATCCTAAAAACCATAGAGCTATATATGATTTTCAGTTTTTTGGCCAAATTAGGTCTCTAAATTAGGGTTGAGAATAACCGTAGAAAAGGATAACTAGGTTTGAATTAGGTTTGATTATTTGTTAAAAATAATCATGTACAGCATGTCGAAGTATCTCCTTAAATATTTTTTGGATACTTTTTTGCCATAATTTGGGAATTACTTGAAAAATCCTACAAAAATGATTTTTTGTGTATCAAGTAAGTTGTATGCAGTTGTTAATATACCTCTAGTTTCAAAACATTTTTACACTTTTTTGCAAGATTTGTATATGACAAAACAATTGAAAAAGAATATTTGCAACAGCTTGGCATAATTGCTTTTATTCACATGCTCTTTTCTAGTTATTGCTTCATACGACAACAATCTCCTTTTTTCTTCCTTATTTGCACCCGAAAAACAAAGGAAGCAAAGCAGTGCTGTATCTGCTAATTTGTAGCACCTAAAAAGGAAACCTTTAATCACAAAATTCTCAAAAGATACAAAATAAAAGTTCATTTTGCTCAACAAGCAGATCCGCGCAGTTTCTTTATATATCGGGACCCATATTCTAAAGATATCTGCTTGTGATTTAGCTTGTTAGCTGCTCACTGACAGACAGACATTAATTTACAAACGAAAAAATAATTCTATCTGAAGTTTTTTGAACTAACTCGGAGACCAGTTAAGATGGCATCAGACGTGAAGTTTTTTATTTTCTTTTTCATATTGACACCTAGAATCGATGCACAACTCCGATATGACTCGAAAATATTCTATTTCATTCACAGTGTCGACTATTGCTCCGTTTCATTTTTTTCGAATGTACTTTTGAAAAGTCTTGATTTGTAAAACATAATTTTATCTAAAATCTTCTAACCGTCTTCGCACATTGTAGTTAGCGATTTTGCGGGGTACAGTCCACTCTCGATATAAGCACACCCCCTCAAGCTCGTTCCCGCCTAGGGTCCGACACTTTTTTTAACCCGATTTTCGAAGTCTTTTGCTAAACCTGATTCGTCAGTCTGATCAGAAAATTCGTACAAATTCCGATCGCACCAATCAGTTCTCGAGATAGCCATAAGTTTGCCGAAAAGACCCGCGGCTCTCGATATAAGCACACCTAATTTTTGAAAAAGGTGTGGTAAGATCTTTTCGGCAAACTTGTGGCTATCTCGAGAACTGATTGGTGCGATCGGAATTTGTACGAATTTTCTGATCAGACTGACGAATCAGATTTGGCAAAAGACTTCGAAAATCGGGTTAAAAAAGTGTCGGATCCTAGGCGGGAACGAACTTGAGGGGGTGTGCTTATATCGAGAGTGGACTGTAGCAGTTTACACAGTCTCGCGCAATAAATTTTCACGTTTGTCATGTCGATTTTTTTGATTACACGTTTTGAATTGGAGTGCTCTAAAATGGTTTTTGAAGCATTTCAGTGAGCATATCAGCCTCTAAAATAGGATCTAAAAGTAACGCACCAATATATATAACTCATCAAAGCGGATGAGAGGCGTTTCAGAAATCCACCGCTTCTCAGGTTCCACAGAGTTTGTAGTTTGTCCGTATAGTTTTCTAGTGAGTTTCCAATATATAACTAACTTTTGAGACTTACTGCAGTTAACTCTAGATTCAATCTATGTCGATCCCTGGGTTGTACTTTATATCCAACGTCGATAAATTTTTTGTGTTGCATAAAGAAATAAAAACCACAGGTTGGCAACCAAGTAAGAGAAAAAATTACATGGATTCATATACCATTGCTTCACTTTTCACTTTGCGGAGAATCCAAGGATACTCGTACATGCTGTAATAAATGGGCACTTCAAAACTCAAAAAAACGTTTTTGGGTCATTGTGCTCCGGATGCATACTTTCGAATACTTCTTTGAAGCAAGTTATCATGGTCAACCTAATCTCAGAACTTTAAACGCTAATTTTACGGCGATTCTACTTGTGCAGCCAATCCTGTATCCCTAATTTTAAAATGCCAGTCTATTACAGCATATGTGGTATGACTTATTTATTTCAATACTTTCACTTAGAAACAAAATAATCCTGATCCCTTTTACCTTCCACGATTGCAACCCTGTTTCCTAATCCAAACAACATTTATTTATCCATCTCATGCCATTGTTTCAACCTCCTAAATAGAGGCATAATGAATGTGTTTTCCCAGAAGGGGCAGGAGGACTTAACAAATTTGATGAAGTCGATTTGTGTGCTCAATCTTGTTGCTGTTGTTTTCAAACAGAAGGTTGAATGAGTGGAATTAGGCGGCTGGTAGTAAGGGTAGGGCACTAAAAGGAAATTTTTTTATTTCATTTGTTCTCCACATAAAGGTTTTGGAGATGGATGGATGGCCAGGCTAACTGGGGCGTGGAAAAGCAGTCATTTCATTTGGACAACAACGGGAGAATGGAATTAGAAGTGAAGGGGAAGTTTGTATTTAATCTAGGAGAAGAGGTCCCAAGACGGAATAATGCTCAATTGGCTTGGACATTTTCGGCCGGCTGAGGCTGGCCAGAAAAGGTCCCCCTACTTTGCCTCAAGCCAAATCTGCTTCTCCTGGCTAAATAACTTTATTTGGCAAAAAGGGTACCTCATTGTCTTTTGGCTAATGTTAACTTTGTGCTTTGGAGGAGTCTTTTTGTTAGCTTGTGATTTTAATGCTCTTTGGAGGGGATTTAATATTTATGTAAAAAATGGAGTATTTACGAGTAATGCACTGTCTAGCACCCACTCCCTTCATTTACGCGGATACAAAAAGCTCCTCATGTAAAATTTACAATGAGCTGCACTTTTGTAAAAAAGCATCCTTGTGCATCTTTTTGCGACAAATCGATAATAATCTTAAAACCAAACTCATACCTACTGTATTTCCCCTAATCAGAGGCGTAGCCAGAAAAAACTGACGGGGGGGGGGCTAAAGCCCCAAAGAGGTCATTTTCCCTACACCGTTTTCGAGTTTTATAGTGTTTTTAATGAACATTTTTTTTCGAAAAATCTGAGGGGCTATAGCCCCCTCAGCCCGCCCCCTGGCTACGCCCATGCCCCTAATAGACGCCTCCTTGATTTTGAGATTTTGTAACTAAGAGCAAAAAAATATTTTTGGATCAGTTCTTTTTTGCATTTTTTCTACCGATTCCACGGTCGGAGTTTCGGTCGAATACCCGAAACCCATCTCTGAATGACTCAAATTAACGCTCCTTCCCTCTAGACATACTTTGAAAAATAAACACACAAGGCGTCTACTAGAGGAAATACAGTATACATAAATTCTCTGCTTGTTTTTTTTGAAGACAAAATTATATGCGGCATTGGTGACTCAAGCTTACTTTTCGATTTCTTTGCCTTGAAAAGTTTAGTCAAACGAAGCGCTCTGCCGATTTTTCGATTTGCCAACCATGAAAAAAGACTTGATTTTGCTGATACAACCCATTAAAAACCACAGAACTCCTAGGTAACTAGACTACTGTCGGGGGAAATCAATGGGGCAAGGAACTCTCAACGCGAAAAAATTTTAAGTGCCCGAATTTTCGCGCAACCCTGTAGAGATAAGACCGTTTATCAGCACTGAAGTCGAGTGTGTTGAAAATTTTATTTAAATTTTTTTGTGTTTGATGGCTTGCAGTAAGTAATAATGCAATAAAAAAGTGGGTTGTGGGGCATCTTAGCTCTAAAACATCAAATAAAGTTAAGGTGGGGCAGTGAGTTTTGAAAATACGCCCCGAAAATCCGACCTTTTAAAAATGCTGTAACAACCCTTGCAAACAACAAGTTTAAGCTTAGCCCTTAGGCTTGGGGTAGGCCAGCGAACGGAAGTTGTGACTAATAAAGAGTTTACGCATACTTTCCGGGTCTGGGACATAAATTTGGGTAGTCTTTACTTAAGTTTTAGAAGAAAAAATTGGGGGGGGGGGATATTTATTCTATAGTAGGGTCAAAAATACTCATTCACCATGCCAGCCTTTCAGAACTTATGTCCTGCCAACATTCGCCCAAAATGTTGCTTTAGCCTCCGCCCATTGTTCCTCTTTGTCCTCTTTTAGGGTGGAAGGAGAGGGTGTCAGTTGGCAGCAGTAGCAGAGGCAATAGGGGAGATGGATGATTGGTGTAAGGCTGGCCTCTCCATTGTTGGGCCAGGCTTTTGCCTACGGTACCCAATACTGCTGCTGCTCTCCTTACCTATGGACCATATTACAAAGTTGGCCGAATGATTATGTTTTCTTGTGCCAGAAATAGTTTTAGCCAAAGGACAATTATTTCAGCGTCTGGACATTGTTCATCCTCAGGACGGTCTGAGCTGATTGCTAAAAGTCATGTAATTAAATTAAAATTTTAATTGGTTTTGTAATTTTTTATCTGACAAAGGAACCTTCCCATCGGTTTTTTAAGACAGGCATGATTTTGATTAGTTACCAAGAAAATTGTTTTTTCTCATATTGAAAAGAAACTTATGACTAGTGCAAAGGTGCGAAAAAAATTAGCTGGGTGTGAGTAAGTTTTTTGCAGATGACATGCAAAGTTTTTAAGTCAACCGCCTCAGTTCCGGCCAACTTTTAACTGTTTTAGGCTCCATTAAAAAAAAATTGTAAGTGAATGCTTTTTTGAAATACACATTTTGTATAGAACATTCCGGCCTACAAAATGAGCATAAACGTGCATACCGTATATTTTCTATTAATCCCCCATGCGGGATTATTTTTCAACTCCTAGAAAATGAGAAAAGTTTGAGATCGATTTCGAGATTTTTGGGTACTTAACCAAAATCTGAAAAGTGTAATCAGGAGTGCTCGTGCTAATCAAGATAACGCGAAGAATAGATTTGCAAAATGTCTGCTCTAGGCTGAGATATGAGGTCCGTAGGGTGGGGATTATTAGAGAGTGTTGGGGTTTATTAGGGAGTGGGGAATTAATAGTGAATATACGGTTATAAAAAGTTTGTTTTGTGAGCAGACAAAATCCAAAACAGTGCTAGAGGTGATAAAACCTACAATGATTCAAAGCTTTGAATTAGGCAGGTCTTTTTGGGTGCTTTTTTTCTTTTTTTCTGAAAAAACAGCTTGAGAGGCTCCCTTGCTAGTTAAGCAATGAAACCTACAAAATTTTTGTTTACTTTTTTATATTAGCGGCATTTTCACACCTCTGCCGTAGGCCTCCGAAATTTGTCATTATAATATTGTACGTGCAGAGATGGTTGTGTCAGCTGTGGCTGACCACTCTGTCAAATGACCTATTCTTGATATTTCTGCTTAGTCATAGTATGTCTTCTTACGTTGGGACACTATTAAGTGCCCACCACCCAGCTGATCTAGATTTTTCAGACCTTTGCCCTCCCACCTTAGTCAACCACCTCAATTCTGCCAACTCAAACTAGGATCATTTACACTCGGCAACAACAGCGGGAGCAATAGCTTACAGCTACTACTAATCTGCAAGCTGGAAAACAAGAAGCAATAGCAGTGAAGCTCTAGTCTTCCCTAATAATCCATCCGGTCAGATTTAGCGCCTGGATCAAATTACAATGGCGGAAACAGGAGGCAGCCGCCACAAGCATTGTTGCTCTTTGTCATCTTTTTCTTTGCCTTCTATTGATTGGAGGGTAGCTAGCAAATTGAAACAATCTTGGCTGGCATGGGATGAGCACTTAAGTAGGTGGTTGTGGTGGCTGGCTACAAACACTGATGCTCTTGCTAGCAACTATTGTGCCGCTTGACTAACAAATCTTCCACTGCTTGTGTCTTTTTGGCGGTGGCTGTGGTTAATTGAATGGCGGAGTTGGTAGTGTTATAGGAAGGCACTGCCGGCAATTGTCTCTTCCTCTTCTTCCTCCGATTATTAATAATTGGGGATTTGCACTGGCATAAGTCTGTTTTATTTGGTGCTGCTGTCTTTGCAACCCATTTATTTACCGCATGTTGTGGTAATAGAATCACTTTTGCTGAATCGGAGTTTGGAGAATCGTTGGACGAGTACTAGCATTTCATCGCTGTAGTCCATAGTAAAAGTGAAATTGTTTACATAAGGTTAGGCAGCTGGGCTACAGTTCAGCAGGAAAAAAACCCTCACAAATTAGACTTTATTCAGTTAAACTATTTTTGCGGTAGACTTCCTATTTACTGGCGCATCTTCTCCATTTTTTTCCTTTTTAGCCTTCGGTTAAAATATCTCTTGCGGAAATTGGCTACCGTATTTCCTCTAATAAGGTGGCCCCTCGACTTTGAGGACCTATATATCAGACCTCGAAAAATAGCTTCAACAAAGCTGTTTATTGCGTTTTCTTAACTCCCACGAGTTATACCGATTCCTCTTTTTCGATTGTGGCTGGGCAAGCAAAGATTTTACCGATTTTCGGAGGTTCGAGACATAAGGAGGCATGCCGCCTTTCAGAGAAAATACGGTACAGTCGAACCTCATTATAAGATACACCCAGGGACCGACCCCAGGTGTATCTTATAACGAGGTGTATCTTATATTGGGTGTATCTTATAACGAGGTTCTACTGTATTCGATTTCGAATATTTACGGAAAAGTCATATGCCTTGTTCACGTACTTCTAGTTCAACTTTGAGGTCGAGCATACAGGTGTTCATATGTATATAATTAGAACTCCCCTTTAGTTACCCAAAAACCAACTTGGAGCAGCTTTTGGCCATTGTAGGATGAAACTCTGAGTGATCCAAATCACATACATGAAAACCTTTAAATTCAACCTCGAACTTGAACTCAAGTACGTGAACACCTTCGACTTTGAGCTCGAGTTTGGATTTTTATCTGCACATTTTCCCCTCTTAAAGGGGGGGGGACATTTGGGGGGTTGAGAAATGGGTTTGCCAACCTGATGAAAAACCCATAAATGGGTTGCAAAAAGATTTTACATATAATATTATTTATGTGATTTTATGATGGGTTTCACTAGATTATTTGGCATTATTTAGTGAAACCCATCATAAAATCACATAAATAATATTATATTTAAAATATTTTTGCAACCCATTTATGGGTTTTTCATCAGGTTGGCAAACCCATTTCTCAACCCCCAAATGTCCCCCCTTTAAGAAATTTCATCCGTTAAGAAATTTCGTTTGTGTTGAATGTGACATTGATAAACTAACATTACTTTTAAAGGGGGGGGGACACTTGGGGGGGGGGACGGTTGAGAAATGGGTTTGCCAACCTGATGAAAAACCCATGAATGAGTTGCAAAAAGATTTTAAATATAAAATTATTTATGTTATTTTATGATGGGTTTCACTAAATATTGTCGAATAATGCAGTGAAACTTACTATAAATCACATAAATAATTTTATATTTAAAATCTTTTTACAACCCATTTATGGGTTTTTCATCAGGTTGACAAACCCATTTCTCAACCCCCCCCACCCCCAAGTGTCCCCCCCCTTTAAAAAGCAGGCAGAAAACATTACTCAGATGAGTCAGAACAGCTACAGAAGTTTTCAAGAAGAAAGAAAATCCGGAACTGCCATTTTATTCACTGTTACAGGCCGCAATGTTTTTAACGAGGCAAAATTGTCAATATCCCCCCAGCCCAAGTTTGTACAAAAAATTTTGATAATTCAACTCAAGGTAGCATAAATTGATGGTTTCCATAGAGGTCAGCAGACACCGTATTACCCGTTATAGATCCATCGGTGGCTTTATTCTTTGGATGCCCGAAAATCTAATTTTTTTGATCTCGAGATTTTCGGGTGAAAATGTAAAATCGAGAAAGCGGCATCGGTAGAGTTCGTGGGAGTTAAGAAAATGTAATGAACAGCTTTGCAAAATGTTCACTTTGCCCCGAGATACAGACCCTCAAGTCGAGGTGGGGGCTCTATTAAGCTAAGTCTCCAATGAGTGAGCGATTTTTTTTTGACTTGTTTAGGCGGGAACGGCTGTAGATTTTTTTCTCGGCCGAACTTTTTTTCTGTTGGTACTATTTTGTAGCTGAGATTCAGGGCTACAAAATAAAAAATTTTTTAGCCACATATAGCTGAAAAAGTCTTGATAAGAATGCGTTTATTTGCACTCTACATCTCACTAAATGAGTGCAATGTAGAGTGCAAATAAACGCACTTTTATCAAAAAATTTCCAGCGACATGAGGCTGAAATTTTTTTATTGCGTAGCCCTGCATCTCAGCTACAAAATGGCACCAACAGAAAAAAAAGTTCGGCTGAGAAAAAAATCTACAGCCGTTTTTTGCAATTTACATTGCACTCTACATTTCACTCATTGGGGATGCGCCTTTAGAGGAAATGCGATCAGTGAAGTTGTCAAACAATTTTGCCATACATACTCCTTTTAATTTTTTTGCAAAAGGGCCTAAAACGATCATCAAACACAGTGACTTTGATCAATGGAAAGTAGCATGTCAATCTCAAAATGTCTTTTTTATATTCAGAAAATTCAAAAGAGAGTTTCCGGATCTTAATTTATTATGTGCTTGTCTTCTTCTCAACTTCGTCACCTCATTTTTGAAAATTACACAACAAATGGGTTCCAATTTCAAAAAGACAATAAATAAAATAAAGTAGTAGCAAGAAAGATCGGTGAGAGTGCAACTTGCACAAATAAATCCAGCTTAATTTCTATTGACAGAAACAAAGGAGCGGTTTTATTTAGCTTTTGAAGATAATACTTCAATCAATGAATATTTTTCGTCTCAAATTTGCTAATTTTCCAATTGAAATCTAAAATTTCTTGGATTCCAAATTTTTTTTTCCATTTGCAATGAGAGTATTTTAGTGTCGGCTTTTATTTAACTCATTTGTCGCTTTAATGATATCACAATTTTTTTGTCTTGCTAGCCCCATGATATTTCAATACCTTCAATGATTCCGCTGTGTAATCATTTTACTGAATCTGGTCATTTCACTTGAACTTGCTCAAACTGAATGGTTAATAGATCAGTTTCAAAATCGGTAAATTTAAAGGACCATAGCCGTCGCCAACAACGAGAATTTCAAATGTTTGAATTCGCGCGGGACAGTTCTCTTTCGTCTCGCACTGTACTCTTTTGACTTGCTTCGAATGACTCAAAAGAGTACAGTGAGAGACGAAAGAGAACTGTCCCGGGCCAATTCAAACATTTGAAATTCTCGTTGTCGGCGTCGGCTATAGTCTTTTAAGATAAGAGTACCTATTTATGCGGAATTTTTTTTCTTGTTGCCTCCCAGTATCCAAATTTTTTTGGGATTGTGACCCGAAAAACAGAATTCTGATTATTATGATTAGGATTATTTTTTCGCAATCTCAACGATAGGTACACCATGTTGAAAATTATCAAAATTTCTGAAAAAGTTGGGCAAAATAGTCCCGAAAATTCTGTTTATTTTTCTGAATAAATTTTCTGTGATATTGTGTTTTTTCTTTAAATTTTTCGACAACTTTTTGAAAGTTGGCTCCTCATTTTGTAGCCAAAATTGCCAGCTACAAAATAAGAGGTGAATTTCCGAAGACTTGTTAAAAAATTTTATCGAAAAAAACACAATTCAACAAAAACAGAATATTTAGGACAACCCAATATCACAAAGATATACACAAAATGGCATTTAAAGTTACGAATGTCGGCTATTGTTTGCATCAAAACTTTCTGATCTACTCACAAATAAACACAAAATCAATAAGTTTTACCACCACCAATAGCAGCAGGCAACCACCACATGTGTTTTTGATTACCAGCCAAGTCTTATCCTTCTATTTATTAATCTCCGCTAACTTACTATCTGTTTTGAGCTAGTCCCTTGCCGTATATTAGCCATAGTTCAGGTGCCTGAACCATAAACCACTTTTTCGTAAATTTTTTCTGGTACTTTCCGTTTCTTATATAAATACATTGTCCCACTTACAGCCTGTAGTTTGGGAATATGCGCAGCTATTAGAAGATAAACAGTTCGGTTAATTTGTGTAAGGACAGGCACTAAAACAGTACTTTTATTAGAAAAACATCAAAATTTAAAAAGCTTTTGGCTAACTGGTCAGTTTAAAAAGTTTTAAAAAGTTAACCGGCCTGCCTAGCTTTGACACTTCTAAGACCACAAATAATTATACACGAATATTTTTTTCAAAAAATATATTTGAAAAGAAGAAAAAAAGTTGATTCACTGATTAGGAATTTTGAAACCTATATTCCAGACAAAACCCCGCCAAAGCTGTACCCAAACCACTACTACAACAAAAGCAACAAAGAAAACAATAACACCCTAAAATTTTTGCTATCAAAACCCACATAAATGGCGGAGAAAAGTTTGTTGGTGGTAGCAGGAAGAAGAAGAAATAGAGCAAAAGCCGCCATTTGGGCCTTTGGATTATGCAGGAGTAGCAGCAGTGGCGGCTTCTCCTCCTGCTGCTTTTTAATATTTATTTTTTTGTTGTATTTCGTCTCTGCTGCTGCTGTTGATTGTGTGATGGCGCAGAGATCCTCACTGCTACCACTGATTTCTTCTTCTCTACCCTTTTTTCGGCGCCAAGCTATTTTGCTTACAAACAGACAAAGGGATGATTAGCTGAGAGTAACAGTTTGACTGCTGCTTTTCCTTTTTACTTTCCAAAGTTGTTTTTTTTCTTTTGATTTCTATTTTGGATTTGATTCCGATTTTGAGTAAAAGTTTTTGTCAATCAGGGCGGTGTGAAAAAAGCTGAATTGCCGACAACTCAGGTATAAGTAGTTGAAAAATCTAATTGATTGCAACAAAGGCTTCGCAGTTCAGATGTCTTAAAAGGTTTATTCCGTATGAGACCTAGTTCCGCTGAAGCTCGACCCATACGTGTGCCCGATTTACCCTATTTAATGGGTAAAATATCAACTGGCATCCATTTCAACTGGCAACCATTGAAACTTTTGATTAAAAATCGACAATTTTGTTAGTAATAATTTTTGGAAAGTCACTTCTAATACCAAAATCTCTTCTTGAATACGAATCCGTTGAGATCAGGTCCGAAAAATTTCAGGGAGCTGAGATATTGGTATTTTGAGTAAAACATACAGGAAATTCGAACCATTCCCTTCCTTTGAAGGATATCTTAGCTCCCTAAAATTTTTCGGACCTGATCTCAACGGATTCGGATTGAGGAAGAGATTTTGTTATTGAGAGTGACTTTCCGAAAACTTTTACTGTCAAAATTGTCGATTTTTAATCAAAAGTTTCAATGGTTGCCAGTTGAAATGGATGCCAGTTAAATGCCGTCCTATTTAATGGACTTTTTTCTATGATTTGTATGCCAGTATATTTCAATCTATCCTTTCTTCAGTGAAAAACCTCTTGAAAATTTTGAGACCCATACACATTTTAAAATTTTCTATTAATTATACAGAACGCACTAGTTCTTTAACGTTTAAGGCAGTACTAATAGAAGGCCTTTTGTAAATTGACTGTTATTGATATTCACGGCTCTTGTAGTTGAATTTCCAGGATTGTATGAAAACGTCGTAATAGTAATAAGCTTACAACATTTTACACTGGATCATTTTTATACAACGAAAAATTACGAACTAAAGGTTAAAAGGTGTTGGGCGATCTTGAGGCGGTGTCTGTTTATCCAGACTCGACTTATTAGATTGCCCTATTTCGTTGACGAAGATGCTTCTAAACATTCTGGAACCCATATGCGTTTTAAGACTTTCTGCAAATGGTCTTAAAAATTCGGCTCGATACGGGCTCGAGAGACCCCCGAAAAAAATATGCCTTGGTCCTCGTGTTGTTTTTTGTGATTCTTTTTTAGGCTTAGGTTCACGCAAGTGTTGACCAATATTAGGACGGTTCAAAACATGGGCTTTACTTTTAACTCTATAGCAGGAAATATATGTATTGAAGCAAATAATTCTCTATTAGTGTGAATTGTAGGATTTTACATGAAAAATGTATATTTTTTCTTAAGTCTACATATAATTCTCGCTATATCCTTATAAGTAAAAAACCCATGTTTGAGTATTCCTTAAAATACGCTGGCCAACTCTTGCATAAACTTTAACTAATAAAATCACAAAATTAAACAACAGGGGAAACCAAGACATATTTTTCTAACACATATAGGGCTAAGACTTCTGATCATTCAAGTATCAATTATCATTTGTAATTTCCCTGCTGCCCTATCCGTTTTCTCAAATTTGTGGTATAATAAATCACAGAATATCTGGCTAAAGGAATGTGTTTTTTAAAAGATTATTGCTTCAAAATTTTAATGTTTTGCCATATTTTTATGTTATCTAATGATTATGATGTGTTTTGATTAAAAATTTTGTACAGCTAAAATTATTTTATGGACAAAATATAGTTTGTTGTTGAATTTTTTTACGTATCATATTGTACTTTTGATCCTTGTTCTTTTTATTCATTTTTTTCAAAATTTATACACCGAAAATATTTTTTTGCGTAAATACATTTTGCTTTTCAAGGATCTAATTTTTTGTGGACCGAATTAAATCTTTTTAAACTTCTTATATGCTATGCCTTTCCGCTCTTGATAAGCCTTCTGAAGTTTGGCTGCAAAAACTGTTTTGAACAAAAAGGCACACAAATTTTAGTAAATATCATAGTACATTTTTCCACATTCTTTTTCAAATTGCTTCCTTTGTAACCATCTTCGTCTCAAAATTTGATTAAATACGTTGTCTTGAACTTCCGCATGAAGATGTGTGGTATTCAATAGCTTTTAACCGGCCTTCGATTTTTACTTTTTACTTAATACACTCTTAAAGAAGAGTTGCCGTTTACCTGGAGATGGCAGATGGTCTATTTCGGGAGGGGACGAAAATTTGAAAAAAAAGTTTCGGGACGAGACGCCGGGATGGGACAGGGTCAAAAAAATTTTCCGGGACGGGGTCCGGGACGAAAAAATGGCCGAATTTGCGTCGGGCGGGACGGGACGTCCCGTCCCGGCTTTTTAGCTTAAATTTTCTAGCGGGACAGGACTAAAAATAAATAGCTTTCCGGGACGGGACAGACTGGATTTTTTTCCGGGACAGGACATATGCTAAAAAGCCTTCGGGACGGGATTCTCGTCCCATCCCGAGGCCATCTCTACGTTTACCACAATGAAAATTTCGTAATTTGAATGGGTGGCGTGTCGTATGTCTAATCATTTCAATGAACCTATCAAATGTGCTTACAAAAAGTATTTTTACTTACATTAAATCCAAGTTTTTCCATTTCTGTGAAGTCTCGTGTTTCAATTATCAGCTGAGTATTAAAGGGGGGACACTTAGGGGGTGAGAAATGGGTTTGTCAGCCTAAGTAAAAACTCATTGACGGGTTGCAAAAATTTCAGATATAAAATTATTTATGTGATTTTATGATGGGTTTCACTAAATATTGTCGAATAATGTAGTGAAACCCATCATAAAATCACATAAATAATTTTATATTCAAAATCTTTTTGCAACCCATTCATGGGTTTTTCATCAAGTTGGCAAACCCATTTCTCAACCCCCAAGTGTCCCCCCCCTTTAAACAAGGTTTAGTAAGCTCCGGCGCAACGTATTTTCGCGCGCCTATTTGAATGTATTGGTTTACTCGAATCACTGAAACTTCTGAAGCTTTTTAAAGCCAATGCACAATTGTTAGACCCTAGTACAGTGCGTTAATTTAGTAGGGAGATGATTTGGCGGCCGAAAAATTCGACGGCGGAAAATTTGGCGGAATTTCAGAAGAGCCATTATGTATGTTTGCTTTGCGATTCAAAATTTTTGGTACCGGATTCATGTCCAGCATGGTCGAATCACGCTTTTTAATCTCAGAAATCACTCATATTTTTGAATATTACTCGAGGCAAAAGACATTTTTCAAAAAGAGATTTTAATTTTGTTGTCTTGAGTGGAAATGAAAAATATGCGTGATTTCTGAAATTGATGAGCGTTTTTATAAGCAAAGCAACCATGCTGGACACGAATGTGGTGACAGAAACTCGGAACCGCTAAGCAAACATACATCATGAATCTTTTAGAATTCCGCCAAATTTTCCGCCGCCAAATCATCTGTTCACCGTTAATTTTTTGGCGCCAGTATTTATATTCATTTCTACACAGTTGTATCTTACTCTTTTTAGCAAGTTTAAATTTTCTGCATTAATAAATCTCTTCGCCAGGCCTAAAAATACTTCCTACAAAACTCGCTTCCCTATTTCAATAATCCTTTGTAACCCATCTTTTCCACCAATCAACAACAAAAAGTCAAACTTCAAAGCTTTTTTGCCTATCTCTCCACTCTTTTACCCAACTTAAAGCCATCTTAACTCCTCTCAAGCCTAGGCTTTGTTTGTTTTTTCTTCAGCCCAACAAAAAATTCCAAAACAGCAACAACAAAAAGAGAAAAAAAAGAAAGTGAAAGGGATTATGCTCTCGCTTCACTAAATTTTCTCTCTTCTCCGCCCAATATTTTCGTCCTTGCGCAGCAATAGCAACAGCAAAGAGGAAAACAAAACAATTGGATCGGTTAAAAAGCTCAATGATAAGGAGAAAATAGCAGCAACAACAACAGCCAGCCAGCCAGTAGAACAATGGCAAGGCGCAAGGTGAATTTTAAGAGGGGGGCAAATGGGTTGCAGAAGTCAGAGGCTGGCTGCAGCAGATAATAAGTCTTCCTTTAGGGGCGGAGCTGCCAACTCCAAAATTGGCGGTCATTTGCAGTAGGCTGCAGTGGGAGGCAGAGACACAATTCATTTACTCATTGGAAACTTTTATTTCATTTTTTGCCTCTTATTGTTGATGCAAGGGTTAACCAACTCAGAAAACTAATTTTTTTTAAATGTGTAATTTTAATCTCATAATAATTATTTTTGGAAGTAAGGTGTCAGTTCGTTGTAAATTGCGAGATTTTAGAAATACGAAGGGTGTAATCTGTTAATCCAGACTGGAGAATAACAAAATTTCAAAAATTCGGAGGTTTCAAACATTTTTGCAGTGTAAAGTGTGTGTTCATATATTGTTGAGAAGTTCATGAGGTGAAACTCGTCTCCCCTATTTCAATAATACAGTCGAGTCTCGATATAACGCGAGTCTCGATATAACGCGACTTTTCAAAGCAGCTATTTGGCCAGAAGTAAAGAAAAATGACTTAACTAAACCTTGATATAACGCGACCCCCGTTATAACGCGACCTTTGGCCGGTCCCAAGGGGTCGCGTTATATCGAGACTCGACTGTACTCAGAAAGTTAAGAGTGACCAAGATCTCAGGACATATAAGCTTTAAAAAATTAAAACAGAGAACACTGTGTTTTATAGAGAATTTTGAGAAGGATAAAGGAAGACTGGTCGAGGACAAGACTGTCCGGAAAGTCCTTCCACAAACCTACTTCAAGACTTCAATTTTGGCTTGAGCCGGACGACTCTAGTAGTTATTAACAAAAAAAATTTACCGAATAATTTCAATGGCTTTCCCACATTTTTTGTTTGAAAAAGTGAATTTTGTAACCTACCGAAATTTAAAAAAAAATATTACAAATTTGAGCCTCAGAACCTTCCGGTTAGCCTGGTGAACACAGTTCAAGAAATGTAAGGCATATTTACTGCCTCGAGTAAAATAGGGGTAAAAATAATAGGTAGTCACGGTTTTTCGAGAAAAAATAAGTGCTAGGTCTCGTAGACAATTTTGCTTTTACACAAAGGGTGTCACTTGCGATTTAGCTCTTTTATTCTCCCTTTATTGCATTATCTGTGCCAGCCATAATCTACTTCGGTTGCTATTGTTTTGGGTTGAATGAAAAGAGACAGCTCAAAGCGAATAAATAAGTAATAGCACGGGGGTAAACGGGAGCATGAGGAAAAAAATTAGCGCAAAAGAATTATTTCTGTTGCTTAAAACGTTCAATGAAAAATTCAGCTTGATACTATAGGGGATCATATTTATTTTTAAAATATTTTCGAATTACTGTATTTCCTCTAATAAGGCCCCCCCCCCCTATTTTCTGAGAACCTACATCTCAGCCTAGTGTAAAAATTTTGCAAAGCTGTTTTTTGCGTTTTCTTAACTCGCGCGAGATTTCAGATTTTAGTTAAGCACTCGAAAATCTCGATATTTTGCTCAAATTCCAGTTTTACAAATTTTTGGGTGAAAAAAAATAAGGCGGATGAAGTGAATGCGGTTAAAGTAAAGTGAATATGGTAGCTACATAGCTGTCAACTTATCAATGAATTATTAAAAAATTTAGATATAGTTGCATCACTAATACGTGCGCTTTGTTGATTTCAATGACATAGTGTTTGCGTTTAGCAAAATTATCTATTGTGCCAAGCCTTGTGCAGTTTCTCATTTCGTGCTTGTTCATTTTTCTGCTATCAGAGATGATCAGTTACCCACTATTGTGTAGCTGAATACCTAATCCGCTAGCTCGTTTGACTGCCTACTTTTTATTTGTGATAACTATTCAATGAATTCATGCATAGCCTGTCTTTTTCAACGAAGTGAGAAATCCGTTGCTTACATATTCAGAAACTATTATACCTTTATATCAATCTCATTAAATTTAACCCCTTCACCCTCCTACCCAAAATCAACTTCTTCTCAAAGCTCTATAAATGCCCTCACAAACACTTTTTATGTCCCATCCTCCTCTTGTTGGGCTCTTTCCCACGACAAAACTCTGTCTTTCAGCCACAACTCCAAAATAATGGATTTATTAATAATATAAGCAAGCAGGGGCAACAATAGCTGGTTGAAGCAATGTGAAGAAAATATCTTCTTTTCTCTAACCAGCCTCATTCACTAGGTCCTAACAAAACATAAAATTTCAATCAATCGATTTCGTCTATCAATGGGAAGGTAGGTTAGATCCACGCATACAAGAGGGTATGGCCCATGCCCCTCCACTCACCCAGTGAACAGTTCCCCAAATCAATAAGGCCTGATAGCTGCAACCCATCTCATTTCTATTGCAGCTAGGGAGTGCCTTGTTTCATCACTTATTGTTGTGCCGAAAATAGGGTTTGAAAAGCAGATACAGTTAGCTCAAAAATATTTTTTCAGCATTGATTATTACCATTTGCTTCTTTGTTTGTAAGCTCAGAAAAGCAAGAATATGACAAGAAAAATTATCTCTTCTTTATTTTATGACAATATTAGGGGACGTACCACCATTTGTGGCTTCTTATTATTAACATTATTTATATTATTATTGCTGATAGGCTGCATTTAGTTGGCAATAATGAAGGAAGCCTCGCAACAAATGCTTGAATTATAAACCTATTGTTTAGTAGCAAAATAACATATACCTTTGTCTTGGCTTCATGTGGGAACCTCGAACTATTTTCGGTTTGAGAAGGTATTTTATGTGAGATACTTTTTTTAATTTTGAAAGTTGAAAGAAGTTTTTGGCTAGCAAAAATTACGAATCTGAATGACACCCATAATTTTTACTTATGGCTTGTTCACGTTGTTAGAGTAAGAGTTCGGGTAAGAGGTGTTCATGTACTCAAAAACCCGAACTTAAACTCTAGCTCTAACTCTAACTCGATGGTGTTCACGTACATCGAGTTAGAGTTAGAGGTCGAGCTTGCAAATGTCCATGTATATAGCTTAGATAGCTCAGAATCTCACTCCAAAGCCGTCTAAAGCCACTGAAAGTTAGTTTTTAGGAGGTTTACTAGAATAAAATCCAAGTTATATGCATGAACACCTTCAAATCCAACCTAGAGCTCTAACTCTAACTCTAGGTACATGAGCACCCTCGAGTTAGAGTTAGAGTTCGAGTTAGGATCAGAGGTGTTCACGTAACCAAAATCCCAAACTCTAACTCTAACTCGAACTCTAACTCTCACAACGTGAGCAAGCCATTACAATCGAAGGAACACCCTAGATTAATTAGTTGAGATGGACGAAACACCCACCAGCTTTCGATTGTATGAAATAGTCTTTGAAAAAAAATTATCAAAATTCTGATAGGATGCATTCACACCAAAAATTATCCAAAAGCAAAAAGCCACTTGCGTTATTACTACCGTATCTCCTCTGATGAGCGCCCGCTCCCAGCACTGAAAATCTCTTCGTTTTAACCCAAAGCGAACATTTAACACCAGGGTTTTAGGAGTTTTTTTTAAATTCCCACAAGCTTCACCGATTCCGCTGGTGCCCATAAGCGGAGCCGAATCCGCGTACAATTTTCGGCCATCAATCACTAACGCTTATCCACTTAGAAAACAATTATAGTCAAGTAAGCAACCCATTATTCAAGGATCTGCAGTTTCAAAAACTTTCTAGTAACATAGACGTATCCAGAAACATTTTCAGAAAATCACTCCGAAAGCTTCTTGGAATCCTACTCAAAACAAATCTTAGATAAACTAATAGCTTTTTTAAAAGCAACAAAGCAACTACTGTACCTTTTATTATTTATGGCCATCAGCCGGAATAATAAGTCACTTAAAGATGCTTCTGTCCATAGTCCCCCCCCCTCTATCCATTTCCCCTCAATTAAGCTTTAGCTAATGGGCTATATGGGTTGCATGACAGCATGATCTCACCTACCAGATCCGGCGTCTAATGCACATTAGGCTTTGTGCCACCTGAGATTAGTTGTTGGTGCCTAGGGAACGGAAGGATCTGGCGCTAATGGATTCTTAAAGGGTCTGGCTATTATCTTAAAAACTTGGTTGATGGCTCAGCATCAGAGGCGGGAATACATTAAGGTTGTTATTCAAGAATTGTGGGCTGGAACAAAAAGCATCTTATTTAAGAGCTTTTATTTGTCAAATTTGTGTAGCTGACACAAAGTTTATGGCATTTCTGATGATATGAGTTACGTTAGTTGATAGACTTAAACCATAGCTAGGTTTAGACAATGTCATCTCTATCTTAATGAGGGGGAGAGAAACGTATAGGATCTCATTTTATTGGTGTAAAATTTGACCCTATAATACCGGTCCACGTATTGTCCGGTAATTTATAAGAACAAAAGGCGCTACTGGAATATACTCCACGCAATAATTTAGGCTTTGGCTTGGGCCGAAGGCTTAGGCTCAAGGCCTATTCATTACTAACAAGGCATTTTGTACAACTTTATTTTTTTGAAAAATATTGGTTTTGGGTAAAATATAGGTGTATCCCTAAATAATTATTGGGGAGGGTATATTCCAGTAGCTTTTTGGGAATGTTATATTTCAGTAGCGTCGAACAAAATTATGCTGAACAGTACTCAATTTTTGAACTTTTTTTGATTGAAATTTTTTTAAAGATGTTTTCAAGTTGGATATTCAGGCACCCACTAGGTTTTATATTAAGAAACCAAGGCAAAGGGTTGGTTTTTATAAAATTATACTTTCTGTGATCTTGAGGCATATGTTGTTGCATTGGTAGTAAAAATTATAGCCGCAAAAAACGGATCTAGATAAAAAAATTAATCAAATTTTGGGAAATACTTTCAGAAATTTTTTTTTGTCTCTCATGAAACCCACTAGAAAAAAGTTACAAAATATAATTTAAAATTGAACGGGGGACCCTTTGGGAATTGCTGTGAACAAACGATTATTTGAAATATCTATTTTGATTGAGTAGTTTTTTTCTGGCTGATATCAATACTTGCGCGCTGTTGACTGTTTTGACTGATGAAAATGTAACAGTTTTAGCATGTCGAGCAGGCGAAAAACAGCTCCGAACCGTCTGTCTAATTCTGCTTCTTCTTCAACTCTAACTAACACCTATATTCTGAATGAAAATACTAAAAATTGTTTGTCCGAACAACATGATGATTATTGCTGTACTGAATCTGCCTCCACTAGCTTTGAAAAAAATACGGAAGTGAATAAACCAAGTTTTTATGAGGCAACAGTGAATAAAGAGAAGATCGACAATTTAAAGTCTAAGTTGACATCTAAAAACCGACTGAATGAGCCTGAAAACAAGAAAATGAAAAATGCAGCTGATAAAGAGGTTACTAAATATTTTAACGCATTACACCAGTTTTTTAAACTCGTCGATAACTTCATGGATCTCTGTTTTGTGAAGCTCCTATTTCGATTGAATTTATTATTAATACTTAGCATTAAAATAATTATTGTGGGCTGCATTTTCACCAAATGCTGAAACGGTGATGTCTTGTGTTGGTCGTCTAACAGATCTGGCGATGTCAAGCAGCGTCGATGACGACTAGTATGAAAAGTATAAAAAGCTACTACAGTCGAGTCTCGATAAACCGCGACCCCTCGGGACCGGAAAAAGATCGCGGCATGTCAAGGCATGTCAGTGGTCGTGTTTAGGGTTGGCACACAGTTAACTCGGTTTTTTGAAAAATTTTGACATTATTTCATGTTTTTATACACTTTTTATCTAAAATTTCAAGCATGTCAGCCTGCGATCGAAAGCTTGGAATGTCAGCTACACGGTTGTGTTAAAATTTCTTCGTTTATATAAGAAAAATGTATTTCTATCTATTTCAACAAAAATATTTTCGGGTAATTTCGGGTAAAGTTACCCGAAATTACCCGAAAATGTTTTCATTGAAATAGATATATTTTTCTGAACTTATCCAAGAAATTTTTAAACCATCGTGTAGCTGACCTTCCAAGCTTTCGATCGCAGGCTGACATGCTTAAAATTTTGGACAAAAAAGTGTATAAAAACATGAAATAAGGTCAAAATTTTTCAAAAAAGCGAGTTAACTGTGTGCCAACCCTAGTCGTGTTATATCGAACGTGAGTTTGACTAACTACCTTTTGGTGAAATTTTTTCAAGGGTCGCGTTGTATCAGAGGTCGTGTTACATCGACGTCGCATTATATCAAGACTTGACTGTAATATAAAAAGCTAGGTCCAAAACTTCATCTTGACACACAATTTCTATCCATAATTTAAGTTTGTCGAACTTTTGGCAACAATCACACATTGAAAATGTTTTTAAGAGCATAACTATTTGTGATATTTTTGCCACAAATCTAGTCAAATCTACAACCAGGTCAATAATTTGTAATGAATTTTAATGATGGTCTTTTCTAAAGTCTTTTTCTACTGTTTGTGCGAAAAATGAATTTTTTCAATAACCTTCACATACGAAAAATTTACCCTTGCGCTAAAAAATATGGATTTGGGTTACGATGGCCTGGCGATTTAAGCACCTAGAATTTAATTTATGAAAAATTGAAAATTTTTTGATGGGGTGCGCTGAAGTTTCTGGCAATTCGCATGGTCGATCTGACTTTTTAAAATTTTAATAAAGTACACAAAGAATAATTTTTTAAGCAATAATCTACTCTTACTTGTTCTTAACACTTTATTTATAAAAAATTGTGTTATTTTTAAATTTATTTTTGTTGAGTAGTTAAGCTTATCATTTCCGCTTATTTCAAACAGCTTTATCAATCAATTTTTTAATCAGGAGATGATTTGTTATCCCATTTTAATCAACTTTTTTTTTCAGTATGAAGCCTTGCTATTGAACACAACTTCTCTTGTAAATTCTGTTCCTGCTGCTTCTAAGTCTGAATTGTCAATGGAAGATCACCGTCACCACCAGTCCCTGTCTCCCTGTGACTCTTCTTTGTTGGAGCGGAGAGCTGTGAGCTCGCCGGAAAATTCAATTGCTAGTCCTATTGCCGGTCCGGCTGCTTCAGTCAAGTCTAATGCATCCCAACACAAGGTAAATATTCATTACCAGTCTCTTAGTACGAAAACACCACGGCAAATACAAAGTGATTAATACTAAAACTAATACAACCCACTGACGTTATAACGGCTTCTGGGTAAAAAATGCCTTTAATCTGAGAGTGTGCTCACATGAGGTTGCTTTTATATCGTTGGGGGAGGAAAATGGATCAAACAGCCGGCTAGGGGAAACTTGCCAAAAACGAAATTTGCCAAACGTAAGTTTCGCCAAAACGAAATTTGCCAAAACGAAATTTGCCAAATCGAAATGCGCCAAAACGAAATATGCCAATACGAAATTTGCCGAAACGAAATTTGGCCAACGAACCAACAGGGGGACCAAGGCAGTTTTTACGTTCTTTTCAAATTTTCGAAATTGTGTCCTAACCACTTAAAACCACCCCGAACAAACAAAAACCACCTAAAACAGCAAAAACTACCCAAAATCACACTAAACAACCCAAACACCCAAACCACCAAACCATCTAAAACTACACCAAACAATTTTGCGGGAATTTGAATTTTTAGTCTGAACCAACCAAGCCAGATGGTCCTCCTCTTGGATCAAAAATTTTTTTTACGTTTTTGGGTTCTAAAACCAGTTTTCTAGACTAATTCGTGCACGCTTAACATGGTTTGACAGTGGCAAAATGCCGTTTTCTCAGTTATTTTTTGAGTTTTGGCAAATAATTGATTTTACCAAAATCAATTATACCCTAAACTCAAAAATTTCTTCATGAAACGTCATTTTACCACTGTCAAACCATGTTCAGCGTGCACGAATTAGTCTAGAAAACAAGTTTTGGAACCGAAAACGTAAAAAAAAGATTTTCCGGTCCAAGTCGACGACCACTTGGTTTGGTTGGTTCAGACTGAAAATTTAAATTAAATTTTTAAATTTAAATTTTTGTTTGGTGAAGTTTCGAATGGTTTCTGGTGGTTTTTGGTGTTCTGGGTGGTTTGGTGTGATTTTGGGTGGTTTTGGGTGATTTTGGATGGTTTTCGCTGGTTTGGGGTTGTTTTAGGTGGTTAGAACACAGTTTCGAAAATTTCGAAAAAACGTAAAAACTGCCTTGGTCCCCCTGTTGGTTCGTTGGCAAATTTCGTTTCGGCAAATTTCGTTTTGGCATATTTCGTTTTGGCGCATTTCGATTTGGCAAATTTCGTTTTGGCAAATTTCGTTTTGGCAAATTTCGTATTTGGCAAATTTCCTTTTTGGCAAGTTTCCCCTAGCCAAACAGCCTATTAACCTTTTCTATTCGACAAGTTTTTGAACATCGCATCTTTTCTCTTATGCTATACTCTATCTTGATTCGAAAATGGGCTCACAAGGGGATCTTGAGAGCTTGTTTTTCAATATCCTAGGAGACTTTTAGTATTATTGAATAGCGCCTTTCAATCAAATTCGTTAAGATTCCGGGCTCAAAACCAAAAGATTTGGATAAAAAGACTAGTAAATACTGAAAAAAGACATTTTTTGTCAAAACATGAAACTCAAAAAAGCCTTGGTCCCCCACTTAGCCTTTTTTCAAATTTTTCATCTAGAAGGCCGAGATTTCAATTTTATACAAATTTCGTCATTCGTAAACAATTCGCAGTCCCACAAACACCCTCTGGCAAAAAAATGTATTGAAAAATTGAAAGCTTTTCAAGTGCATATTTTAGAACGAAGAATACAGAAAAATGGCCTCGGAAAAGCTCTAAAGATCCTCTAAAAATGTTATTGTGAGATGCGGGTTATTTGAAGTTCCCTCGCTGAAACTGCGTAACAATATACATGCGTCGTTCGGGCTGAAAATTTTTAAAAATCCCCTTTCCTTATCAGAAATTGTCCTGAAACGAAAAAACGGATATTTTTTAAGGATATGTATTTGCTCCTTAAAGGGCCATTGCCGTCCCCGACAACGAGAATTTCAAATGTTTGAATTCGCGCGGGACAGTTCTCTTTCGTCTTTCATTGTACTCTTTTGAGTCATTCGAAGCAAGTCAAAAGAGTAAAATGAAAGACGAAAGAGAACTGTCCCGCGCCAATTCAAACACTTGAAATTCTCGTTGTCGGGGACGGCAATGGTCCTTTAAGGAACAAAGATACAAATAGACATCACCGAATACTTATATTTCATGGATTTCTAGACTCCCCATCTGTCGCTTGCTTATTGTGCATAATTTTTTAAGTTTTGGAAATTCTCGGGATCCCTGTAAAAGATGTTTATTAATAAAAAGTGCTTATCAGTATCAACCCAACTGGACCCTTGGGTTTGAGGTATGCATGCGTTGTCCATTCTTCCTTGTCCTGCTGCTATCAGCAGTGACAAGTTAATGGTCATCATCATCGTAAAAGAATGTATAGTAGTAGAGGTGGTGGAGTGTACCATCATTATCTGTCTTCTCTGATCACTGAAATTAGGCTGGGAGTCTCTGGCCTAATATGCATGGTCTTGTTTGTTTTGATTGCTTTCTCTCATTATTTAGTCCACTGGTGTGCCTTCAGGAAATGAAACGCACACTGCTCTTTGACAGGTCCCACTAAAACAATGGCTTCTATCTGTTTTGACTGATTGTCTCCAATTTTGAAATGGACAATTGGAAACGAGGAGGTCTGCTTCAACATGGATCAACACTCCATCCTGCCTAATATGGGAGCAGTGGGGATGTGAAGTGTGTTTATATAAAGCATGGTTGTTGACCATAACCAATTAGTTGTTTCATTAGAAAATTTGGTGCTCTGAGTTGGTGGACTTTTTTCATTATTCTAAATTTTTCCAGCATGTAACCCAAACGTCAATAATTCTTTTTGTCATTTTATTTTTTCGAACATCGGTGGAGAGGTACCATGTTTCGGCTACGGCAACTTTAAGCATTTGTAAATTTTTCAATATAAAACAAGATGCTCATTTGATTTCAGTCAAATACGAATATTTGACAACAGCCAAAAGTTTTCGTGAATGTGCGGCATTTAGGTGTCGCATTTCTCAGGGTCAGTCAAAAGTTTTGTGTACTAAAACCTCCTGGGTTGATAAGGGTGGTTTTTTCAAAACCGAACATTCACCAAATACATTTGCGGTTTTGAGTAGTTTATCAAGATTATAGGTTTGGTAAGGAATAAGCATATTTTCTATGAATTATTACACAAATACCGCCACCACCAAATGTATTTTTATTTTCAGAAACTTACGAACAGTTTTGTAAAGCCCGGCACCGGCTGAAAAATTTGGGCATTTATTTTAAGCAGTCATTAATATCGCCAGCCCGTTGCCGTAGCAAAATAAGGTAGCTAAAATATCGGCTTCGGGCCAGGAATAAAAAGTTAGTCGCTTAGCCTATTCTACATAGAGGCACCGGTCTGGTGCCGAAAAAAAAATTATACCGTAAAATTCATTCGTAAATTAACACGGCCCCAGGCCGGTGCCGCTATGTGGAATGGGTTACCGTATGGTAAATGACTAATTTTTCATTCCTAGCCGGAACTGATATTTTAGCTACCTTATTTTGCTACGGCACCGGGCTGGCCATATTAATATCTGCTCGAAACAAACTTCCGAATTCTAGCCGCTGCCGGGTTTTACAACATTGCCCACGAGCAGAAACTCACTCAGTCAGGAAAACCATTGAAAAAAGACTGTCGTTGTTGAACATTTGACCAAGAAAGAGGTTGCTAAAAACATATAAGTCAAATAGTCTTTATATTCAAATGGGTTTCCTTACCAGTTAAGCAATAAAACCGCACGTTTGGCCATGCTTTTACGGTTTTTTGGTAGTGGCGCCTTCAAAAGCTATAGAAATTTTGCTATAATTACAGATTGAACATAAAGTGTGTCAACCTCAGTGCTCTGTTTAACAACGCAAAACCATTTCTGTAGTGGAACGATCTTAGTTTTGAACTTTCGGATAACTGCCACCAAAACAAATGGGTATTATAAAAGTACTATCTGCCAATTGTTGTGATCATTTCTTTTCTGTTTGTCCTCCTGTCAACTAATCGCCACTTTTCTGTTTAAAAGCACCCTAAAATGCTGGCTAGAATTGAGCGATGATAAGGAATTAATAGTGCTAGCTGCTTTGTCCACTCACGGCAACATGGTCATTTGGCCTTATCTTTTTTTTTATTACTCCTACTCAGCTGAGCATAATAGGAAAAAGACAAATAGTGAATACTAATGTTCCGCTCAATCATCTTTGTTAGTCATTTATATATGTTTATTTATAGGCATTTATGGGCCAGAAATCTAAATTATTTGTATGATAAAGTTAAATTTTAGGCAAGACATGTCTTGTATAATGTTGTTGAAAAAACCGCGCTACTCGGTTTTACCAAACCACATCCACCCTCGCTTTTCCAAACAGCTACTCGGCTTTAGCACTTTTTTTGGAGAGGGGGGGGGGGGGTGGTAAAAAAGAGTAGCGCCGTAAAAACACATTTCGAAACCAAACAAAAGTCGAATCACAAAATTAATGTGCTCGGCCACCTGCATTACCTCATAAATTGCACAATTTTTGTTCCATAATGTCGATTCAAAAAAATAGCATGAGTTTCAAATAAACTTACCCGGCCGGTTCGCCAAGTTTTTTAAAACGTTATATGTATTGATCTTTAGGAGGCATTATCGGACACTATAGGGCATTATAGGACAATTATGTGTAATTCTTTTTTGTGTCCGTCTAATGACTTAAATGACTAAATCTTTTCTCTACTCTTCTGGTAGAGACTTGAACTCAAGTTGGGGTGCCAAAACTTCAAATGTCAACCATTTTACTTTAAGTCAAATCTCAGCAACCAAGAATTTTGTCTAATTTTGCGCTGTGATTGGCTCTGTCCGTAGTCGGGCTCAAAATTTAGGGTCAAAATTTTCTTAAAATCAAAAAATGTCAATAATTTACTTAATATTTTTTATTTTGATATTTATGACCCTTCTGCAACCTTTAGAATTTTGACCCCTAAGGGTCAACATGACTATGGACAGGGCCATTAGGATTTCTGAGTAAATTTGAGCTATTGGGTAATAGTCAGAAAAAAGGTCGAAAATTTCTGAGTGGCCATAAAGTTTTTCTGAACGTGTCGATCCTACTTTTGTGTACTCTATTTACAAGTATGATTTGCTTGATTTTAGTACATCCACCTCAACCACCACTGTTGTGCCAGATATTTTTGCGCAAACTGACAGAGGTTGCACCGTCCTTATAGGTAACTGCTTTGACTTTCGTTGATTGTGAATTTTATTAAGTGTGCATTTTACAGATAGTCACGTGCTTTCTCAACTCTTGAATTCAGTAGAGACACGCAATTCCAAAGTAAATTTATTTTTTATTTTCGATAAACAAAGTTTATTCCAAATTTTTAGGTTGATCTTCTTCAAGGATTGATTCATCAGGTTGAAATTTTTATTTGACTGTATTTCGCTATTTGGGTTTCTAAAATACCGTATTTTTATGGGAAATATTATTCAATCCCTGAAAATCTTAAAACTCTAAATCAAACATAGTCCCGATTCTGAAATCCTAGTCAAAAAACAAGGTGGAAACATTGGAGAACAATTTGAAACACAATATGCTTAGCTCACACAAATTTTTTATTAAAATTAGTTGGCTGAAATTGGAGATGGAAATTAAAAAAAAATCGTGCAGAATTCATTTACGTGAAACATTTTTTAGCTGAGTTCAATCAAAGAGAATTTGGCCAAAGAAGAGGACCATCAGAAACCTGAAGAAGACGAAGAAGACAACGAAATAGAAGAGGACGACGAGGAAACAGGCACCCACATCAAAGGCCAACAGGAAGGAGACGAAGAACTTACCGAAGAACACAGTTCGGAAAATCTTCTGAATATTGAAGGTCCGGAGGTTCCTGAGAAATCATCCAAGGACAACTCTAACGATCCTAAAAACCCGGTATGTAAAGAAAGATTGTTGCATGAAATTTTCGGATTGCTGACGCAAATTCCTTTCAGAAAATGAACGGTTTCAATGAACTATTGCTTCGCCAGCATCAACTTCTCATGCAGCAACAACAGCATCACCAGCAGAGACTTCTAGCAATGGCTAATGTTTTACAGGGAGGTCAAGGTGGTATGAACCATGGTAATCCAGCAGCTGCTTTCAACCTCTTGTTTGCTCATGGTAATTATTGGGAAAATAAAAAACCTGCGAGTCATGTAAAAATAGGCTGATGATGACTGATCAGATAAATAAAGTGACAACAATTTATTACGCTAGCGTCAAGAATTTAGATGATTACTAGAACCTATCAAAATTTTCTTAACAATTTCATATAACAAGGAATTGTTATATAACAGTGCCATTCTCTGATACAAAACGTAAAATGAAAATTCTATGAACAAATTGTACAAGAATTGAACAAAATTGTATGAAAAAGCTAGTGACAAAAGCGTAGAAAAATCAAAATCAGGCTCTTACGTATACCCTCACGCCAAAAAAATTTCATTTTGAACTTCAACGTTGGTGAGACTTTTACGGCTACTTTGTGACATTGGTTTCTATCAAGTTCAAAATGACTATTCAGCCTCACGCCAGTCGATTTTCTGCATACAATAGGTCGCGAGGACTTTTGTTCATCTAAATAACAGGTTGTAATTGTCCAATAAACTCATAGAAATGAAAATTAAGATGGGAAATTAAGCATGATAGAAATCAATGTCACAAAGTAGCCACAAAAGTACACAATCCCCCCACTTGTATACTAAAAATTACTTTTGACTTCTATAGCTTCACCGATTGATTAACCAATGGTCATTTAGGCAACCCATATGAAATGTTGAATAATGGTCTTCTCAATCCAGGCATGGCTGCTGCTGTTGGTTCCCAGGTCAACTTTTTCCCACAAAACTACGCTGCTGGTATCGCTGCAAATGCTCCAAAAATTCCGGCCAGCAACTACAAGCCCATTTCCAAGACTTCTGCCGTCATCAACAATACCAATCATGCTTTAACCGTGAAGGAAAAGTCTTCTCCGGATTCTCCACTCAATTTGAGCTCTAGTCGTATAAAAGCCGAGGGGTACAATTCACGAAGTTTTTTCACAAAAAATTAACTAACATTGTTATTTTAGTCAAACCGAAGTATCTCCAAAGCAATCAGTGGCTAAATCTGCTTCTCCGTTTTCTGGCATCAATTTTCTGAATGGTCTTCATCCGATCAGTAATTTGGCAGCCTCAAACTCTGAGAGTGAGAAATTGACTTTTTTAATTTGAAATTTTAATACGATGGGTTTAATATTTTAGCCTTCTCCACTGGAAACCACTCACCCGCGTCCTCTGGCAAAAGCACTCCTCATTTGCAGGAAGGATCTTCATCTTGCAATGGAGCAGGAGCAGCTTCTGGCAGAAGCAATGCACCCAAGTCACCAAACCACATCAAACGACCAATGAATGGTTGGAACCTATTTTCATAATTTACGTTAAAATAATGTGTAATTATGTTCTATTTAGCTTTCATGGTTTGGGTGAGCAATTTACTTAGGAAAATTTTCGTAACAACTAAATTAGAAAATTTTAGGCCAGAGACGAGCGTCGTAAAATTTTGAAGGCCTGCCCAGACATGCACAACTCCAACATCTCAAAAATCTTGGGTATGATATTGAGAGACCTCTTGTCAGCCCGCTATCTGTTTAAAAATCATGTATTATAGAAAGAGTACCCCATAAATACATGGTTCTCAAATTCGAATATTTTGCTGTGTTAGAACTCACTACGTTTTATCTAAAAAAATTTATAGTAAATTAAGAGATCTCGGGTAGCGATAGTTTACGAATGTGATTCACACACGAGCTGCTGCATACCCAACGATGTTGTGTGAAGGTTTTCATTCTTGAAATTAATATTGTTTATCGGGGTTGACTTTTTACTGCTCAAATTCGAACTCCTTCTTTATCAGTTATTTATTTAAGATTTTTATCATCAAGATCCACGATTCTCAGTATATAAGCATACCTTTTAGTAAATTAGATGATATTATATCAAGACCTCCGGGTTTCTAGGTGAAACCCTAATCTTTTTACCCAGAACCAATTTTTTGGTTTAAACTGAGCAAAAAACTGACTTGGAAAATTGGGCCAAGAGTTATTGGACCCAGCGAAGGGTCAAATTTGAGAGCATTCTTTTATCTCTTATAATTTAAAGGACCATAGCCGTCGCTGACAACGAGAATTTCAAATGTTTGAATTCGCGCGGGACAGTTCTCTTTCGTCTTTCATTGTACTCTTTTGACTTGCTTCGAATGACTCAAAAGCGGAAAATGAAAGACGAAAGAGAACTGTCCCGCGCAAATTCAAACCTTTAAAGAATTCATTTTGTTATTAGTTATTAAAAACACAAAAGAGAAAAGCTATCATATTACACCATAAAAACAGTTGAATTAAAACTTTTTATTATAGGATCTCGTTGGAAGGCGATGTCGAATGCCGAGAAACAGCCCTTCTATGAGGAGCAGTCTCGACTATCCAAACAGCACATGGAGCAGCACCCAGACTACCGCTACCGTCCTCGTCCCAAACGTACCTGCATGGTGGATGGCAAGAAAGTGAGGATCACCGAGTACAAGACACTCATGAAGGGCAAAGGACCAAACCCTGAGAATGGTGAGATGTATGCAGAAGATGGTGAAGATTCAGCAATGACAACCACTGAACACCAAACACGATCCTCTCCATCCAGTCTGGAGTCAGTTGGTTCTGGAGGTGTGGGTGGAGGCCAGACTATGCCCAAGTCAGTGCTCTTCAACTCTCTGGACATGATGAAACCAGAGCCTACAGCCAGTTTTGAAGGAGCCAACTCGGCTGCAGCTGCTGCCTGGTTATCTGCTTCTGCAGGAAATATGGCTTGGAGAGATGCTTTCCTGGCTGATCTAGCCAACCATCATCACAATCATCAGCAATTCCAGGTATTTCTTCGACCTTTTTCAAGAAAATATTAGAGTTACGCAACAAAATATACTGGGTGTTTTAAAAATTGTAAAGAATCATATTGGGCATTATTTTTGGCCACAATAGACAAAAAATACTACTGAAGTTTATCCGGGGTGATTTAAACGGGGGGGGGGGTAAAAGCCATTTAGGTTTGAAAAAGTGGCTTCCGTGGCGCAGTGCGAAAGTGCTCGCGTTTTTTGGCCAAAAATGGTTTTTTGGTGTTGCGGGTTCAAACCCACGTAGGGGCACACTATTTTTTTGGCTTTTTGGGCAGTTTAGAGGTAATTTGGGTCGCTGATCCCAATTCTGGCGTTAAAAAAGACTAATTACCTCTAAACTGCCCAAAAAAGGCAAAAAAATAGTGTGCCCCTACGTGGGTTTGAACCTGCAACACCAAAAAAACACCATTTTTGGCCAAAAAACGCGAGCACTTTCGCACTGCGCCACGGAAGCCACTTTTTCAAACCTAAATGGCTTTTACCTCCCCCCCTTTAATTAATAATTCAAAATACTTAAATTTTTTTATGAGACGGGTTTTACAATAACTTTTTGTAATAATTAAAATTTCAGAAAAACCATGCTGCCCAGATACTCCACTCAGCCGACTAGTTTGAAGATGTTCTTCTAGCTCCCATTTATTTGTTTTCCGTCTGTGATGTTTGATTTTATTGAATCCTCCTCAACTCTTGCATTATTCCTCTTCCAAGTCTAAGGAATTAACCAAGAAGAATATATGTTAAATTATCTATTTCGTGCACACTACAGAATCAGCTCTGCATTCATTTATTACATTTGTACATATTTATATAAATTTCTTTTTCTTTTGTTTTCTGATATGCATAAAATTTCACATTTAAATATGTTCGCTGGAAATATCAAATTTGTTAGATGTGAGACACTAAATCAGTGCACGTTAAGATCTTCATTATCAAAGACGCTTTTAATGAGGCAATTTTATTTTCCAACTTAAAATGCCTTTTTAGTCTTTTTTTGAAGAAAATGGCAAAAATTTCATAATTCATCTATAATTATGTGCGCAGATTGCGATGAAATAATGATGAACGTTTTGAGAAACTATCATTTTTATCTTCTGAGACCCCATATTCCGAATAAGGACAAACTTGAAGCACGACACTTTCTAGTTGGTAGTTAAAAAGTATCCGGATTCTATTTATTACAGGCTAATCTCTGTGGATTGCCTAAAGTTCAATCACTACCTAAATTCAAAAAGTTTCAGTCCATTTTCGGCGTCTTTTTCCGAAGTATAGTCTGGAAAAAGTCAAAGTCTCGATTTCACCGATGATTTTTGAAAAAGCTATAGTTCACCGCAGAATTTGCAGTTCTCTACATAACACTATCAATTTTTCAAAACTTTTACAAAAAAGAAATAGAAGATTATGCAGGACGCCTTGAAGTGGCTTAAAAATTGTCGGTGGTTTATATATAGTATGTATTGCCTCATTGACTAACTTTTTAACAGCACAAAGTTTTGTGAAAATCATTTTTTGTAGCTTTTCGCTTCATATTTCATGGACTTCTATCCAACAAAATTATACTGAATCTTCGGAATTTATGTTTTCGTAACTTACGACTATTTGGAAAAGACATTCCTTCAAAAACAAATAAAGTAAAATATTCTGTAAAAGAACCAGGAAAAAGTTGAAGGAATTAAACAACGTTGCAAGTAATTTAAATAATGCTTCAAAAATGGTGGTTTTACAAAAAAAAATTTGGAAATCCCTCCGGTCCCGTCGTCCACATGGGTTGTAATATTCGACAAATGAATTCAGAAATTCTCAGCTAGGGTAATATCTGTTTTAACCCAAAAAATAGATGACGGTTGTCACAATCAGTAGCATTGAAAAACTAAATTTCTTCAAAACAGGAGGTTTTTTACGATCGTTACATGGGTGATTTTGATGAAAAATTGACTTTTAGTGAAACCCATAATTAATACTATTATTCGATAAATTAGGGTAACTGTTCCGCACTTGTCGTGAGGCTGCGAAGCGCCGATACCATCATATTGCAGTTTCTAACAATCATCTGCATATGTCTACCTGTTTTGCTTAAATTAATAAATGTTTAGCTGATTTCCGTTTTCTTCACTCCCATATCGCATTTATTTTTTGAGTCCAGATAAAATAATTTTGACTTCCTTATAATTATTGCGACGCTACTGTCATATACCCCCCCCAAAAAAGCTACTGTAATATACCCCCCCCCCCAAAAATCGGACCTACTGTCATATACCCCCCCCCCCCCAAAAACCGACTTTTTTACGAGTGTCTAAAAACCATTTTTATGCAATAATTTTGCCATAAAAGGTCCAGAAAAGCAACTTAAATGGGATTGCGGGCTGTATTGGGAGGGAAGGGAATAATACAGGGGCCACTTTTTTTTAGCTGCTTTACCATGTTTTTCAACTCGGGCCGTGGCAAAAATAGACTCTATATGCATTTTATGATCAAGTGTACTTCTCGGAATCATGTCTAAGGTAAGTGCGTGCGCGCATCTCTAACTCTCAAGCCCCCTGCGCCCCCTTCGGGGCGCAGGGGCTTGGAGGCTTGGAGTTGAGATGCGCACACCCACATACCTTAGACACAAATCACTCGAAAGCGACTCTGGATGCATGAAAAAACATGCATACCAGAGTTATTTATGCGGTAGGCCCAGTATTCAAAACTATGTTCAACATCTTTATTTTTTCGCCGAAGAGCATTTCCCCTCTTTCTATAAGGCCAGGCCAGAGGCCAGCATCCAAAAATTCAGCCTAGCACTCAAAAAGTGCTAGGGCAAGGTGTAAACCCGCGGGTCTCACCCCGCTGATCCGCTTGGTCCATGAAAAGTACTGATACTTATGCCTGCGCCACAAGTTCCTGGGTTTGAAAGTACTCTTAGACGCTTAGAGAATTAGTACTCTGAGGACACCAAGCATCTCGAGAAGTGGCCCCTGTATTATTCCCTTCCCCTCCCAACACAGCCCGCAATCCCATTTAAATTGCTTTTCTGGTTCTTTTATGGCGAAATTATTGTGTAAAAATGGTTTTTGACCATCCCTAAAAAAGTCGGTTTTGGGGGGGGGGGTATATGACAGTAGGTCGATTTTGGGGGGGGGTATATTACAGTAGCGCTTTTGGGGGGGGGTATATTACAGTAGCGCCATTATTGCTTTTTTTCAGCTCTTGTTGTTATCAACTTCTTGCCCATTTGATTGCTTTTCATCGTTATTTTTTTTTTTTTAAAGTTTGATAGATTCTAACTAATTTTTTGCTATTTTCTACATGAGTAAAGTTTGTGTTGCCGAGTGGCAGCACTACTGGAATCATTGCTTAAGAGACGCATTAAACCAGATCATTATATTTGCCGTATAACTTTTATTAATCACCCATGGGCAGGGAACGTAACTGTGCTTTTTAAAAAGATTTGTACTTTTTTGGGACCGAAAATCTTTTTTATTTTTGAAGTTTTCAGTCAAAATCTTTTTTTTGGTGCTCAAAACTTAATAAGCATTGGATAAAATGACGAAAAATGACCAAATTGTACTTTTTTGGCCTGGTGTACTTTTTTAAATATCTTGAGTTACGTACTCTGCCCATGTGGGATTTATTTTCAAACCCCCAAAAATCTGAAAAATTTCGAGTCAATGTCAAAATTTTAGCTGAAAATCCTTAATCGAAAAAATAGGAATTGGTAGAGCTCGTGGGAGTTGAAAAAACACGAAAAACAGATTTGCAAAATATTTATTGTGGGCTGATATTATATAGGTTCTCAAAGTCAGGGTGTGGGATTAATAGACGTTATACGGTAAGCTATGAGTCTTTTACAGTTTTTTATGGTGTGTGTTTGTGTATATGTGCTAGTCTTGGTGTCCATTTGTTCCACTTGTATTTGAATTGCTTGCTTGGTTTTTTTTAATTTTGATAAAAATATTACATTCGAAGCTTTTTTTACAAACATCAGTTAATTTTTTTGTGTAAGGTTTTGGTGAGTGAAATAAAATTGCTAGAGACGTAACTTAGACAAGGAAGAAGTGTTCCAATTTTACGACTAGTATAATTAAACGTGGTGATTGGCTACAACTAAAACTGAATAATTTAGAAAAATCAAAAATCACTTTTTTGAAAGTTAGGGCCTGTGAACAAGCAGGGAAGTAACTTCAACGTTTTCAAGGGGGGGGGGTAATTTGCCTAATTTTTTAGGTCAAGGGGGAAGGGGGGGGGGGTGGGTAATCACCCCTCTGTCACAGATTTCCTCATTTCTGTCACAGATTTGGTTCTCGGCACGAAACCAACAATTTTTAAAATTTTTTTGTGTGAAATTCAGGGGTGGGCAAAGACCAGATGGCTGGATACCCACTCCGGAATGGCCAAAAGGCCAAAATTATTGGTTTTCCAGGGGTATATTAAAGGGGGCGGGGTGAACTTTTTGAGAAAAACCGATTGAGCGGATCAGATTTCGCCCACAACTTTACCCTGAACCACTCAAAACCACCATAGACCTGGAATTCTGAGCGATTTAACCTATCGGACCCGAAATCTGTTCCGCTCAATCGATTTTTCTCAAAAAGTTTACTCCCCCCTTTAGTTTACCCCCGGAAAACCAATAATTTTGGCCTTTTGGCCATCCCGGAGTGGGTCTCCAGCCATCTGGTCTTTGCCTTTAGGTCTTTGAAAAAAGTGAATCTCGTACAAAAAAAGTGAATCTGTGACAAAAAAGGTATTGCCCGTTGAAAAAGTGAGAACGAAATTATTAAAATTTACACCCAGTTGCAATACACTCTGGAAGGCTACCAGACAAATTCCAATATTTTTGGAAAATGTCGCGCGGGTAAGGGTTGAAAATACCGTGCAATAGAGAAACCCGTCATTAATACATTTTTATTACGAATATAAAAGTATTTTGACTATCTTATGACGTCAGAAGTCAATATTTTATACACAGTTTAGTTCGGATTTCAAAGTCCAAAGGATACGACTTTTAGGCTCTAGGGTTAGATCTCGTGCTTTCGAAAAGTAAGTGCTTCATTCCGTCCGCAATAATTTTGCAGGTGCACAAGAACCATATTGTGTGGTATAAACAATGTCCCTCATAAAAGGAAACAGTACGGCGCTACCCAGGTTTATTAAAGGACCCTGTCTCTTCATTATCATGGCAATTTGAAAGACTTGAATGCGCGCGGGACTACATACATTTTGTCAATAATAATGCGAATTATTTTTTTGTTCGCGCTGATTGTTTAGAAAATAAATTTGAAAATTTGTTCGAAACCTAGAACCGTTCACTAGTCGAACCCAACTTCGCATGACAATGCGAGATCGGACAACTCATCCGACTTGCACTGCTCCACAACTGTCAATGTCACTAAGTGACATTATATCGAATACAACATAACGTTTTAAATTTAAAATGCGAATAAAAAAATAATTCGAAAACATTATCGACAAAATCTATGTGGTCCCGCGCGCATTCAAACCTTTGAAATTGCCATGATAAGGAAGAGACAGGGTCCTTTAACTAGAAGTTATAATAAATTACTGTTTCGAAAAATTCAAAGTTTCTAAAAAATGGTTTCGCCAAAAACAGGTTTAGAAAAAGAGCATGTTTGAAAACAACCTGTTTGATAAACATACACCTGCATCAAGAACTTGTCTATAACAGCTTTCGACCTCTAGAAACTACCCCTGACCTAAAAAGCCATCATTTTTTAACCATGAGACGGTCAAAAGCTGTTATAGACCACATCCTGTTCCAAATGTAACAGGTTTTTTTAAACATACTCTTTTTCTAAACTTGTTTTTGGCGAAACCATTTTTTATAAACTTTGACTTTTTGGACTGCACTTTATTATAACTTCTAATTAATAAACCTGGCAGCGCCAACAGTACAATTCCATTGATTATAAGAGCTCGAAAAGGTACTTGGTGTCGATTATAAATTATTAGCAAGAGTATTCGACATTTGATTTTTATGATAGAAATACGTCACTATACCCTTTTTAATCAACTGGAAAGTTACACAAAAATATACTAAATCTCCGGAATTTATATTTCATTATCTTACGATAGCCCTTGTTCCCCTGAAGCAAAAAAGTCAGATTCTGTTAAAAAAAATTTAAATGATCGGCCGCGCCGTGAAAACATGTTTTTTACACACGTTTCAGCAGCTGAAACATTCAAAAAAGTGGTTCAAACCACTTTTTGGGCAATCCTTTTATAAGGCACTCCGGCCGGACTCCGAATAACCTAGCTTAGCCTAATTTCTTCGAAAAATTGAAATTAGCTCAGAACGTTGTGCTTTCAAGCAAAATTTTTTTGAAAAACTTTGAAAGAAAAAATAACAGAGAAAACCAAGGCAATTTTCGGTACCAATTTGGTATCAGTGCAATGAGTTAATGCTGATAATATCTCAAAGATTTATCCTAAGCGAATTTTTTCTTTTGGTTTCTATATAAATTATAAGAAGTGTAAAGTAGCTTTCACAATGGGGTCGTGCGCGTCCCAGTGCCAGTGTCAGCATCAGTGTCAGCAGTCTGACACTCGTGCTGAGACTGACACTGGCACTGACACCCTTTCACAATGCAGTTTAGTGTCAGCACTGAAATTTCACGCTGAGTCGGACACCCAGTCTGACACTCTTGCCGACGCTGACAGCGACACTTCTAGCAGAGCTGCGCTCACAAACCTTTTTTACGAAATTTTATTTATTTTTCATGTTTTTTGATCGTGTTTATGCTTCATTGTGGTCTTTTTCAATTTGAACTTATCAAATTTTCAGCCCTGCAATCTCTCAATCTGATTCGTTCTAAGCTCTTCCAACAACAAAGATGCCGAAGAAAGTGAAGCCAGAGCCCAGCGGTGAAGAAAAGAAGAGGGTTGAAGAAGAAGCAAAGTTGGCCAAGCTGCAAATTGAACATGAAGCTGCATTGATCAACCTTGTTCGAGAAAAGCCGTGCCTATACAACCAGCAGGACGCAAAGTATCGTGATAACAATCTGAAAACTAAGCTGTGGGCAGAAATTGCACCAAAGTCTGGAATCAGCTGTAAGATAAACATTTGCTGCCTGCACATTTTAGAAAAATTATGTACGAATTTTAGCTGGTGCTGTGGCTAGCAACATGTGGCAAAGTCTTCGCAAGAGTTATCGTTTACGTCGAGAGAAGGTGCCTGCTAGTGGAAGTGGATCAGATGAAATTTCTCCAATGGTGACTGATTGGGCGCACTGGGTGGCGATGGACTCGTTCATGCACAATGTATTTGACGTCCGGCGCAGATTTCAACTCTTCCAGAATTCGACAAGAAAAAAGTCGCTTCCTGTGACATTGAATATCAGGTGGAAATTGAACTGGATGAGAGTGCTAAGGAACAAGGTATTGTCATTAAATCAAGTTGTTTTTAACTGAATTAGCTTATTGTGCAGGACATACAGAAAGAACGTGCAGCACTTTCAGTTCGGAGATTTCTGCAACAAACGTCAATGAGGATCTCGGTAATTTTTTTCCACTGCTTCAGAAAAAATATACTTTATTAATTTTAAGACCTTTCGCCAATTACAAAGACCAAACAGCTGAAGCGCAAACTGAACGATCAATATCCAGTGAGCAGCAAGAAGACAAAAGCTCGTGGTTATCAAGAGTGCATTCCCGATCCGTTGGAAGTGATCGTTGCGAAACTGAGTGAAGATTATCTCAGTCAGCCAAAAATCTCTACGATCGCTCAGCGAGTAGATGACCTCTACAAAGAGTTTCAGAAAGCTGGAGATCGTAACATGCTCCGAGAATTCTCAAAGAGCATTGGTGATGCCTGCGATCAATCAGAAGACTATTTTCTTCGATCTTTTGACTAGTTGTTTTTGTTATGTTGTTGAGTTATCTGAGTTATTTGTCGTAATAAAATTTGAGTTCAAACTTGCAGTTTTTTCGCATCAGGAACCATTACTTCATGAGAATACCTTCACATAGAGGTCTATGTATGATATTCTAGGTCATTTTTCAGATGAATTCTCTACTTCTTATCGTTTTGCTGCTTATCGTTCGCCAAAAAAGGAGCGTAAAATTTGCCTTCGACGGTGGTGGGTTCATCCAATCAACGAGAAAAGGATTCAGTTTGGTTTCTTCCATAAACTATTGCCCGATCTGAAAAGAAATCCCGAAAAGTTTGAGAATTTTTTCCGAATGGACTTAGCAGCATTTAGTTTGCTTTTATCCAAACTGGGACCAAGGTAATTGTGTAGTTTTGCTAGTGTGTCATAGCCAAATGTAAACTTTAGCATTCGAAAATTCTCAATACGCCAACCGATTTGCCCGGAAGAGCGCCTCATGGTCACACTACGTTTTCTTGCCACAGGAGAAAGCTACACAAGTCTAAGTTATGCATTTCGACTGGGTGTCAGCACTATTTCAATCATCGTGGCAGAAACATGCTCTGTGATTCACGAAAAATTAGCAGAGATTATCTTCAAACGCCTAGGAGCAGTAACGAGTGGCAATCAGTCGCAGACGTCTTTTGGGATAAGTGGAATTCTCCTAATACCCTTGGTAGTTTCTTGTATTAAAACGTCCTTTCTCGAATCTTCATTTTTAGGAGCGATCGATGGAAAACATGTCAAAATGCGATGTCCGCCACGAACAGGGACTCTCTACTACAACTACAAAGGCGCATTTTCGACAGTTCTTATGGCAGTTTGCGATGGAAAGTATCGATGTCTTTATGCAGATGTAGGAAGTTATGGCCGAGATAGCGATGGGGGTTAGTCAGTTCACCTGCTTTTCTTGATGCTCAGTTGAAGCTGTTTTATTTTTCATAGGAATTTTTGATCGATCGGCATACAAGCGAGCTCAGCAAAGTGGATATCTAGGTTATCCAGAGCCAAAAGAGTTGCCGGGCACAAATATCAAAACACCTTTCTTTTGGTCGGTGATGGAGCGTTTGCACTGTCAGAGCATATGATGCGTCCTTTTCCCGGAAAGAATCTATCGGATGAAGAGAGGATTTTTAACTACAGGTGCGTATGCTAAAACTTTTATTGTTCAAGCCAGCATGTGTAAGCCAAGTTTTTAGACTGAGCCGAGCCCGGCGCCTCATTGAAAACTTTTTCGGGATTTTGGTTGCTAAGTGGCGGTGTCTTTCTCACGAGCTTGAAGTTGCAGTAGAAAATTCAGATAAAATTGTGCTCTCCATTCTCAGTCTTCATAACTTCCTTCTGTCTGAGTGTGCTCGCTACGACCCTGGAGGTATTTCTACCCAATATTATTAGTTATGTGTTGAGTTGAATTTTTTTGTTCTTAGCCTTGGCAGATCATGGCGACAATTCAGATGGCTTGTGGCGGGCTCAAGTGCAACCACTAGAAGCACTTCAAGAAAGAAGAATTTACACGAGTGCATCTGGTCGTGAAGTGCGAGAGAAGCTCCTTCGGTTCTACTCTGGTGTGGGAAGCGTCAACTGGCAAAATAAAAGTGCAGGTTTAGAAATTTGATTTGACCTAGTATTGTTCTAGTATTATCTATAGTAGTATTGGTAGTATGGATTGTTCCGCTCATTGTAATTTATGCTGTCGCAATAAAGAACAGGTGTTCAAGGGTGATTTTTGCCTACTCCAGTTGCGTTTCAGTGAGGCTCATAATAGTTTGAGATGGATTAGTGTGGTTTAAAGGTGGCCTGGGATTATTGTTAGGGGTCATTTTTATGATGGTTCGGGGTTATTTTGTATGCTTATGATTAGTTTTTAAAATTTTGAGGTGATTTACGGTAGTTGGGGTGGTTAGGGGTGATTCGGAATACTTAAGTGTGGTTCGGGCCCTTTAAGGGGGGGGGACACTTGGGGGGGGGGATTGAGAAATGGGTTTGTCAACCTGATGAAAAACCGATAAATGGGTTGCAAAAAGATTTTAAATATAAAATTATTTATGTGATTTTATGATGGGTTTCACTACATTCTCTAAAAATTGAGTTAAAAAAGTGTCGGACCCTAGGCTGGAAAGAACTTGAGGTAGGGCCACTATATCGAGGTTGACTGTATCGTAAATTTATACCACCTAGACAGTACCCAAAGCAATGGATATTACCATAGGCGTACCCAGGGGCGAGGGGGTTAGCCGGATATAGCCCCCCTACTCGAACTACTTAAGAGTTAAAATTTAAGAGCTACTTAAGAGTTAAGAGTCAAAAATTCTTCAGTCTGAAATCTAGGTCCTTGAAGTGGGTGGTGTCGGGTTATTAGAGACTGTTTATTGATTTAAACGATGGTTTAAAAATTCTGGCTCTCTTCTTGGTTGATGCTGTCTTCCTTTGCTCTGGCCTTAGGTATCTTCTCTGTTTTGTTCCTTTATTTTCAGCACTTGGTTTAACCCCCCAAGTGTCCCCCCCCCTTTAAGGGGGGGAGGGGGCCATCACAAAATCACATAAATAATTTTATATTTAAAATCTTTTTGCAACCCGTCAATGGGTTTTCCATTAGGTTGACAAACCCATTCTCAAATTCCCTAGGCCTAAGCCGAAGCAAATAGTGGCTGGATGGTTCAAGGATAATGATGTTACCGTTTTGCAATGGCCGTCTCAGTCTCCGGATCTCAACCCGATCGAACATCTATGGGAGGAATTGGACCGTCGGTTGCGCAAAAAGACTTACAAGAAATTGGACAAGCTTATGGAAGCAATCAAGGAAGAATGGCAGAAAATCCCTTTGGAAAGAATTATAAAACTTGTTGATTCTATGCCTAAACGTTGTCAAGCTATTATTGATGCAAAAGGTTACAGTACAAAGTACTAGTTATTTAATAAAATATTTGGTGCTTTTTTTTGGCCGCTGAAAATCGAAGTCATGGCATAAAAACGACTTTTTAGAGTTTATCGAATTATATTTGCGCAGGAATCTATAGCGCATTTGAAAGAGCATTAAAAATGCTACAAAATGGCTCTACTCGTTTTTTGATAATGTGAAAAAATCACTGCAAGACATACAATTTTTAAAATTACACCCTTGGTGCATTTTTTTTTGGCCGCTACTGTATATGGGACGGGGGGAGGTAGGTCGTGCTATTTTGACTTCGAAGGCCAAAATGGGTCGCATGGAGGGAAATAATTTTCGCGGTAAGTTCATCGTGTTCCCCAGAATGTCAGCTTTCGTTTTAAAAAAAAAGAGCGTCGAAAAATACGCGTTTTAAGGGGGCATCTGCCTACTTTGACGCTACTGTCATATACCACCTCCCCCTCCCAACAAGCTACTGTAATATACAAACACCCCCCTCCTCCAAAGAGCATTTCCACTCATTTCACAAGGCCGGGCCAGAGGCCCAGTTATAACATAGGAAAACACTCAGAAATCGACTGAAAACTAGGGTTGCTGAATGGACATATGTCTGGACAAATATCCGGACATTTATGGACATATGTCCGGACATATGTTCTGCAAAATGTCCGCCTTTATCAAAATCGGACATATATAAATTAGATCGTTACACAATTTTTTTCGCAGTTTATTTGCTACTCTCTCTGATTTTTATTTTTATATTGAAACTGACGAAAGAAAAATTTAATTCATTGAAACTTGTACTAGTACAGTCAAACCTCGATATAGTGGCCTCCACCTCAAGTTCGTTCCCGCCCAGGGTCCGACACTTTTTTAACTCAATTTTTAGATAATTATTTGAAAAATTAGGGGCCACTATATCGAGGTTTTGGTTTTTTAATGGCAAAACTGTATATTTATTCGAAAACGATCGGCAAAATCGGAATCCTCACGATATTTGCGACCAGACTGTTAAGACAGAACTAGCATAATTCTCTAAAAATTGAGTTAAAAAAAGTGTCGGACCCTAGGCTGGAAAGAACTTGAGGTAGGGCCACTATATCGAGGTTTGACTGTATCGTAAATTTAGACCACCTAGACAGTACCCAAAGCAATGGATATTACCATAGGCGTACCCAGGGGGGTTAGCCGGGCTATAGCCCCCCTACTCGAACTACTTAAGAGTTAAAATTTAAGAGCTACTTAAGAGTTAAGAGTCAAAATTTCTTCAGTCTGAAATCTAGGTCCTTGAAGTGGTGGTGTCGGGTTATTAGAGACTGTTTTTGATTCTTTTGAAAAAAACATGCCATGGTCCTTCTATTGGTTTTTAAAAAAAAATCCCAATTTTAGGATTAGGCTTAGAGTAAGCTAGCGTATTATAGGCGGACTCAAACGTGTTCACAAAACCCCAAAAAGTAATACAAACATACGCTGGCCTATCCTTGCCTAAGCCTAAAAGTATAAATTTATCAGGCAGATTAAGGCAACATCCCCTTGTTGCATAGGGCCGGAAATATAGGTATAGGATAGGACCGGAAACGAAAATATAGAAAATATAAAATATAATATAATATAATATGTGAATTAAAAAGGCGGTTAACTGGGGAACCAGCCTAATTGCATGACCACAATCATCTACTAATTGTTAAATTGATAAAGAAAGTGAATAAAAAATTGAAACTGAATCATTAGTTTTTTTGTCAATGACTATAAACAAAAGCCAACAATAATTCATCGTTTAATTTCAAATAGTCTTTTAAAAATATTTTTGTTATAAATAAACAAGACTGAATTACAATGAGCTCTTGTGCTTACAGTGAAAATGAACACAAAAATGTTGTGATTAGCTCAATGCACGGATTACCACATCTCAGCCTTCAACACTTCAGTTTTGCTTTAGAGTGCAATGGTAAAGGGCACTCATGAAGTTCGGGGGGGGATGGTAGAGGAGCACATTTTCTAATCTTTTGAGAATAGTGTTTAAACTTATTCTAAGTAATTCAGACAATATAAAAGCTATTTTCTGGCACTTTCTTACATGCAAAGTCAATTTAAAAAAAGTTGGCCAAAATTTGACTTTTTGTCTTAGTGAACAAAGTCAAATAAAGACTTCGGTCAAATTTTGGTTAAAAATTATTTTTCCAAAAATTTGCTTTTAGCTAGGAATGTGTCCGAAAATAGCTTTTAGCATATAAAAATCACTCAAAAAATGTTAAAACACTATTATCAAATCATCATAAAATGACCCCCTACCCGATCTGCATAAGTATTTGGTGAAGATCTCAGGGTGGTACATAGGATAATCATGCTTTTTATTTTAAGAGTACAATTTATGGACTGAGGGAGGCGAACTCGAGAGCTTTTGGGAGCAAATAAAAACAGCCATTCGAGAAGTGGCTCCCACATCTCCAATGCGACGTTGGATTGATTCCACTGAACTTGCGTGCAGTCAGTACTTTTGCCTTCCTACACTTAAAAAAGCAGAGAGGTAAAAGTTAAAACTTTTTGACAACAACTTTTTTTTTATATATTTAGAGTGTCATTGATTGTTCATTGAACTTTTTCGATGTCACAGACAGAATATTGGTAAAATAGATTAGTAATTTGATAAAGACGGAAAACATAAATTTATTCGGTGGTCCGAAAAGGGAAAGAGAAAGATGTGCCATTTTGGATCGTGTCAAATCAATTTGTGCCCTGCAGTTTATGCCTTTTTTCGAAACAAGCCAAGCCGAAGGCTCGAAACTTTCGAGCTTCGAACTTTGAGCCGAAGGCTCGAAAAAATTGACAGCTCAGAGACACTTATTTCGCGGAGCGAAGCTGCCGCTTTTAGCGAAGCTGCCGCAATTTTTTTTCGAGCTTTTGGCTCGAAAGTTCGATTTTTTTCGAGCTTCGAGCCGAGCCGAAGGCTCGACAACCCTAGTTATATGCCCCTCCCCAAGAATTTTTCAGAGATGTTGAAAACCAAAACATATTTTAAAGAAAAAAAACGGTTCTTTTCGGTTATCCCGACCACCCTTGATTTTGCATTTTTTGCGCTCAATACTTTTATTCCCCAACTTAATAGCAGAAGCCTATAGCCGGAGTCGGGCCCACATATATGGGCTTCCGCTCAGCCGCTTTTGGAATCTACCCATAAACCGGGCCCACACATATGGGCTTCCACTCAGCCGCGTTTGGAATCTATCCATAGAATCTACTTATACCCTAGGTGGTGTAGGGGTGGTCGGGATAACGGGAAAGAACCAAAAAAGTTATGCAAAAGCCCTTGTAAGTAATGGCCAGAAGCTAAGGCTAACCCTGATTCTCAGCCCGCGAGTTTAAGCCTGAACCTAAGCCTAAAGAAATCATTGGGATAATTAGAGGTTTAACGGTATGTTAATTGAAGAAAATCAACTATAGTGGGCACGAATACGGGTCACCTTCATAGGTTTGCTAAAAAGTGAAAAGGTTAAAGGAATTCAAGTTTGACCCGTGCAGATCTTCAATTATGTTATTTTTTTTATCGAAATTATGAAGTTCTGCACAAGACGCATAATGTAAAGCTCAGGGCCTTTGCTGTGTTAAAAATAGCGGTTCTACTCCGCAATAGAAGATTCTTTGCCTTAGTCTTCCTGTTGTTTTTCGCGTGCTTTAAGGATTAGACAAGGGTAGGCCAGCATAATTTTGAACGTTTTCGAAGTTCTTCTTACGACGTATCGACTTTTGCAACATCTTCGACCTATTTTCGCACCATTTAGCATAGAAACCTTGACGTAAGAAGCAGTGGGAAAAAAAATTCGATTCATACTTGAAAGTTTGCATGCTTAATTTTAAAAGGCTGCTGCAACAAATGACCTGTTGTTAGAAACAGGGTCTGCGGGTTACCTTATGATGTTACCACTTCGATAAGAATAGAATATATATTTCCCTCTTTGAGAAGAACAAAAAGTAAGCAGAATAAAACGCAAAAAGTAAACAACAAAATTTATCCGCTTTATACTAGCGCCGAATATTTATATCTCAGCAACGGTCAATTTTCAGGCTCACGCTTTACTTGTTCAAAAAACAAAAGTGGGAACAGTTGTACAATTGCCACTTGCACATTGACAACGCTAGCAAAATAAATTTCAACCAGTTGAAGAATTTTACTTTTTGTTGCGAGCATGAAAACCCTGACCAAGAATCAGAAAATGTCATATGCCGTTTTCTTTCAATGGTCAGTTATGCATTATTGTGTCTTCTTTATAGTCATTTTCAGATCTGCGAAAGTGCCAGTGAAGCTGATCATTTGAAGGATTTGAAAATACAACTTCCTGTCAGTAGTCAAAACTTTGTCTTTGGCCGATTAGAAGTGACTGGATGAAGAAAATCTTAGAGAGGATCCACACATTTCACTTGTGGAATGTTCAGTTGCTAGAGGATCTAATTTTTTGAAGACAAACATATTGCAGGTAAACTTTTCAAGTATTTATCTTTTATTAGTGACCCATAAGTTCCCAAGCAAGATACAGAATGTTGTGTTATGTAAAAGTTTTTAGGTATTTTAACACTCTTTGGTCTACCGTATTTCCTTTGTTAGCAGCTTCAAACTCAATTATGAATTAATTACCTTTTCGCATATCCGGCCGTAGTAGAAAAGGAAAGGTCGAATTTTTTTTTAAGATTGGTTTCATTTACTTAATGCTGATGCTGAAAAAATTATTTGGTCGAAAAATGACGTAAAAGCCCAAGTGTACCCCCCCCCCCCTCAAAAATTTTTTTTGCACCCAGTACGCGAAAATTCCTTAGCAATTTAAAATATTGACACTCCAACTTTGGGTCATATCTCAGTGAACAAGCATTTTTTTAAATTCTGCTTTGTGACTCGGATTGCTGAGGAATTTGCCTTAGAATAAATTTTTTTTAGCTAAAAATGGGTACTTTTATTTAAAGATATAAAAAAATTTCGAGGGGAAGAGGTGCACTGGGGGTACTGTCGAAAAAAGAGCCTTTGTCTGGGAACTTTTGATTTGACTGTTACATAATAGACGCAAAACCACTGTTTTAGGAATTGTCTCTCAATGGATGTGCTCCCCTTCTTTCTGATCAAATCGAGGCACTTGTAATCACTCAAAGTAAAGTGATTCATTTCAATTTTGTTTGGCAACTATATAATTTGTTTCAGTCTCTAGCTCGTTTGAAAGTTCTTAATTTGCATTCACTAATTGCCAACTTGGTCAGTAGGGTGTGTGAAGCATTAGACAGAGCACGACCAGAACTGCTGCCTTCCTCAAAAGTTGGCAAAGAGTGGCCCATTCTGAAGCTGTGTGTCGACTTCGAAGAACAACATATGCATGCCTGGCTAGAGCGCATAAGTAGATGGAAGTATATTGATGGATCAAATGCAATCTGCACAAATCTTAAGAGACTCTGTTATGAAATAAGAAAATCACGAGACTAGTAATCAGTGCATTTGTTTTATTTGGAATTCAGAAAAAAAATTTATTGTCATAATGAAAAAATTTGAAAAAACAAGGATAATGCACAAAAATATATCGTAAAAATTGCTGCAGTCGTTCGAACGACGTTTCCAGTCAGGACAATACGTTTCACTTAGAAACGTATTGGAACTAGTGTTCCCATTTTTACCTCTTTTTGGACAAGTCTCCTATCTTAGCTTTTTCTTTTACCGCCTTTTCAGAAGGCTGCAGGAAAAAAAACTGCATGACCGCCTTTTAAAAAGGCAGTAAAAATTTAAAACAGTCTTACCGCTTTTTAAAAAGGCGGTAAGTCTTTTTTAAATTTTTACAGCCTTCTCAAAAGGCGGTACTTAGCTTTTTCAATGTTACAGTCTTTTCGATAAGCCTTCTGAATTTTTAATTTTTGTACCGCCTTTTTAAAAATTTTAAAAAATGTTCCAATTTGGAACTAGGGTTGGACAAAGGTCAATTGACCGGTTAATTATCCGTCAATTGACCGGTCATTTAATATTAATTGACCGCCCCATAAGAAATCGGCCAATTGTTCCCCGCTATTTACGAATTTATTTTACGGCATATTTGCATTTTTGCTTCATTTTTATTCTGTTTTATATCGAAAAATGGATGATTAATACAAAATTTCCCACTAACGAACGTTCTAGAAACTGGACTATAGTCAAACTAAAAAAGGCTAAAAAAGTCAATTAGGTGCTCTAAGCAGATGAGCTATCGGGTCGATCTTGCCTTTTTCTTGTTTTTCTGCTATCTGTCTGCCTCCCTCACAGTCATAGGCGTACCCAGGGGATGGGGCTAACCGGGCTATAGTGATATAGTGTCGATATAGTGTATATTTCTCCTGGTCCCCTAAGCCTACACTTTATCGAGAGTTGACTGTATTTAGCTTTTTGCAATTTTAGCCCTCTGTCAGATAAAGCTGGTTACGCCTATGCTCACAGTTACGTTGAAACGCAAAGGCCTGACTGTAAGCCCGCTTGGTTCTGGTGCAGGATTTTCTGGATCCGAATCTATGAACCGTTTTCCAAAAAAACGAATATAGCTCGAGATTTTTACCATTTTCTGAATGGCATCAAATGGACCTGGGTATGTTCAGAAATTAACTGATGCTTGTATATTTAATATACACATGCATGACTTCCATAGTCTGTTAGGTAGCGCAGGAAATCAGTTTTCTAATGACATATTGTTGTATGGTTTATGATAAGTGAGTGTAACATTTTCAACCCGACGAAACAATTAGGATATTTTACAAAATGCATTTTTGACTAAAATAGGCAAAGGTAGGATACAGCTGTTTGTTCAGCAAACCCTACATACCATTTGAAAGAGCAACTAAAGATGCACCGAAAAATGCTTCAAAGTCTAGCAAAACGAAGACTTAAGAGTGTTAAGCGACTATTTAAAAAAAATTGACGAATATTTGGTTGTAGTTCTCTTGTCATTATGCGTCCAGTTGTAAACACTGTACCCCACTTACCATGGTCCATTAATAAAGACGATGGCGCCTGTCGCATATACCGGGTTACCGGAAAATCCATACATCCAGGCTGTCGGTAGGTCGACAAAAAATATATCCACAACAAAAAGTGAGGAACCCATGTGGTAGTTTTCGTAGCCCTGTATAAATCAAATGATGTGAAGAGTGACATGATTTACGTTTTTCGAAGGACGAGAATTAAATGTGCCTTGTTCTGGATGAAAGTGACTTTTTTGGCTAAGAAGTGCCTTGTTTTATTTTTTAGTCACATCAGCAAGTATACTAGCGATTTTTTTGAAGTGATAACACCATCAAGAAGCCCGGCTCATCTAGTTTCTAACAACGTATTGTTTTTTCGCAACATCTTTTTTAAATTCAGCACAAAAAATGAAAGTTTGAATCAAATCATTTTTCCGAGTTGCTTCATGTTTCGAGGCGTCTCTGCAAGTTTTTGCAAAATGTTGCAACGAACAATACGTTCTCAGAAACTAAAAAAAGCGGGCTACGTGATGGTGTTATCACTTTGGAGAAATTGCTAGTATATTTGCTGCTGTGACTAAAAGAAAAAAAACAAGGCACTTTTCATCCAGAACAAGCCAGATATAAGATTTATCCTTTTCATAAATTGCATTAATACCAAGAATAATCTGCTGGATTTCAAATAATTTCAGAGAATAATTAAATTATAAGTCACAGTGTTTTAAAATTCGAATTTTAGTATGTTAGGAAAATTTGGCGCCAAATAAAAAATGGCAAAATTTTCAAAAATGGTCGATTTGAGACTACTTTTTGTTTCGTGTTCCTTATCAAATTTTTTTGCTTTTTGGCTCTTGCATCTCTATAGCCAAAATATTACTCACACTAAGGACTTTCGAATGAGGCATCACTTGACCATAAAACATGCAAAATTTCAAAGCTAAAATTGATTTCTGTGGAAATTTCGAAGGAATTTTCTTCATCTATCTTTTAATCTAGCTTTTCTATCTTTTTAGCAATTTTTTTGCTGAATTTTTTTTCCGTCATTATTTTCGTGTTTTGTGCATAATGTACAAATTAATTTCACGATTTCATTTGTTTTTTTTTTCACAAAAAGGATACTGTCTGGGATGTGCAATCGAATTTCCGGTCCATCTTTTTTTTTTGTTCAAAAATAAGCAAATTGTATGCTATTGAAAAGCTTATATTCTGGGCTACATTTCTGCGAGCTTTGAAACTTGGATTTTCAACTTGTTGTTAGAGCGGGCTGGCAAGAGACTGTGAATAATGGCAAAAAATTATAACTTTTTTGGTACTCTCCACTTTCGAAAGTGTAACGAAGTTGGAGGAGTAAATCAGTAACTAAAAATAGTAACTAAGACTAATTTGGGCTAAACTGCACTAGAGATGATGACGGGACGGGACAATTCCGTCCCGTCAATTTTAGAGAATCGTCCCGTCCCAGAATCCCGCCCAGAAATTTTTTGACACCTGTCCCGTCCCGATGTCGCGTCCCGAAGAAAAATTATTTAAATTCCGTCTTGTCCCGTCCCGAAAAAATTCAATTTGTCAATAACTACTTTCGACTTCAAATTACAGTCAACCCTCGATATTAACAAGTTGTCAACAAGTACCGAGGGACCGTTGTTAATAACAACGGCCCCTTGGTAATACAAAAACAAAATACCAAGTTGGTATAACGGTTCCGCACGGCCGGTCACACTGCTGGCCGTTGTTTTGTTTGAGAGATGAATAAAGCATATAGGATTGAAATTCGCGATCGAAAATTTTTATGACCGTCCCGAAAATCTTCCCTGTCCCGGGGTCCCGTCCCGATATAAATTTTTGACCTGTCCCGTCCAGCGTCCTGTCCCGTAATTTTCGAATTTGAATCCTGTCCCGTCCCGTCCCGAAAAGTTAAAGGCATCATCTCTAAAATTCATTACGTCCCCATAGGTACTGGTGGACTTATCTACATTTCTAAAATTATGTGCTCTTAGTGCTTTTGAAATTTTTGTTGTATACAAATCCAATCCTTGTGAATTCTTTAATATTTTTAACCATTTCATCAGTCATTTCTTTTTCTTCTGGCTTATTAATATCTATCATTTTGTGTACACTGAATTCTTCTATGCCTTCAAGCAGTGGGAAATGTTGCTTGGCATAATTTTTCAAGTCTTTCATAGATTCCATTCTAGGAATGAAAACCTTTTCTAGCCCAATTTGCTGGATGCTGCAACGCTTTGCTTCATCCTCATGCCAACATTCTACACTATACAAAAATACTGGAATTTTTGTTCTTTTTTCATAAACTAGTCCAATTTTAGCATATGGCTCCAAGTTTTTCATCAACATATCATTCATTTCCGACATTTCACTTATTTCAACCGTCTTCATTGTCTCTGATCTATCTTTTTTCGACTTATTTGAGTCTTTTGCATCATCTGTAGTCACTATACCTCCCACCATTTTAATTTTAAACAAAACGTCAGGATCAAGCTCGTAGACAGTGAAATTGCTGTTTTCGCTGACCGTTGTTAATAACAACGGCCTCTTGGTAATACAAAAACAAAAATACCAAGTTGGTATAACGGTTCCGCACGGCCGGTCACACTGCTGGCCGTTGTTTTGTTTGAGAGATGAATAAAGCATATAGAATTGAAATTCCCGATCGGAAATTTTCGAATTTGAATCCTGTCCCGTCCCGTCCCGAAAAGCTAAAGGCATCATCTCTAAACTGCACTATTACGCACTGGCTCTAAATCACCTTAAATCATGTTTTCCCAACGTTTTAGCATCTAAAACGTGTAGAAAACATGTTTTTAAGGCGCAGCCGATTATTTTCTGAAAAAAAGTTTTTTGACCAAAATTTGACTTTTCACCTTGAAGGACCAAGGTAATCTACTCGGAGGGGGTACTTATACGGACGACCTGCGACTCGCTACAAATTGTGACTCGCTACTGCGACTCGCTACAGATTGAATTTTCTATTGTTATGTGGGTACAGATTGTTGTACCAGACCAATTGTTGGCCGCTTCGCGGCCAAGACCAGCACACTCCACATTGCAAGGGATAGGGGAACATGTAGTACATGTTTTGGGTGAAATGGACAAAAAAGTTAAAGTGTAGCGAGTCGCAATTGTAGCGAGTCGAAGTTTTACCACTTATACATCCCAAAAGATGGAATTTTCACATATTGTTGTTAACTGGGGCCTATAAATAAACTCAGGCATGCATGCTTTTTCATGCATCCAGAGTCAATTTCGAGTGATTTGTGTCTAAGGTGTGTGGGTGTGCGCATCTCAACTCCAAGCCTCATGCTCCGAAGAGGGCACGGGGGCTTGGAATTGATCAAGCCTACTGCTTAACCCATCATAGGGGCTTGGAGTTGATCAAACCCCCTGCTTAACCCATCAAGCCCCCTCCACCCCTTTCGGGGGTGCAGGGGCTTGATGGGTTAGAGATGCGAGCACCCACTTACCTTAGACATGATTCCGAGAAATACTTGGGATCATAAATGCACAAGAGTTTTTTTTTGCTCAGCTCCAGTGAAAAAACTCGGTAAAAACGAATAAATAGAACCTCTAGGTACCCTATCCAAGTGGATTACCTTGGTCCCCCAAGGTGAAAAGTCAAATTTTGGTCGAATTTTTTTTCAAATAATGATCGGCCGGAAACATGTTTTCCACACGTTTCAGATGCTAAAACGTTGATTTGGGGTCATTCGGAGCCAGTGCGTAATTCTGCTTTCCTGCCTAATTTGAGATTTGCGCTTTCTGCACTCTTGCGAAAAATATTTTGGAAAAGATTATTTTTGCAAGCACTAACTTTGAATATTCACAAACAAAAAAACGTTGAAATTTTACACCTCACTGCTCGACTCTTTCACAGCACGAAAAATAACTAAACGCGTAGATAGATAGATTCAAATTTTTTTAAATGTGGTGTTGATATCACTTTTGAATCATACTTTATTTATTTTTCCATCCCAACTATCAAAAAAATTATAACCTGATTCAATATTTGCTTGCAACAAAAATTTCTTCTGATACAGCTTTTCAAAGTCCAGTGCTTGTGGATTGATCTTATATGGTCTCTATATTTATCAATGTTCAGGGAGCAGTAATCAATAAGTTTGAAAGCATAAAAAGCTGCTCTACCACGCTGTTGTTAATTTTATTTTACTAGGTACTGAAATGGTTGGTCTGTTGTATGCTCGTTTTTTCACTATTATATTAGCAGAATTTGCTATAAAAATAAGTTTTGGCCATCCACAAGATTGTTTTCCTTCAGATATAGGCTACGAACTGTATTCAAAAGGTACGTTTTGCTTACACATTCTATTTAACGCTGGAAAAACCAAGTGTACTAAAATGTGCTTCTGGTCGGAAATATCATGCTGATCATAATGACGTTAAAAATCTCTGAAATTTCTACTCTGTGCCATTTAATTGGAAAATGCCTGTAAAGAGGAAAATCGAGTCATTTTTTAAAGTCACTGAATCTCAGCCAAGTCTTTATGCATTGTTCGAATCAATGGCTATTCCGAACTTGTGTTTCGATTTTTATTAAAAGCAGAAGACAAAGGTAAGATTTTGCGGCAGGAATTCTTTTCACCCCTGGACCAAAAACGCGTTTCATCAACTCCTATGTATATTTATGGCTTTATGCGTAGAAAATACGATGAAACAATTAGTAAGACCATTTCCGAGAAGAAATTTGGCTCTATGTCGCCCTGTTTGTTTTCATTTTATGCCACTTTTGTTTTATTTATTTCTTCGGCATATTATTATTAAAAAATCAAAACATATCAGGGGGGGGGGGGAAGGCAAAACAAATAGCAAAAAGCAACAGGGGGGACCAAGGCAAAAAAAACACCGACTTATCGTAGAGGCCAGAAATTATTTGACAAAATTTTGACCAAAACCATGGTACCCACCCGGATGGTCAAAAATATAGGGTACCTGGATACCCATTCACAGATATTCTACCATGCCTTGGTCACTGGAGCTGGTCAAAAAGAGTCTCTTAGAAGACCATGATTTTTTGCGCGCAGCGGTTGTCACCGCACAATTAAAAATTTTTTCACAATCGTTGAACTTCTGTACTGATTTTTCAACTTGGTTTCTAACAAAACTATACCTAAAATTAAATTCTAGGCCTTGTTTTGTTAGAAACCTAGTTAGAAAAACGTACAGAAGTTCAATGATTAGAAAAAAATTTGAATTGGCGGGAGACAACCGGTGCGCGCAAAAACCATGGTCCCGTTAAAGGGGGAGGGAACTTTATACACGCATCGTCTGGACTTAAAGGTTCAAATTAGGCTGAGTGAAAAATAAAAACAAGCTGAAATTATTCAAATTTGTATTAGGGTCGCACTATACGGAGACTCCACTGTATCAAATGAAAAGTTTCACTTATACTTTAGATAGTGGATAATATTATAAGGCAAAGAAAGTTCTAGGAAAGTATTTTTAGCTGTATGCAATTCTTGGTACCCTATTTTTGCCTCTTGCCAACTCAAAAGCATTTTTTACACTTTTTTTGCAGACATTTTTGAATTTTTTAAAGACAGGGCTGTAGCTGAGGAATTTTTCTACAAATTGAATATTTCGGAATAGTCTTTGATGGATTAAAAGTAAAGATACAAAACCTTTTAATAGAGAAAAAATTAGGAGCCAAGAGCCGAAAACAGATATATTTTTTTGAGATATCTTTAGTGTTTTGTTTTAGTTTCAGTGTTTTTTTAGTGTCGAATACCGCCCCCTTCCCCCCATAAATCCTACCTTTTAAAAATGCTGTAACAACCCTTGCAAACAACAAGTTTAGGCTTATCCCTTAGGCTTGGGGTAGGCCAGCGTACGCAAGTTGTGACTAATAAATAGTTTACGCACTTTTTCCTGGCCTGTGACATATATTTGAGTAATCTTTACTTGAGTTTTAGAAGGATAAAATTATGGGGGCATTCTATACTAGGGTCGAAAAATCTTTAAAAAAAAATGTCTGTTTTTGGCGTCTGGCTCCTGAATTTTTTCTCAAAAAGCTTTTATATCTTGGTCTTGAATTCACCAAAAACTATTCGGAGATATTAACTCTTTTATTTAACTCGTAGAAAAACTGGTTCTGTTCTAGAATCAGGTTACAAAAACAGCTTACTAGAAAACAACAGAGGGACCAAGCTGTTTTTCGCAAAAAATCAACAGGGGGACCGAGTTGTTTTTTGGCGCCTGATTCTAGAATAGAACTGAAAAACTCCTCAGCTACAACCCTGTTTCAAAAAAAGTTGAAATTTTTTGCAAAAAGATTAAAAAGCTTTCGAAGTTAGCAAGAGACGAAGATGGGGTGCACAGCACTGGTTGTATGATTGATTTAGTTTATTTTATAAAAATAAATTTCAGGAAATTTTGTTATGTTTATTTATTATCAAGATGATGATATCAATAACTTAAAAGAACATGAAATATATATTCCGAGAAACATTTCTGCAAAAGAACTAAAGTCTTACATTGTTGGATGTTTTCCGGAACTTAAGAATTTTGAGCATGTAAGTATTTTTCAGTATATTTTTTAATAAAAGTCAACCAAAATTTTCAAAATAAAGACTTGACTCGACCTGAAGACTTGTCAAAATACTTGAATTCTGGTTTGAAACAGTTTAGGATGCTTTAGGGTGGTTGAGAATGGTTCAGAGTGGGATTCCGAGCGATCGACTCGATCAAAGTGGGATTCTGATGTGTAAAATTGAATTTTCGCAAAAAATTTACTCCCTATTTAGTAAACCCACAAAAAATCAACTTTCAAGTTTCAAACTTTCAAACCAACTTTAAAAACTTTCAAGTGCTTCTGGCCACTCTAAGTGGGATTCTGAGCAATCCAAGTTATTTTCCGACTAAAAAAAATTTGCGGTGAGAAATGAGTATTTTGAGGGAAGATCATACCGCAGTGAGAGAAAAATCGAGAGTGAGGTGACTTTTTTGAGGTGACTTTCAAGTGTTTTACGAAAAGAAAAAAGTAGCATCCGGAGAAAAAGTGTCGGTGTGAAAAAGGTCGATTTTTGGGGGGTACGTACAGGCCTGTGTACGGGCCAGCCCGAACCCACTAATTTAATAGATAAGTCGCCCGAAGAATCTATTCTTGTAGCTGAGATTCCAGGCTACAGAACGGAAATTACCATTTATCAAAATGTACAAAAAATTGAGCTGCTTTTCGAAAAGTAGTCAAATTTTTTGGACAATTTTAATAAATGGTAATATCTGTTTTGTAGCCTGAAATCTCAACTACAAGAATAAATTATTCGGTCCGACTTATCTTTTTAAATAGTGGGTTTGGGCTGGCCCGGGCTGGTCGGGCCAGGCCCCAGTGAACCGGCCAGTACACAGGCCTGGGTACGTACCATCAAGCGTTTTTCTGTATAGTAAATAGGGTGTTAAAGGACCATACTTGTTGATGCAAATGAGAATTTGGCAAATTCAAATGCGCGCGGGACGCTTCTCTTTCAATTCTCGCTGTACTCTTTTGAGTTGTTTCGAGCAACTCAAAAGAGTACAGCGAGAGACGAAAGAAAAGTGTCCCGCGCGCATTTGAATTTGGCAAATTCTCATTTGCATCAACAAGTATGGTCCTTTAAGCAATCAATTTCAATATTTTGAGATACATGTGTGAATTAAATAGAATTTTATAAATTTCGAAGAAATGTTTTAAATTTATTTTCAGGATGATTACAAGATCTATCAAATCAACTACGGCTATGGAATAGAAACTGAAATTAATAAAGAGTCAGCAATTGCCATCGAATCAATTTTAATGATTGGTATTATAAAAATGTCGCAGTAGATGTGTATGCACCAAAGCCACATTTTGATAAACTTTCAATGAACAACAATTTGCATTATGACTTTTCAAGAAAAAATTTTCAAGTTCTAAAAATTTTAGTTCCTCAAACGTTGTATGCATACCAATTTGAAGCCTACCTGCAAAAACAGTTTCCTACACTGGCTGAAGGCAAAGAAAATCTCACCATTTTCACAATTAAAAAAATTTCACCTACTAAGTTGGAGCTGGGGGCAGAGATGACAGATGAAATATCCAAAAATGTAGAAGCCAAATCAATTGCGTTGATTAGAGCCATTCCAATACTTTTCTATAGTGAGTAAATTTTTTTACAGCAAATAGGCAAAAATCAAACTGCAGCTTTTCGAATCGTTATTAAACCCAGGGTGGCCATATCACTTTTTGGAAAAGGGGGCATTTATAAGTAAAAATTTTTAAAAAAGGGGCATCATACATATCTCTACTACGCAACACTTAAACTAACCAATTTAATGCCCCTTTTTTGTCAAATAAAAAAGGGGCAAAAATTCGAAAAGGGGGCATTTGCCGCCTAAAGGGGGCATTATGGCCACCCTGATTAAACCCGTGAATGGCCAATTGTACTACAGCCCACCCCCATATACTGGCACTTCCAGCAAACCTGCATGTTGAGCAAAATTATTTAGCCACCTTCGATTTTTTTCAATTTGTTTTGAAATTGCGTCAATTTTTTTTCTTACCATTCTCAGTTGCTATGACAATTGGACGAGAGCAGTCGTCAGAAACAGAGCAAACCATCCTATTTTTTCAAAACTGCTCATTGTTTGTTAGATTTGTTGCTGTGTTGATGCGGAATACACTGATGAACTAAAGAGACTAAAGAAATGATACTATGGAGAGACCGGCCCTCTTCATTAATCGGCACCCCAAGCTGGTCTCTAGGGGTACCGGTTTATCAATAGTAGACTTACTTTGCGCGTTTTACGAGGGAATTACCCGAGCTGTCATTTTGAAGACGGGAAGCATCTTTTTTTTGTGAATTTTTTCAAATCAATCATAGTATTGTTCACAAAAATTTTATTTTAGTTTGCAAACATGCAGTACTAAAAATTACCGTTAAATCTAGCAAACATTCTAGAAGTAAGAATTCTGCTACCGATTCAAGAAAAAGTGTATCTCAGCATGACTTGAACAGAACAGCTCTTTCGTTTTTTCAGACAAAATGGCAAAGATATAGCTTTCTAATTAGCGATAGATCAGCGTTTTGAACAATAAAGCAAAAAATTAGAGTCATTTGAAATTTGGCCGATATAAAGAACCACCCTGTGTACAACCCTGTTATAATTATACCTTTCTTGCTTTCTTTTAACTGCTTGAATATCTCTGATCTCTTTACAGGTGTAAACAACTTGATGAAGATATTTAATAGACGAGAATGACAGAGAAAAAGTAAAATCCCTGTGAATCTCAATTTACATCAATTAAAATTTTTCGTGAGAGAGCATGTTCTAGCCTCTCAAAAAACACTTGATTTTACATTTATACCTTAAAAATTTCTGACGACAAACAATTGAAGCTGGGTACAAAAATGACACAACAAAAAAATGTCTAATTTAAAACAAATACTAAAATTGGTTTATATTTTAAAACGATCTCAATTTTTTTGTATGATATTGACAGCTTCAACCAACAAAACTTGACTAAACAAGAAGTTGGGAAAAAAGTAAACATCTGTACAAATGTGACTGTAGACCAATTCGAGATTTCTATGAGAAAGCATGTGAAACATTTTGAAAATGTTGAAAAACATTTTAGTGTGTATCAAATAATAAAGAAAATAATAATCAACTAAAGCTGGCACAAAAAATAACTGATGAAACTATCAAAAACATGAAAGAAAATGCAATTATTGGAATTATTCCAACAATTCCAATATTTATCTATAAAGTAACGCTCTATGAAGATTTCGCACCAAGCAGATACTATGCTCAAATAAATATTAGATTGAATACATCTTTGAAAAAATTCAAAACTTATCTCAAAATGAATTCAAGCTGTTCAGAGGTTTTGATTTTGACGTGTATGAAACCAGACGAAAGGATTTAGTTTCGTATACACCAGGCGAACAGATGAGTAATGATAAAATGACAAAAATTCAGCCACATACAATGCTTGCAATAGTTGAGACGCTGCCGATTATATTTTATTATGTAGACAGATTGGAAAATGATGGCCTTGCCGGATACAAAGCCAAAAAATCATTGATATTCCGGCTAAATTAACTGTAGATCAGCTAAGAATGTATGTTGAAGATTATGTTATAGACAGCAGAAATAAGGAAACAAATTTTGATATATGTATAGTCAAAGAAACTGGCTCTAACCAATTACAGTTAGATTTCGATACGTTGAATAAAATGACAGGAAATATTGAAGCAAATACAAAAGTGGGATTAGTTACCGAGATTCCAATATTCCTGTATATTGTCGAAAGATTTGATGAGCATAACCGGGTAGAGCAAATAGGTGAAGGAGCAATAAATATTCCTCTCAAATTATCTATAAATCAATTTGATGCTTTTATTAAAAAAAGTTTTGCTGAAATTGACAATGAAAACAGCAATTTCACTGTCTATGAGCTTGATCCTGACGTTTTGTTTAAAATTAAAATGGTGGGAGGTATAGTGACTACAGATGATGCAAAAGACTCAAATAAGTTGAAAAAAGATAGATCAGAGACAATGAAGACGATTGAAATAAGTGAAATGTCGGAAATGAATGACATTTTGATGAAAAACTTGGAGCCATATGCTAAAATTGGACTGGTTTATGAAAAAAGAACAAAAATTCCAGTATTTTTGTATAGTGTAGAATGTTGGCATGAGGATGAAGCAAAGCGTTGCAGCATCCAGCAAATTGGGCTAGAAAAGGTTTTTATTTCTAGAATGGAATCTATGAAAGACTTGAAAAATTATGCCAAACAACATTTCCCACTGCGTGAAGGCATAGAAGAATTCAGTGTAAACAAAATGATAGATATTAATAAGCCAGAAGAAAAAGAAATGACTGATGAAATGGTTAAAAATATTAAGGAATTCACAAGAATTGGATTTGTATACGACAGAAATGTCAAAAGCACTGAGAGCACATAATTTAGAAATTTAGATAAGTCCACCAGTAACTATGGGGTGATATGAGCTTTACCTAGAAAAATTTGTCTCTTTAGAACTTCAGAGCTTTTTTGAAGCTTATCTTTTGCTTTTATGATGCATTTACTTTTTAAATTTAAAATTTTTTTGAATTTTTGGTAATCTACGATACTATAAAGCTTCATTTGCTCTGTATTTCAAAAAAAAGTTTTTAAGAAAACCCATCTAAAAAATATTTTAAAACAAGGGCCTATCGAGGGCTATTTATCAAGGAGTTATCGTGTTTTCACCTATCAATAGTTGCTAATATCATTCGACAGCGACCGGATTCGAAGCGGCGCCGACAAACAGCGGTTTCGAGAAAAAATGCCATTTTCTCGCGAAATTCTGAAACTTAAAAGTAATAAAAGCTTTCAAGTACAATAAAACTTTTCAATAAAAAATGGCGTTCACAAAAGAAGGCATATGTCCCGCTTAAAACGCGTATTTTTCGACGCTCTGTTTTTTAAATGAAAGCTGACATTCTGAAGAACACGCTAAAATTGGCGACAAAAAGGGTTTTTCTATAAACGACCTGTTTTTCGGCTTCCGGAGCATTGATGTGCGCAGCTTTTCTCTTGGTCGAGCGCTAGCGCTCTAAATCAAGAACCAGAGCAGGAGCCGAAAAATTTGCTGCAGGAGCTGAGAGCCAGAGCAAGATCCAAAAATTTATTGCAGGGTTCTCATCTCAAAATTTTGAAATAAAGTACATTTGGCAAAATAAAGTACAATTTGTGCATTTTTCGTCAAAAAGTGCCATTTTTTCAGTGCTTGTTGAGATTTTGAGAACCAAAAATAAAGATTTTGACGTTAAACCTCAAAAATTCTAAAGATTTGGGTGCCAAATAAAGTACAAATCTTTAAACAAAGATGAGATGAGAAGCCTGATTTATTGTGAATTGTAGATTGTAAAAACGATTGAAAAAACGCATATAACAGAAATATTAGTAAGACCAAAAAACGGTAGTTAGATATTGCCAAATAGCGAAGTTTTTTGCCTACGCCTGCGACAAGCCTAACGGTGCTACGTATGTTTTCGCAATTAACTTTTCACTCATCAGGTCACAAAATAAGATTTGGAACTGCTTTTTTTTGTAAAAAGTGTTGTTCCGGAGTGTTTTGCAAGGCACTCAAAAAAAGTTCGCGAATTATTCTGACATAAAACTTTTATTTCGCTTGAAAAACCTAAACTTTTGACATCGAATTCGTATTCAGTGTGGTTGTTTTGCTTTTAGAACTGCCCTTCAATTTTGTAACTCACCATCAAATTTCAAATTCCGCTCAAGACAAAAAACATTTAAACTTGAAACAATTTGAATCTAAATGTTTTTCGTATTGAGCGGAATTTGAAAATTTGCACCACGGTTTCATCACACTTTATTTTGCATTTAAAGTCTCAAAACCGTTATTGAAAAATGACAAAATTGTTTCTTTTAAGCAAAAATCAAAAATTTTTTGCACTTTTTTGTTGTTAATGCATCTATGCAATGTTTTATCGCCTGATCCACCAGCCACTTTCTCAAAACATATTTTTTTTCTAAACGAGTGTGTCGTTTAAAATGTGATTTTTAATGTGATTTTATTGTGGAAATGTCACGGAAATGTGGCTTTCAAATTCCGCCTAGATATTTGACCAGTGAATCGAGAAAGAAAGATCTCATCTACAAAACCATTCAAGAATATCTGGAATACGAAAATAAAATTAATAAGAAAAAATGTAAATAAAGTTAGTGTGAGCCAAGTGTGAAAGTGTGATTTACGAAAACACTGGTTAGGGCATAGCCATAATGGGTATGACGTTGTAAATGTCTATATTTTTCATTGAAAAATGCCTTAACAAGTCTTAGAAAAATCACCTAAGGCATTTTAGGTCGTCTGCATTGCAACTCAATGTGTTTTGATTGGACTTGATTTTTAAATGTGCTTTCTTGACCCTAGTAACTTCGATTTTCCGTTATTATTATAAACGGCACATTTTCAGTAGATTGTCTTTACCTAATTGGCTAGTTGGAAATCAATAAAAAAATTTGTTTTTAGTAATTCAAACTAGAAGGCGCCGCTGCGCCGATGGCGCATCACCACCTTACATGATTTTGGCCTAGCTTCTTTTGACCTTTACTTGCACCTTTTCATAATTCTTTATTGCCAATAAACTAAGGACAAACAAACGAAACAAATCATGAGAACAAACAAACAAATGAAAATTTTAGGTTACTATTCTGTTTTTTGGCTTCTTTGTCTGCTTCCGAAAACCAATGAGTGATCAACGCTGCTTGCAAATTCACGGATTGAGATCGAGCAGGCTTCAAGACTGAGGATTTGATTTTGAACCTAAACGTATAAGCACTCAATATTTAATGTGAAATCAATAGCAAGAAAACGAAAAAAGCCTAGTCCTCCTAATCTCGGCGGTCCGACACCATAGAGTCAAAAAGCCATCGACTGAAAAACGTGCAACGTCTTTTGATAAGAAGCCTACCATATGTTCCAGGGCTGCAAGTCAGCTTAACTAAAGATTATAGCCCATATAAAATATTCGATCGGAAAAAATATACATACTTTCTGAGCTTGTGCCAACAGCAGTGAAAATTATTCCGGCTTGTTTCGACACCACAGAGAAATCAGCAAATTGAGAGATTTTGAACCTAAACGTATAAGCACTCAATATTTAAATGTAAAATCAATAGCAAAAAACGAAAAAAGCCTAGTCTTCCTAATCTCGGCGGTCCGACACCATAGAGTCAAAAAGCCATCGACTGAAAAACGTGCAACGTCTTTTGATAAAAAGCCTACCATATGTTCCAGGGCTGTAGGCCAGCTTAACTAAAGATCATATCCCATATAATATATTTCACCGGAAAAGATATACATACTTCTGAGCTTGTGCAACAGCAGTGAATATTATTCCGGCTTGTTTCGACACCACAGAGAAATCAGCAAATTGAGAGATTTTGATCCTAAACATATAAGCAAAAATATTTAAATGTAAAGAACAATAAACCGATTACGCTTGTACCACATGAGCTCTACTGACCGATCTATAGCACGCGATTCCAGGCGGTACCGACACCGTGAAAAAAGTGAACACTATTCTTGTAGCGTTTAACTCGGAATGATTTAGTTTCGAAATCCTTTGCCTGTTCTCAGCTGAAGATTGAAAAGAGTTAATCAACAATAGCTAGGGAATTAACAGTAGCATTACTTGAAAGCAACCCGAAAAAATTCGGCGACTCCAACCTGAGCAGTTGCCTGTATGTGGAACCTAAGTCTTAACAAACATTAACTTGATCAGCCTACTTGAGAAAATTCATGACACTTGAAACTATAGCCACCTATTCCAGGCGTACCGACACGTAAATAAGTAACCATGAAGTGCTCCTAACATCAAGCTTAGAACATCTTTTTGGTGCGAACGCCATCGCTTTTCTTCATCTTAAGGACTGCGTGACTAAATGAATAATCAGTGATTATATAATTATAGCCATCTCACTTAGAGCCGACATTCGATTGAAGTGTTTGCAAGCTTGGGTTCCAACCTGAGACTTCAACCTGTACAAACATTAATTTAATCTAAACAAATACAACTGGGTCACATACTTGAGCGGATGAATGACCACTTGACGCCACAGCATCCTATTCCAGGCGTATCGACACCTCAAAATAAGTGACTATGGAGTGCTCCTATCATCATAGCACGGAAACATCTTTTTGGTACGAACGCGATCGCTTGTTCTTCATCTTGAGGACTGCGTGACTAAAATGAACTGATCATGTGAGAATATAGGGAATTTAACAGCGAATCTTACTTGAGAGCCGACATTCGATGAAGTGTTTGCGAGCTTCGGTGTCCAACCTAAGATTACAAACCTGAAAAAAACGTGAATTTAATCTGAAAAATATCAACTGGGTCACATACTTCCGCGAATGAATGACTACTTGAAGCCCCACAGCATCCTATTCCAGACGTGCCGACCGATTAAAAAGAACGACCATGAACTGCTGAACACGAAGGCTTGAAACATCTTTTTCATTTATGGTTCTTCAGCTGGAGGACTGCGTGACTGAAAATAGGCTAATTGAATAATAGTTATAGGGATATAAAACAGTGAACCTTTCTTAAGACCCAACGTTTCCTCGAAGTCTCGCGCACTGGAGTTTCCAACAAAAGACTTGAGCCCTTAACATTATGATAAGAATAATATATAAGAAGTCAAACAAAGCAACATACATCGCACCATCACTGCCTTTGATCCTGGCGATCCGACACCGCATGATCAGAATCCATAGAGAAGTCATAAAAGGCTGCAGCATCTTAAAGCATTTGGACCAGAAGATTGTAGGTGCTCAGAGAAGGGCTTGCTGACTGTGAAAAACGACACTGAGTTTGAATTCTATGCATGAGACTTTAAACCTGAACGGAAAGAATATGATGACTAAAAAAGTTCACACGAAACAACATACATAGACGATCCAATAGCACGTGGACCACCATGGCTTTTAAGAAGACGGACAGTGAGATCGTATATCAGACATAAGACTTCAAACCTAAACGCAAAGATAGTAATACCCAAAAAGAAGACGAATAAAATAACGTACATTGATTGAATGAGCGATAACTTTCACCTCAGAGGTTTTCGACCACCACAACCTCCGATCTGGGCGAACCGACACCACAGAACCAGTGACTGTGAGTAGTCAACTACAGGATTTTAAATTTGAACAGGACTTAAAAATTAACGACAGCGATCCGACACCGCGTAGCAAAAAACCTACTGCACACAAACACTGAATGAAGCTAAAATAATAGAGGCAAATATTTGTCTCCTAAAGAATATGCGCGAATTCAAAAAAATTTAAATGACAATTTTCGCATTATATTTCAAAAAAAGATCAAATTTTTTGACCAAAAACTATTTTTTCACCACATTTACCCCAAATTTTTTTTTGCGCATTCGATAGCTCGCACACGATTCACTATCCGTAGACATTAACTTTGAAAATAAAAGTATGCAAAAGGCGCACCAATGATGGGTTTTTAAACCCGATCATACCCGGAAAATCTTGAGTATAAATCTTGTCACAAAGAAAAAAAATTTTTAAATGAACATTGTCTAAAGCGAGTTTATACTCATTTTGAAGCTTATGAGCTCTAGTTGTGCCTGTGAAAAAATCGTTCTCGAACATGATCAAAAAGTTGATAAAACTGGCCTAAGAAGTGAAAAAAAACAGAATAGCGGCAGAAATTTGGAGAAAAATGCGGGAATTCAAATAAATTCAAATGACAAAAATTTTGAGGAAAAATTCAAATTTTTTGACTAAAAACTTTTTATTCACCACACCAACCTCATCTTTTTATGTGCGCATTCGATAGCTCACATACAATTTACTATTCGAGGACACCAACTTTGAAAAAAAAAGTGGGCGAAAGTGGACCAAAAATGCGTCTTCAAACTCGACCATCTCCGAAAAATCCTGAGTATGATTCTTGTCACAAAGAAAAACATTTTTTAATGAACATTGTCTAAGACAAATTTATGCTCGTTTTGAAGCTTAGGAGTTCTAGTTGTGCCTTTGAAAAAAACATTCCCAAACCACAATCAAAAAATTGGTCAAATGGGCTTTAGAAGTGAAAAATTTTTTTTAGCCATTTTTCAGAATTTCGACTTTTTGACTAAAAAATTTTTTTCACCATACCGACCCCAATTTTTTATTAGCGCAATCGCGAGCCTCTGCCCAATTTCCTATCAAAGGACACCAACTTTGAAAATTAAAGTGTGCAAAAAGTGGGCTAAAAAATCAATGTTTCACACGCAAGCAGCGCTATAGTCATATTAGATTTAACGGTTGTATTTTGAAAAACAATGGCTGTAAATTTTGAATAAAACATAATTTTTAGCTTCAAGAAATACTTGCTGATGGTCCATTACCAATATTAATGATTATTTTGATGTCATCTAAAGCGTTTGCCGCTTTATTAGGATGTGGACTGAATGCGGCGCTTATTTACATTACCTACAAGCAAAAGTTTGTATTATTTGTTTTCAGCCTATTTATCTAGCAGTTTTTAAAGGAATCTTCATGGCATCTGCAACATATTTATTGGCTTTAACGCTTTTTTCAACTTGCTTTATGAAACTGGCTATAATGTTTGGCCAGTCCTACTAGCGTCAGGCGTTAGAGTTATAAAAATATATATATGTTTTATTTCCAACTTTTACCTGCTATAGGAAATGCAGCAAATGTCACTACCTTATTTTTTATTGCTTTAGATCGGCTATTATGCATTGCTAATCCTGACAGGTTTACTTAAAAGGGCATGCTCATCGCTGATGGGAATTAAAAAGGCGTGAGAATAAAACAGACTCAATTTAGTAGTAGTCAACAAAAAAATTGTTTGGAAAGCTACTTTTTTTTAAAAACAATGCTATGAATCGATCCGATGACAAAAATTCACAGTCTGACGCTGCTAAACCACTGAGCCGCATATACTTACAAGCAGTTACAGCATTTTAATAACTTGTACCCGTACAGTACCTAACAAATTCGTATTTCAAATTTTTTTGTTGCAAGTTTACGTGGTATCCGCCTTTCAAAAATATTCCAATCGGCGGCGATAATACCACTTTAACACGAGAAAGGCGAGTACTAACTTTTGATGCTTCTAGCGTAGAATTTCATGCTGAACACATTGGGGTGGGTCTCTTTTGCTTCAATGATGGATTGGATGGGTGGTTGAAAAAAAGTCCGGGAGGTAACAAATTCTGCATGGTCAAAATCCAGCTGGATACACACAGACTTTCCTGCCACATTTTCATGCCACATTTTTACTAATGATTTACCAAAATAATCGCCAAGAATTCTGCTTTTAAGTAAAAATGACCTCTATTAATCTTCCAGCCTTCGATAAATCCTTATTTCCCGCTGGGGGTCGAAAAATTATCCACACCCTTAGAAATTCCCCTTTTTAATTTTCGTGGCCTTTTCCGCTTTTTTTTTAGTTGATTTTGCTGTTAAAACATGATGTTTATCTTTTCACAAACGCTACCTTGATGTCAAAACAGTTTTTTTACTTGAAAGCTTCATTCCTGGCGGTTATTTTGCTAAATCATTAGTGAAAGTGTAGCATGACAATCATGGCGCAACACCTGAAAATCTGTGTGTATTTCACTGGATTTTGACCATCCAGAATTTGGTACCTCCCGGACCTTTTTCACCTCAACGCTTAGAGAATTAACACTCTTTGGAGCTTAAAGGCTCTATAGAAGTGGCCTGTGTTTTGTCCTTTCCCCTCCCAATACAGCCTTTGATCCCTTTTAAAATCCCTTTTCTGGTTCTTTTATAGCAAAATGATTTTTGACCACTTTTAAAAATCTAAAAGCCCGCCTTTCTCTGTTGATGTTTTCTGATGAGCCCTTTTTAGAAGTTGAACGGTTATTTTGAGCATTGAAACAATTTTTAGATATGACAAAATGAACAAGCCGGTGTATTTTAGCATCATTGCTGTGTTTGTAACAGCTTTCTCTTTCTATAATGGTTTTCTATCATACCAAATAGTGATGTTAAACCCAGATAAGTATGTTAATTACAGACATAGGCGTAGTCAGGAAGTGGGGGGGAGGGTGTCTAGCGAGGCTGTAAACACTGTCCACAACCCCCCCCCTTCCCTCGCCGGGATTTTTTTAGCCTTTTTAGCCATTTAAGCTTTTTCAGCCTTTTTAGCAGGGGTCACAATCGTCCTTTTCAACAAGATTTGTACTTTTTTTTCAGGACCCAAAACTTTTTTTTTTCGCTTCAAAATAGCAATAAGCACTGGATAAAATAACCTTTTTTTCAAAAATGGTCAAAACGTTCTTTTTTACCCAAATGTCGTTTTTTAAAATTTACTGGGGGGGGGGGTGTATTTTTGTAGGGGATTTTTGCGTGGGGGGATTTTTACGGGGGATTTTCACCCATAACCATACAGGCATTGATTCTTCTTGAAAAGGTCTCCACGATTATGTTGATTGTCTCTAAGTCCAGATTTGACCAATACACTTGCAAAGCAGGCTTGAAAGCCTGAAAAACATAAATTAGTAGCTTTAACACAATCATAGCAAACATAGCCGTCAAAATTAATCAAGAAGGTGCTTTTTTCATTTCATACAAAAGTGTTGAAAAAAGTGCGCGTAATTCTGACACAGCCTATAATTAGGAAAAGTGGCAATTCAAACTACCATAAGCAATCGGCAAACTGGCAAAGATGGTAGTGGGACTGGCAGTTATTACCAGGTGTCAGTTTGGCTGTCAGCTTTGCCAGTGCCAGTTATGAAAACGCTAGTTATCATATACACGAGAAGACAAAAAGAAAAAGCTCTAAAAATCGTTGTGACCGGCTCTTATTCAACAAAAATTATTTATCCCAGTAGAATTTTTCGTTCAAATATAACCTTATTATTTATCCAACTAGTTTATTAATCGATACTCGTATTTTGCCCAGGTGAGATTTGGCAAAACGATATTTGGCAAGCTTAACTGAGCTATTAAGAGCATGAGTACCCTACGTTTCCTAGTTCAGATGACGACCGAAACTATTATTTTCATTATTTCGGCTACTAAATCTGCTAAAAATCTGCTGAACTAGTTTTTTGTCTAGTTCAAATATCGGCTTGCCAAAAGCCATTTTGCCAAATCTCGCTTTTGCCAAATCTCTCCTAGCCACATTTTCGTTAACTTCATTGTACAATTCTAAAATTAAATTTATGTTTTAAACCCAAAACTTTGAGGGCTTGGCCAATCACAATAGGATTCCTTACTGTTATTTGCCTGTCATTACCAGAATACCCGATTTGCTTACAAAACTACTGTTTGAATTGAAATTTGACTATCATTTTTCAAATTCTCACCATGACAATAAATATTAAAATCAAAAGATATCAAACTTTTCAATTTTTTTAAATGACAGTAAAATTTTAATTCCAAAATGAACAGGGTTTGCTGGTCATGAATATGATATGGTGTCAAAATTAGTACCAAACAAATTAGAAGGCTTGACCCCTTAACACGTACGGCCCCAAAATTTATTGAATTTAGAAAAAAGAGTCGCCATTTTTCGACTCTCAAAAATCCGGTACTTTTTCTCGGTTTTTTAACTGATTCAGTCGAAGCTCTTTAATCTGACCCCCAATGGACCAGACTCAGACCTCAATTATCGCGGTGTCGGATTAAAGATGTTCGACTGTAATACTATTTTGTTCAACTTACAATTTTACACAACTTAAAGTTACAAAAATTAGTGCAAATGTTGAATGGAAAACAATTTAGAAAAGTTATTTGCATTATCTCAGACGTGGGTGCTAATCTGAGTAAGTTTGTGTTGCTGATCAATCTAGCATGTTGTCTATGCTATGCTGTTATATGGATCATTCTTAAAACTAGTTCATTGGGCAAAAAAGGAAGATCTAAAGTAACACAACGCATTTTTAAATCTCTTGTCATGATTTTATTGGTGTCTGTTCTGCCATGGGCCATGTTCATGGTTTTCAGAGCTTCCATAAACCCTATCCAATTAAGTTCCATTGGATTGTGGTACGCTAGTTCTATTTTCGGCTCTGGTGTTCTTCTTGGTTCTACTGCTGATTTATTAATTCTCTACCTTTTCAGGTATTTAAAACATTATCGTATAAACTCTATTAATCGATTTTTTTCCAATACAATTGATTAAAAATCTCGAGATTGACCTCACAATTTTACAGTATCAGTACTTTTAGGAAAGTTGACTGTATTAAGATGATAAAGGAGCATGTTCACGCAGTCACATTCAAATGTTGAAATTTGTATTCGCGAGGCCCGATCTTACATATGGAATTTTGCCACAAAATTTTCTTTTCAAATAAATATTTTTTGCATTCCAAGCAAACTTTTTTTCGGCCTGCTGTTTTCTCATCATTTTACACCACTCGTTTTGGTGTAAAATGTATGGCTTGATCCGGTTTTATTTACAGGTGGCTCGGTCGCAAAAATTTTTAGGAAGCGCTTTTGAATTGCAATAATTAGTTGATCTTACGCGAATTTGCATTAGATTAGTTTTTTTAAGCTAATTTGAGGTAATTGACTGTAGACTAGTTAAACGCAATTCAATCAATTGGTTTTGTAATTTTTAGAATTTTTGAGATTCAATTTTTTTTAAATACCAAGAAATTTTTTGGTAAAATGTGACGTCTCTAGGATGCGTAAGTATCATAGAATGGGTGAATAAAAAGGGAATACAGTCGACTCTCCCAATAACGAACCCCCTGGGACCAGCTCTAGGTGTTTGTTATTGAGAAGGTCCGTTATAAGTAGTTTATCGAAAATCCAACCAAACCAAAAAAGTGTTCGTTATTGAGAGAGTTCGTTATTCAGGGGTTCGTTATTGGGAGAGTCGACTGTATACGGTAAATATGTCGATGAGATAATATTAAATTAACTAATTGGTTGGTTTTTAGCACTGAGTATAGAGCAGCAATTAGACGCCATATATTCAAAACCGACCAGACCTCTTTTTCAAATATAACACAAGTGAAATCAAATACAAATTTAACGTAACACAATTGTAATAAATGTAGAATTTTTTTATAGTTTGCCACAATTTACTTACAGTTTAACTAAGAAATTCAAATTTTCTATTTAACCCAAATTTTAATTTTTTATATTCACAATAAAACGCAGCACGAGAAACATTTTTTTAAAAAATAAATAGGGGTTCCCAAGATGAAGTTACGCAAGAAAAAGTTGAAAAGAGGTAGCAACGTGACTCACGTTTCTGCCCCGGACAGAAAAGTGACTCGCGTTTCTGCCCCTTTTTGGCTTACAAGCAGTGTTTCCAGTTTTCAGCCTGTTTTGAAAAAGCATAGTTATATAGGCAAAAAAGTGCGCTAAAAAAAGGCGAGAAATTTTTCAAATTAAATATGCCGCGAAAAAAGCCGAGAAGTTCAATCTGCTTTTTCGAAACTATTGTGTTGGCATTTTATTTTCTTCGGCTAAAAAAATTGCGGGAAAAAGCAGAAAAATTATTTCTGCTTTTTTGTGACTTGAGTTTAGCCGAGAACTTTTTGCCAACTGCAAAGCCATATGAGAAAATAACTATGCTTTTTTCAAGTTGTGAAAAAGCATAATTATTAATTATGCCTTTTATAACGTATGGAAAAGGCATAGTTATTAATTATGCTTTATTCTCAAGTTTCGTTTGGCCGACTACTATGCTTTTTAAAAGTGACATAAATGGATAAAATAGATGAAGATGACTAGTACCGTTTTATGGTCTTAATTAAATCGTATTTTCTCTGTATGTTAGCCTAGAATCGTGTCAAAAGCCTAGAATCGTGACTACACATATTGTGGTCCTATCCAACCCCACACTTAGGTGGTCCTATCCAACCACACACTTGGGTGGTCTCATCCAACCTTATACTTGGGTGATCCGATATATATTGTAGTACCCAGGTCACCGGATCCAGCCGGTAGAACCCAGTTGGTCCGATCCATCTCTAATATATAAGTGGTCTTACCCACACATGCGCATCGGAAGGTCTATATGCGCAGATTTTACACTTTTTAGGTCGAGTACCTCAATTACGCTTAAGATCCAAAATTTTCGAGTCTTGTGCCTGGACCTATTCATTCTAAGAGTCGGTTAACAAACAAAGAGAATCAATAGAAATAACTATCCGAATTTATTACACTCTCAGCAACAACAGTTCTTCAACAAGCAAACCGATACAAATCAAAATAAAGTGTGAATAAATCATCTAAAATTATTTTGACTTCTCAGAGCTGTCCTTAATCTTGAACTTGCGGTTAGCAGAAAACTAGTGCAAAGTAAGCATTGAATAATCAGGGTGTTAAATTTTAACAAAAACAATATGCTAATCAAAAACTGGTGTTAGAGAAAATATGCAAAGATCAATTTGTCTGTTTGTCTCACTGACAAAGCAACCTAGCCATTGATTAGGCACAAAAGCGATGCCTACTATATATGTGACCACTGTCCAGTGCTTTTGTGAACACCCTTTGGAGATGAGCAAGCAAACTGGAGCTGTGGTGCAAATCTGTGTGTATTCGTTCTGCGGAACAGCCTTTAAAAAAACCCTTCATGGTGCTGAAAAAATTCTGTGCTTAGGCACATCCCTTAGAGGATCCTTATAAAGGTGGCCGGTGGAGGAGTGACGCTTAATATCAAAATGATATCTAATGGGCGGCACATTGGTGAAGACGCGGCCTAGAAAAATACGTCTTGAGGTAGTTTGGAGGAAAATGCGCTACAGCTTTCCAGCTATAGAATTGGGCTTGCCCTTTGTCTTAAATGCTTTGCTCATTGATGAAAAAGTGTGTCCACAATTTTTTTTCTCATAATCTTTGGGGTTTAGAAAAGGCCCGGGCCCATATTAGAGAGAATACGGTAATTCTTCAACCTTATTTTCGGCCAAAAAAAGGTGTGAAGATACTTCTGCGCTATTCCTCCACTCCGAGGGTTCTTAAGCTATGCAAAAATTGTAGACGATTCACTGGCCGAAGAACGTGTTGATAAACTGGAACAAGTGATGATTCCAAATAATTTTACTGCCTGAGTGTGTTTTTTTATTGAAATTTTTGTCGATTAAAATGTTATTTCGTGCAAAACTCTCATTTACGAAAAGTAGGGTATGAAACAAAAAGCTATACTCGAAAATAACGTAAACTCTGTTGAAGGTGAACTCCCATTAACGTAACTCTGAAGTCGGTCCCTTGGAGTTACGTTTTGACTATACCTACAAAATTTGACCCCATGTGAGTCAACCACTATTCTAGGGGACGATAGAAGTTATCTTTTCAGTTGATACTTTTTACTCTTCTCTAAAGGGCATCCAGAAAATATAGCAGCCTTTCTAATTTAGCAGTCGCCTTAACTAGCATCCATAAAATTCACTATGGCCACATAGTAAAAGGAAACACGGTATTTTACAAACCAGACAGCACAAACAAATACAAAAATGATGTTTTTAAAAAATTACCCGAAAATACTACGTACATACTCAATTAATCCAAAGGTAGTTGGATCACTCGGCACTGGCCAGCCATAGCTTGGTAGTTAAGAATTATCACATGAAGCTGAACGCTATTCTAATATGACTATAGCGCTGCTTGCGTGTGAAACATTGATTTTTTAGCCCACTTTTTGCACACTTTAATTTTCAAAGTTGGTGTCCTTTGATAGGAAATTGGGCAGAGGCTCGCGATTGCGCTAATAAAAAATTGGGGTCGGTATGGTGAAAAAAATTTTTTAGTCAAAAAGTCGAAATTCTGAAAAATGGCTAAAAAAAAATTTTCACTTCTAAAGCCCATTTGACCAATTTTTTGATTGTGGTTTGGGAATGTTTTTTTCAAAGGCACAACTAGAACTCCTAAGCTTCAAAACGAGCATAAATTTGTCTTAGACAATGTTCATTAAAAAAATGTTTTTCTTTGTGACAAGAATCATACTCAGGATTTTTCGGAGATGGTCGAGTTTGAAGACGCATTTTTGGTCCACTTTTCGCCCACTTTTTTTTTCAAAGTTGGTGTCCTCGAATAGTAAATTGTATGTGAGCTATCGAATGCGCACATAAAAAGATGAGGTTGGTGTGGTGAATAAAAAGTTTTAGTCAAAAAATTTGAATTTTTCCTCAAAATTTTTGTCATTTGAATTTATTTGAATTCCCGCATTTTCTCCAAATTTCTGCCGCTATTCTGTTTTTTTTCACTTCTTAGGCCAGTTTTATCAACTTTTTGATCATGTTCGAGAACGATTTTTTCACAGGCACAACTAGAGCTCATAAGCTTCAAAATGAGTATAAACTCGCTTTAGACAATGTTCATTTAAAAATTTTTTTTCTTTGTGACAAGATTTATACTCAAGATTTTCCGGGTATGATCGGGTTTAAAAACCCATCATTGGTGCGCCTTTTGCATACTTTTATTTTCAAAGTTAATGTCTACGGATAGTGAATCGTGTGCGAGCTATCGAATGCGCAAAAAAAAATTTGGGGTAAATGTGGTGAAAAAATAGTTTTTGGTCAAAAAATTTGATCTTTTTTTGTAATGCGAAAATTGTCATTTAAATTTTTTTGAATTCGCGCATATTCTTTAGGAGACAAATATTTGCCTCTATTATTTTAGCTTCATTCAGTGTTTGTGTGCAGTAGGTTTTTTGCTACGCGGTGTCGGATCGCTGTCGTTAATTTTTAAGTCCTGTTCAAATTTAAATCCTGTAGTTGACTACTCACAGTCACTGGTTCTGTGGTGTCGGTTCGCCCAGATCGGAGGTTTGGTGGTCGAAAACCCTCTGAGGTGAAAGTTATCGCTCATTCAATCAATGTACGTTATTTTATTCGTCTTCTTTTTGGGTATTACTATCTTTGCGTTTAGGTTTGAAGTCTTATGTCTGATATTCGATCTCACTGTCCGTCTTCTTAAAAAGCCATGGTGGTCCAGCGTCTATTGGATCGTCTATGTATGTTGTTTCGTGTGAACTTTTTTAGTCACATATTCTTTCCGTTCAGGTTTAAAGTCTCATGCAAAGAATTCAAAACTCAGTGGTCGTTTTTTCAAGTCAGCAAGCCCTTCTCTGAGCACCTACAATCTTCTGTCCAAATGCTGTTAAGATGCTGCACCTTTTATGACTTCTCTATGGATTCTGCATCGGTGTCGGATCGCCAGGATCAAAGGCAGTGATGGTGCGATTGTAATGTTGCTTTGTTTGACTTCTTATA